>CM069443.1:6282453-6685118 GCA_035610835.1 Ophiura sarsii
GAGATACACTCTTAAGTAATGTTGGGTAAACTAATACATTTCACTAGGGTGGTTGTGTAGAGTCTTACTCAACACATAGTGACAATTTTACCCATCCAATACACATAGATTAGAAGTATAAATTGTGCCCCTGCCCTCTATCGCCCTTAAAAAGTTAATGGGAGTTTCCAACATATTGGATTGACCCCAAATGTTATATAACCAGTGATAACCACTTGCCAACAACTAGCAACCGTATGTTAATGAGTTGCTGACGGAGGTATTGATTTTGATAGATTATGTACATGCTAAACAGTCAGTCGTTAGCACACACAAAAAGCGTTCACTGTGAAATGAAATATGCACGATTTCTTGCGGAAGACACGCACTCCGATTGGATGTGCATACTAATTAGTTTAGGAGCGGCTTATTTCAAACCCTTTTTTGAACTGTGGTTTAGAAAACCCATGAACTCCAGGTAATAAAAAGGATAATGGATATAACCATATTATTTCTTATATAATAACAGTATTTCCTACCTTTCGATAAACCGGCACAATTACCACATATTATCATCGTGTTTGATAGCAATTTTTTCCCAAAGAAAAAATAACACATTTGTAAAAGGTTATAAGGTTCCCGACATTAACATGTGAAACATCTTGGAAATAATGCAGTAATATACTCTGGAGGTAGACGATTACAT
The DNA here is from genome assembly GCA_035610835.1 of Ophiura sarsii. Taxonomy (NCBI): domain Eukaryota; kingdom Metazoa; phylum Echinodermata; class Ophiuroidea; order Amphilepidida; family Ophiuridae; genus Ophiura; species Ophiura sarsii. The sequence goes on from CM069443.1 coordinate 6,283,139, forward strand.
CCATGAATGAAATTTGCGGAGTAAAAATATACGCCATTTTCCAATACACAGACCAAATCGCTTATTGTAACAAAATTTCGTCAGGCAGGATTCGAACCGGCGCGGGAAGAATCCAATAGATTTATAGTCTATAGCCTTAACCGCTCGGCCATGACTACTCATTGAAATGACCGTCGTGTTCAATAGATAATAAGCCAGTGGTGAACTATCGATTTAATCGACCAAAAATGAGTTATTTGGGGGAATTTTGGGGACTCATATGTTATTTGAAATAAAAATAACAATAATGATCGAGCATCTAATGTAACAGAATGAACTACGAGAATCTACGGGATCCTCATCACAGAAAGAGCTCATCTCTCTCATTAGTGATCGCGCTAACGACTGACTGTCATTTAACTAAAAAAAGTGATGTTTTGAAGAACTCAGGATTTGTTAGGGGGGGGGGCGTATTTTTGGAAAAGGTACATTGGTACCAACAAACTCGTAAAAGGTGGGGGGGGGGGGTTAGGACATATTTTAGTCCAAAACGGTCCGAAAAAATGCTTTGAAAGGGGGATTTTTGAAAAATAGGGGGGAGGGATGGAGGTGGGGCGTTTTCACAAAAAAAGGAACATTAGTACAAAAAAAAGTACATTGGTACAAAAAAGGTACATGCCCCCCCCCCCCCCCCCCCCCTCCAACCCCGCCCCACCTGGTTACGGGCCTGGAGAACTTGTTTATGAATTAAAGTATAACATTTGTTTCTCAATTCATGTTAAATATAAACACATTACCATGAACTTTGTTATCATAATACCATGTGTATATGCCCATGAATGTACCCAATAGGTTTTAATTGTCATATCTCTTCTGAAATGCCAAAAATATAGCGATATATAGTTGAAAGGCAAGTTAGCGGTGAACAATAGCGTAGGTCAATTTATCACAACAACGAACCGCGCAATTTCGAACCGCGCACTTTGGGTACTAACACCGAGTTAAACTCCCGCGGAAATTGAACCGTCGGTTTCAAGAGTGATCTTGAGGTGAAATCAAAGTTTTTCATTAATATTAAGGTCTTGAAATACTCCTGATAAGTGGACCTGTCTTGCAAACGTATTGAATCCAGTCTATGACATCTACAAGCAGAGCATTTCACATCAGCATTTTACAAATCCGTCGATATCGAAAATGAAATGCGTCCGAGTAGTGTCTACATTGATATGCCAAACAGCTGTCTTAAACAGCGAAATTACACAATTTTCGTGTATTGAGATAAATGAGGGTTTTAGCAACTATTATTCTTAAATCGGTTTTACGGCGTGATCATTTAAGTACATTAAAAGTTATTTGAAATGAGAGCAAAATTTGGAACCATTGGCATTTTTTCATTTGTCCATTCGTGTGCGATCGCGTTATATTTTCATTTTTAAACGGTTGCGGGATATGTGCATAAGGAACAAGTTTCGTGGAAATCTTTTTCAACTGACTAACTAAAATAACTGTGATTTCCTTTTTATTTAACAGAATAAATGAAGTTTTTGCATTATGTGGCTCTAGAAACGGAATTGATAAATGGTTTGAATCTTTGCAACGTTTGTATAGTTTCCCTTGATAGCTCGGTCGGTAGAGCGCTCGCCTTCAGAACAGGAGGTCCGGGGTTCGATCCTGTCGCTGACCACAATGTGATACGATTCTTTGTTCCGTTCGTCAAAATGAATGTTGTTGGTTTTGCTATAATTCTTTTTTTAAAATATTTAATGTATTTATGATTGTTTGGTTTCTTTCATGAGTTAACAGATCCCACCATTCTATAATCCCAAAGCGATAGGCCTCGATATGCTGCTCGGGAGTGACTTATGCTCGGGATCAGTGACTTGTATTCATAAATATTTTAAAAGACACGACGTATTACGGTCCATGGTTTTTCATGACAAAAATTAATGTTTTACTGCTCGTACACCTGATTTCCTCATTTATTGTGCCATTATGTGTCGTATGTCTTTTGAAACTAATATTATTTGAGTGGGTGAAGGAATAACTTCAGCACAATCGCACCCAGGCGGACCATTCGATTGAGCGACTGGCCATTGCAGAAGTGTACTGTTAAAAAGGTTCCGAATTTTGATGTTGGATTAGAGCTCAAGATGATATGCCAAACAGCTGTCTTAAACACTCAAAAAAAATCTCAAAGGAGGAATATGAAACATCTTATTATAATCTATCATCCTGTGAACTGATTTTATACGGCGTTCAAAAATAAGATATTTACGGACATTTTCCACCTGATTTTGACACCGTTTCATCCCGTTCGTGTCAATTTTTACTCTGATGTAGCTGCATGTTTTCACACATTTCAGGTAAACTGTACTTTATAAATTAATTCAATGGAAAAATATTGAATGTGAGGGATATATACTTCAATGTATGTTAATTGATCAACGATCGAATGTCTTGTTTTGACTATATTTCGGCATGAATAAATTCTTCTTATTTTGATCTACGCAATTTTGTAAATTCATTTTTCTGTATTTACCGCAGGGCGCCCTCGCACTTGATAATTTGGGGTCAACTCGAAGATGCCTTTCAACTAATAAATGTATATGGTCATGTGTTTTAAGCTCGCCTCCTTTCGCGTTACACACGGATTTTGGCTTTCACGACATGATTTTAACTTTACACATTTATATTTGCTTGTATACCCCCCTGAGGTAGTAAAAGTATATATTTTCTGAAGGGAAATTTCATGAGGAAACCAAATATGCCATTAAAATTATAGTACGACTAAGAACTAAAATGGTATGATCGGAAATGTTCGGAAAAATATCAGAGTTTTTAATTTTTAATTCGAGATCCATATATTTTTTACACCTACCCCTATCATTATTTACTTTACATATTTGAATTCCTCATGAAATTACCCATTAGATGATATATAATCGTTAAAGTTACTACGTCGGTATGGTAATTATACCGGCTAGTGAATATCTCCAATTTTTATTTTATATATTTTTAGAATTTTCAAAAATATTTGTTTAAGGATGAACCCTTCCCTGATATAAACTGCATTTCTGAATTCCTCTAGTTACAAGCTTTCCAAAAATGTATACTTTTGCTATCATAGGTTGAAAACTTTTTCTGTTATTGTCATTTTTATAAATCCGGTAAATTGAGGCTGATTATTCATGTTTACTGTGTAGCGAATAGGAAGAAAGCTGATGTTCATTGTCTTATCCATAATTAATTAGTTGTTACTAATAGTTGACAAGTCTGTTGAACCACATACTTAAAGACTACTAATTATCCTTTAAAATGGGACCAGAATGGTGTTTGTAACATTAGGAGATGACTAGTTATTGTAAAAAGAACAAAACATGGGATTATCCCCATTGAGTTTGTACAGGCGGCACCCCTTCCAGAAACACCCCTTCCAGCACCACCCCTGGTCCCCAAACATCAAACAGCTGTATCTCCCATTCTGTATTAGCTATACCAATGCCATTTTGCAGGCAGATAGCTTGTTATTAGGGCTTTAAAATGATACCAAATTTGTTGAGATAGCTTTTGTGGTTTTAAAAATATTTGAGGAAAATTACAGCATGAAACTAAAAAATGTAACGGCACCACCCTATTGGGAGGCGAGTTCATAACGCGTGACCATATTCATTTTATCACGTTCTGTATGTCGGTAGCCATCCCATGCTAAAGTGCGTTCAGGTTATTTCAAAAATGTAATGAACGTATGGATAATACTGGATTCAAATAGCGCGCTTACTTAAATAATGAGGCCGTGCTACAAATTAAACTGAATGATAATAATCGATTGGCGATTGACTAAACAATATCCGCATCGGATCATGTGTACAGCGATGAATAGCTGTACCGTGCTTCTTATCTCTTTAGGTATATTAGTCTCAGATGCTATTGTAAATATCAGCCAATCGATATGACAATGGGACCCTTGCACGCGCTATTCAATCCTGCTGCCTAGCAGACTAAATATGCGCGCCAACTACAAATACATGGAGTGCATAGGAATGTACATGCCCCTATAGTTTACCGTGAGACTGTGCATAGCTGTACATTGCTGTACATCCCTTACTAAAGGTCAAATCTAAAGGTATACCTTTTTTTACTTTTTTAACACATTATTTGGCTGGTAAATACCACATATTTGATATCAATGGAAAGCTTGAAACACATTTTATCAGCTACAATAACTTATTCTGTGATTAAAACTACTCTCTTTGAGAAATGCCATCTGCAAGTACGAAGTTTCACGTATTTCGCATGACATCGGTGTTCCCCACCTTACTGACCTTTTAAAAGGTATGCTATCCCCAAAGTATGCCAGCTAGCCGGTAGCCTTAGTCCCACTCTTCAAAGTGTTATGCATTTTATGGATGAAATGTCCGGCATTTTTTCATAAAAAAGCCACCAAGAAATTGTATGTTTTCCCATAGCGTTACACTCAAATTACCCGGATGTGGCAATCAACGGTAACATTATTACCATTTCTCGACTATTGAGGGCAGTGCGTATAACTATAGGAAAAACATAAGAACGTAACCTATGTGAATAGCTAAATGATTCCTTACAAAGGTCAACACTTTGACACAATATCGTACGGTAAATGTTTACCCAAAACAACCTTGTTCCCTATTTTGACCCAATTATGTGTAACATTGTATAGTGGTTTTACCCAACACTTGTGTCATTTTGGTACACATAAATTGGGTACATTTTCTTTACCCAAAAAGCTGTATAGGCAATTTACTCTTTTGTTATGTAACACTTTACTCTGCATTAATATGCACATTCTTTGCATATTTAAACTAATGGTGGATGACAACAGTCAAAGCTTTCTTGCGGGAGGCAGGCCTTGAAGACTTAATCCCGGATTTGGAAATTGTGATATGTTTATACATGTTATGGTTATTTTAAGACAATTTATATTATTTTAAAGAGAAGTAGCTGTAATAGTCCTGTACTACTTGTCTAGCCTAGCCCTAGCCTCTCCAATTCATACCCTACCACTACAAATAAGCTTATTATATATAATACGCAATAGGTATAGGAAATATAGCCCAGATCTGTCTGTCACCTATTTCACTTCTATAAGACTATTGTCTTATTCTACAGGACTATAATTGTATAAATCATATCACATTTGACCTACAAAAAGCCGGGATAAGGTCCTCAAGTCCTGCTCCCTGCACTAGAAGTTTCTGTTCGCCGTGGCTGGACCGCATGGGATTTTCGCTCAACATTGTGCAGTTTGTTACTACTGAGATTGTACATCGCGCAGTAGTCTCTTTCACATCCGCTTTTTGCAATGTAAAATGGAGTCTGGACTCGTGACTCACGATGAATCTTACACTTTCAAATCGGGGTTTTACCCAACCGCCGCTTTTCTACACTTCCAGAGTGTAAAACTCGGACTTCAAAAGTAAACTATTGCAAGTGTAAAAAGTTATTTTACGAAATCGATGTTTAGCACACTGTTGGGTTAAAAACTACCCATTTCTTTTGTACCCAGCAAAAAAATTGACACCTATATCTAAGCGTGTAGTGATCGTGGGGATAGTGATTGGATCGTGGTGGTGGTGGTTGGATTGGTGAGAAAGAAGTTGTTTAAGTACCTATGGTAGTTCTCGCTGTCGTAGCTGCAGATGGTGTTGTTAGTGTTGAAAGTTGTAGAGATATTATTTGTTTATTAACTTACAAGGAGACTAAATCATAAGCTCTTTACCGAATACTGTTTGTTTCCATGTAGACTGCAAATCCAACGAATACAAATGCGCTGAGCGAGGTGGATGCATCAGTAAGGCTGAAGTTTGTGATGGATACATGGATTGCTTGGATTATAGTGATGAGATGGATTGTCGTAAGTTGTCAAATTACGTGACTATTTACAATAGTAGAGGTTTTATATTAGAATTAGAAGAAAACCCATAATTTTCTTATTAGGCATACCCCTAAAAGAATTTAAGTCTGAAATAGAGTTTGTTAAACGCTACCTACAGGTGAAAAGATAGTAAATTATTATTGTCTCACTATTTGAAGGGTCACTTAGGTAATTTTACCGACATTTGAAAGGAGATTGCATATGATTTATAGTAAAACTACTGTTGTCTTTGTATCAGAATATTTGCTTTTCAAAAAACCAAATGGCAACGAATATCCCAGTTTGTGGTATGTTTATAATGTTCAGGCACATGTCCCCATACAAAATTGTTGTTCTAACAGAATACCAAACACTATTCTCTCTCTGAAATAAAACTTCCGTGTGTTGCTTTTAATTAAACAGCTAATGGTACCGACTGTTCTGATGGCTACCTATGCGGAACGTCAACCATCGGGGCTGACATGACTATATCTCGGGGTAGTGTTTGTATATTGTTAATATTTGTTTGCGACAAATCCAATGACTGCACAGACGGATCAGACGAGAGCTTGTTTGCATGTGATAACTATAAACCAACGCGTAAGTACCGTATGTCAAAAGCTTTAAAAATTAAGATATTATAAAAGGTTGCTAGATATTCGTTTGCTAATGACTATAAATAATGTTAAAGACGTGACAAAGCAATGAAGCAATGATAGTTAAGGCTAAACCAACTTTTGGCATTACTCCTGGCAATTGTGTTTTACTACGTTTAATAAAAGTATGAGAGACTAGTCCCAACTGGAACAGTAGAGAACATTAACCAATGGTGTACAGAGGGGTAAGTACAAATGTAAAATGCAATAAAGTGAAACTTGTCCCAACTGAAATTTGGAGATGAAAAAGGGTGGGAGTATTAGAGATAATCAGAGAGGTAATTTGCAGTATGTTTCTTGCTCCCATGAGAACCACACTGCTCTACCTGTGTATTATACATATCTGTATACACATAGGCCTTTCGAGCCGGTCCATGTATTGTAAAAATCTGTATATACAATGGGCTAGTTCTGTTTATATTTCCACTTGATAAAGACTTGTATATCTAGTCGAGACGTTGTGCTTATCTCTAATTTTCCCATCTCTTTTTCATCCCCCGCTTTCATTACGTTTAATAATAGCTAGGAGAAAATAGTAATAATATCGTAAAGTAATGATAAGTAAAAAGGGTCAACCAAATTTTGCCACTAATATCAGAATATGGACCTTGATTTTAACAACGGTGTTTTATCACTTATATTTGTATGCAATCATAATGCAATATCTTTCTATAAATGTTTTTACTGGTGGTCAATGTTTAATATGGTATAATTTTAGGCATTTTAGTTGTAGTTTTTAAGATTTTACTGTGTAAAGCGCTCAGAGGCCTTTTCTTGTGTTGGGCGCTATATTAAGTACATTATTATTATTACTAGGCGGTCACCCGGGTTTGGCGGTTCTCGGGTTTGTAGCTACTTCCCTGGATGGATGCACATGGATCCACCACACTTACAATCGACAGAACTTAAAAATGTGACTTTATTTTTTCCACGCTCGACTCGCATTCGGGCTTCCCGTCCCCGAGTTTAAGCCCGATCGGACACACTTTGAAAATTCGACCCTTAGACGACCTTTGACCCCGGACGACCCAAGAAAAACAAAGCCGTTTTATTTTTTCCACGCTCGAATCGTATTCGGGCTTCCCGTCACCGAGTTTAAGCTCGATCGGACAAACTTTGAAAATTCGACCCCTAGACGACCTTTGACCCCGTAAGACCCGACAAACGCTAACCCGTTTTATTTTTGCCACGCTCGCCTCGCATCGAGCATTGTGATCACCGAGTTTAAGCACGATCCGACCAACTTCAAAAAGTTGACCCCTAGATGACCTTTGACCTCGTATGCTCTATTTTTTTCCACGCTCGACTCGCATTCGGGTTTAAGCCCGATAGGACAAACTTTGAAAATTTGACCCCTAGATGACCTTTGACCCCGGACGACCCAAGAAAAGCAAAGGCGTTTTATTTTTTCCACGCTCGACTCGCATTCGGACTTCCCGTCCCCGAGTTTAAGCCCGATCGGACAAACTTTGAAAATTCGACCCTTAGACGACCTTGACCCCGGACGACCCAATGAAAAGCAAAGCCGTTTTATTTTTTCCACGCTCGACTCGTATTCGGGCTTCCCGTCACCGAGTTTAAGCCCGATCGGACAAATTTGGAAAATTCGACCCCTAGACGACCTTTGACCCCGGAAGACCCGACAAACGCTAAGCCGTTTTATTTTTGCCACGCTCGCCTCGCATCGAGCATTGTGATCACCGAGTTTAAGTACGATCCGACCAACTTCAAAAGGTTGACCCCTAGATGACCTTTGACCTCGTATGCTCTATTATTTCCACGCTCGACTCGCATTCGGGCTTCCCGTCCCCGAGTTTAAGCCCAATCGGACAAACTTTGAAAATTCGACCCTTAGACGACCTTTGACCCCGGACGACCCAAGAAAAGCAAAGCCGTTCTATTTTTTCCACGCTCGACTCGCACTCGGGCTTCCCGTCACCGAGTTTAAGCCCGATCGGACAAACTTTGAAAATTCGACCCCTAGACGACCTTTGACCCCGGAAGACCCGACAAACGCCAACCTGTTTTATTTTCGCCACGCTCGCCTCGCATCGAGCATCGCGATCACCGAGCTTAAGCGATCCGACCAACTTCAAAAAGTTGACCCCTAGATGACCTTGACCTCGTACGCTCTAGCGAATGCGAACTTGCTCTTGCGGGGACCGAGCTGCACCCACCCACCGAGTTTGAACGCCGCCCGACCCCGGGAAGGCGACGAAAAAGCGCGCACAGACAGACAGACAAACAGACAGACAAACAGACAGAGAGTAGCGTATTATAATATAGATTATTATTATTATTAACTTCTAATATTATGATAATCTCAGTCCAGATATTTCGAACAAAGTTTGTTTATATTGTTAGCAATTGCTAAAACTGAAGTTGGTACATAATATTGAGCAATATTGGTATGGCTTTAGCCTTTAGCTTTTGATCGTGATTTTGCAAGTTTCTTGCTTGTTTAGTCCGATGACACGAATTGGTAGTCATGTAGAAAGAAATCATATCATATAATTACTCGACAGATTGCTACATACTTTTGATGTTAAGTCAATCATTACATTTGTCAATTCTTACCACAGCTGCCCCTGATGAATGCATGTACGATCAATTTACATGCGGAAACGGAGAGTGTATCCCTTTGGAATGGGAATGTGATGGGGACCCAGATTGCACTAATAATGCTGATGAAGAATCGTGTGGTGGTAAGATACACAGTACACAAACAGCTGGCATCATAAATAAACCTAACTAAATTAAAATCAGTAATCGGTATCAATCTAAGATAAACACTAAACGAGCGAAATTCATCTCTACAATTTGACACTTCGTTCATAGAAATTGAGTGGATTTCAGAAATATTATGACAAAAAAAGTTGTAGCAAAACCTTCTTTCTATTGGATGTCATTGTTGTGTATTGTAAGCTGGTCAGGATGTAAATACCTCAAAAAAAGAAAATCGTACACTTTGTTAACCCTAACCCTCGTGAGTACTACGAATTACTACGATGCGGTGTGCTTGTGTCACCCGGCGTGGCAGGTTTTTGATGAAATAATGGCCCCACGCTATATACTTGGCGAAGTACACTGAGCCAAGTATGGTTGACCCCCGTGGCCTAGCGGTAGATCGTTCGCCTCTGAACCCAGAGGTCCGGGTTTCGAACCGGGGGCGTGGGGCCCTTTTCCCTCTCGCTTTTTGGCCGCGAATAAAATTCCTTTGGAAAAAGTGCCTCAAGGTTAGGGTTAAGGAGCAATTTTTTTCCAATTTTTCTTTTTCAATATATTTCTAATTTTGTTTCTCATTACCCTGACCCTATTGAATATTACGAATTACTACGATGCGTGTGTGCTTTTGTCACCCGGCGTGGCAGTTTTTGATGAAATAATGGCCTCAGGTTATATACTTGGCGAAGTATACTGAGCCAAGTATGGTTGACCCCCGTGGCCTAGCGGTAGATCGCTCGCCTCTGAACCTAGAGGTCCGGGGTTCGAGCCTCGGGGACGTGGGGGCCCTTTTCCCCCTCGCTTTTTGGTCGCGAAAAACATTCCTTTGGAAAAGGTGCCTCGGGGGTTAGGTTTAATAACCTTTCCAATTATGTATTGACCAAACAGGGTAGATAGACATTTGGATGAATCTTTTTGGCACTATTTACTAGAAGTCACAAAGTGTACCACTTTCTTTTGCTGAGGTCTTTATAATTAACTGCTCAAAAAAGTTCGGAAATTTGTTTTCAATCGCCAATTTTAAAGTATTTGTTGATATTCATAATTTGTTTCATATCAATGTAAAGCTGATGTGTTCCCCTATCTAACGATACCTCATGTGTAACAATCCTTTGTTTCAGTGCTTAGCCACCAACTTGTGAATGTGGGGAAGTCTCATTCAAAATGTGCCAAATACACCACTTTTCGTGCTCAAAAGAACAACTCTGTTCACTGTTTAATGAAGTGTTAAAAACGCAGTTTAAAACTGTTGAACAACTATTGCTGTTCAGGTATCCTACCCAAACAAATGTTTAGATATGCAAAACTTGTTTAAGCAGTGTATTTGAAGAACCCTCATTGTTAAAAACTGTTTTAACAGTTTAAAAACAACATTTTTGCTGTGTTGTAGAGAGATGCTCGCTCTTTTGACTTTTGTGGACAAAATAGGGATGATTGAGACGTCCCCCTATTCTCAAGTGCATGGCTGATCTCTGAGACATGTTCATATTGTGCTGAAAGCAGATGTGTTCATCTTTCCATCGATTCGATATGTTTCAAGTTCATCCACATGCATATGTGGGAATATGGAATATGGGGCGGTCTTAATTTTAATACCAACATCATCACTATTTTGTCCTAAAAGTCGATAGAGCATCTCTCTACAACACAGCAAAGAATTTGTTTTTACCATTTTAAACTACAGGGTTCTTAACCTGCTTTTTAAAGTTGTTGCGTATTGAAACATTCGTGCAGGGTACTTGAACAACGACAGTTGTTTTAAAGGGTTTGAACACTGTTTTTACAGTGTAGCTGTCAACGCGTACGTGTAACACAGTTCATTGAATTGTTCTTTTGAGCAAATAGCGGTGAATTTGGCACATCCCCACATTCACAAGCAGGTGGCATAGTACTGAAACAAAGGATTGCTACGCATGAGGTATCGTTGGAAAGGGTAACACAGCAGTATTTCATTGGTATGAAACACAATATGAATATATCACAAGATTGTTGACAATTGACGATTGACAACAATTGTTCACACTTTTTTTGAGCAGTTTAGATGAGTAGTGAGCTGTGATTTATTTCATGCAAATTGTAACTGGTAAGCACACACACACTCAATTTGTTGTCGCAACTGACTACTACAAATACCAGGCTTTTAAAACCTGCGAGTCGTACAGGTACGAGCGAGACAGACATAGCACACGTTTTCTACACAATTTCTATAGAGACGGTCATGCCTACTTTTCACCGTCTTTGATACAAATGATATTTCATTGCTGGTCTGCGAACGAAACTACACTCAATTTATCTCATAATCAGAAAAGTTTATGCTTTGTTTACACATTCTTATTGTGGATTTTGAATGATTTTTATTAAAACACAATATATACCACCGAAGTGTATAATATACATTTCGGTTTTGATTTACCTTGACTGGAAACACAACTTCAAAATATTTTATGCATTTTGAGTGACTTAAATATGAGCTGTCGCAAGTAGGTTATATACATGTATAAACAGGCCGATAGAGATCAAAACAGAAAATATCAGTCAATCGTAATATGTTATAAACCAATCAGAAACACTGTAACATGGTAGGCCTCAAAGGGTGCGGTATTTAATCAGGAGGAGCGTTACCTACTTACTGATAAGTTGTTTTGTACTAATGCTTTGCATACCTTAGGAGAACAACCACTTCGGTGTACGGATGACGAGCACCTGTGTGGTAATGGCTGGCAATGTATCCACATAACAGAGCGGTGTAACTATGTTCAAAGTTGTGACGGGGAAACAATACCTAGCGATGAACGGAACTGTTGTAAGTGGTATAAACTCATCAAAGATTATAATAGCTTGTCAGGAATCATTTCTTATGTCCCAATTGATAGTTTCTGTATGATAATTTGCTTATGATACAGATTATCAATACCCGATATTGCGGTAATAGTGATAGTCTATCAACAAGTTCCTATAGGGTTATCGTTGGCATGTTATCATTTTATGTTTAATTGTAAGTGTATGTGTATGTATACTGCATGTTTAAATGTTTACATTTATATACCGTTTTATTTATGATAAAATAGGATGCCGAATCAAATCAAATCAAATCTCCCGGCTAAGAATTATTATAGGATATCTATATAATCTTAGCCCCTACTACATGTACTTGTGCTGTGTTCTAGTATACACAACTTGTACCGAAATTCAAACCCACAATGCAGACAGCATTCTACACGGCTACAGTGCAACAGAGCATAAATTTCCAAATATTGAATTATAAATATAGTGCCTCCTGATTGTTGTACAACATGAACATTTCAATCCTAAGTATGTGTGTGTATCATGTATAATTAAAACAGCTTTGTTTTAAAGTACTATTTCGTGTCCTTGTATGATTATCAGCATTGTTACATTTCTTATTAAACCTGATTTCAGATTGGCCAATACTTGATTGGCCTTGACTATTTAAACATTTCTTTTTTATTTAGACTTAGTGCAGGCCCTTAACACGATACCTGTTTGTACACCCATGCATGTCAGCACACGGTCACCTAAAGTAACATACACCATTATGACTGCACACTGGCGAATTGCATTTCAAATTTCATGTAGCGCGAATTTTAAACCACTGGTCCCTTTAGCATGGGCATGTCCTTGAATATTCCTTCCATTGTTTGCGTGCATGGCTGCACAAGTATTAATAGACTTTTGCCAAGTAGTGGTTACATGTGGTTTTTTCTCTTTTTAAATATACTAAATGTTTGGAGGACGATAATTTAAATACTAAAGGGATATTGAATTATCTGCTCAGACCATTCTTTTAAGCACATCTTTACCTTTAATTTGATACCATGCAAGTCTGGTTTGGATACACAGTATTACTTAATAATTTCAACGAGTTTGGTCATGAATTAAGCTTAATTAAGACAGATTTTGGGTTTTTGTTAAAAGTAAAGATAAATGTGAACTTTGTCTCAGACAGTATTGTTGGCAATGATGGGAACTTCATTTCCTGTAACTTTGGTGTTAATAGCATTTATAGTTTTTGCTGGAAATTCCAAAAAGCAAAATGCTAATGTATTTCTTTATAATATGCTAATCATATGCAAATAAGGTCAAACCTTTTTTTTTCTCTATGACATCAAATCACCAAGCTGTATTCTATAATATGATATTGTCTCCTTGTCTTACATATGTTACTTTTTGAATTAGAACGTAATTTCAATAACATGCACTTTTGGAAATTTATGCTCTGTTGCACTGTAGCGTACGGTTTTCTCGGCTTTGATCCATTTGATTTATTTTCCTACGCTCATTGTATTGTGGGACTGAATTTCGGTAACACTCAGCGTCCGGTGTTGAAACCACGAAACCGCATGTTACAATACATTTGATGTTATTGTTAGTTAGGGATCACGTCAAAACTCGACCGCCAGGCAACCGCCGGTTACGGCCGGTTCCGCCCGGTTCTCACAAAACGTGTCGTCTGTTATAATATACACACATAATGAGGTCAAATGGTTACACTCTGGTGAACACAACCGGTTGATAGTGCCTCGTCACACGCGTGAGCAATAACATCTTGAAGTAATGGGCTCTTTAAGTCTCAGTTGACAACCAGTACAATACAGCTATTGATTTACGCTGGGGTTGGCTTTTTCAATCTGTTTATAGCTCAATTAACTTTTAAAATCAATACCGAAAGTCTATGAATGGGTTTTTTTATAGAACGATTACAGAGAGAGCTATTATGACCGCAAAGTAACAGATTGATAGTGTAAATTGGTCCGGTTACAGCATTAAGTCAACCGGCGGTTGTTCAGTGTTGCATGCGCGAATATTCATATACCAGTAAAACATTTGACCTGAAAGAACCGGGCGGAACCGCCCGTAACCGGCGGTCAACGGGCGGTCGAGTTTTGACGTCTTCCCTTACACACATACGTCGTATTTCTCATACCTCAAGGAAGACGTGTGGGAAGACTTCGAGCCTCTGACAGCGAACACATCAGTTTCCCTATGTCTTTGAAACACTGGTGATATATGAGACTAACATAGCATGGTTTAACGTTTGAAACACTGATAATGGGACTGATATAGAATGGTTTAACGTTGTCAAACGTTGATTTTGATGAGTCTGAAATGTGGCAACATTAATGTTAGTTGCTGTTAATATTAACCTTCACTTATTGTTCAATATTACTTCCATTGTGATACGGTCCCGTTCAAGAGCAGTGTTAAAATACGACATGATTAAACCTAAACTTCTCAACTTTCACGCTAATTCTCAACCTCTCTTAAACCTTGAATCTTCACAGCTTGTAGTACTGTCTCAGATGAAAATGAAATGAAACTCCAAGACCTGAAATGTAATGGTTACATCTCTCTAAATGAAAATGTTAACTGGGCATTCCAGGGAGACTCACAGAGTAAGTTGTAATCATAACAACAACGTTAAAACTCATTTAACGGTTCGTGTTTCGCAATGACATAACTATAACTATGTAATATATCGGTTTATCTCAAAATCACGATAAGAAAACCTTTTTGTCTACTGTTTTATCGTCTTTATGAATGAAGTCTATGTGCTATTTGTTAATCATGTATTGGAGTCGTCTACGTGTAACCGTAGTTATATAGAGAGAATTTAAGCCTTAAAATAAATGGTCTTTAAGAAAACCATGGGAGAACTGGATGGAAATTTCTTCTATTGTACTACATGCAGCCATAGTTTTTTCTTAAAGACCCTCGTTCAATAATGTTGTTATCCTTTCATTGCAATATAATATTAATGGGAACCAATAGAAAATGGTGACAAGAACCATAGGTCATGTAATAAAAGTGAAGCGTAATGGTATTGGTCATGAATTCATTACTTCATGAATAATCGCGATAGCTGCGTACCAAGTGCGTTCCAATAAAATTAATCGTTAGATGAGAACACGCCGAGCGCAGGTTACTAATAATTGCAGAAAAAAGTACTGCGCCAAGGGGTTCGATTGACCGACCAATGAAATTAAAGCCTCACGCCCCTAAACTGAATATTCAATGAGTTATGAGGAAACACGATTAAAGCTTATTTCTGATTGGTTGAATGATAAAATGTTAATGAGGGGATGACCCGACTTGGACTGTTTCAATAACTAAGAAGGGGTAGACAAAATAATAAACAGAAAACTAATTGATTATTAGCGCGATTATATTGGTACAAATCAACGATTTGGATAAATGTACATCTTTTTCAGTAATGAATGAGAATAATGACTGTTTAACAACTGTTTTCGTGAATTTGTTTTGAAATCCTCGGTCGTTGTTCTGGTCATTGGGAACAGAACAACATCCACTGATTTCAAAACAAATTCACAAAACTGTTGTTACGCAGTCATTATTCTCTAAATATTCTTTGAGTTTGGCTGTATCTTTGTATATCAATCCTCACCAGGTGCATACACCGCATGTCAAAGTTCTCATGCAAGTTCTCCGTATGGACCAAATTGGGCGTGGCAACAGGAGTTCGATTGCAGTGGACAGCTAACCTGTATTGATTCCAATACGCTATTTCCGGAAACGTGTACGACAGGTATGGATCAAAGTGTCGAAAAAGTATAGGCTAATTTAGGTCCTAGATTCTGGACTGTACTACATTAGTATCGTCAGATACTGGAACACCCAGTATCTTTTCTTACAGTATCTGAAGATACTGGCCCATATAAATGTACCAGTATCGGGCGATACTGGAACATAGTTATAAATGTACCATTATCGTTCAATACTGGGACAAATCACTACTTATTTACTACTTATAACGGTTTTGTTATTGTGTGGTGTTTTTGATGAATTGACACTTGACACATTTGAATGATACACGTATCATCAACTTCTATTTATTTACTTTGATAGTTCTCGCAGATTGTTACGTTAACCAAAATGGTGCAGACTACAGAGGGCGTGTTTTGGCAACCTCAGATGCTGAGCCTTGTGTTGGATGGAACACTGAACTGGCACAATCTTATGGTTATACGTCTGATAGATTCCCGCTTCTTGGACAGCATAATTTCTGCAGAAATCCCGGTGGATATAAAACGGCTCCATGGTGTTTCACAGAGGAAACAGGCACCCTCATAGCTGGTGCGGAGGCTCCGCCACTTGCTACAAGTGGAGATGGAGATGGAGGTGAAGGAGATTACACCGAAGGAAATCAAGGTAAAAGTGTCCTTTATCTTTCGTGCTTATCTTATTGGTTATTCGTCACATGACCAGAAACCTCGTTCTAGCGTAACATCGTCGAAGGTAACCAAGACGCGCTGCACTGGCACATGCATCGGGTGATACCAAGTCTTATGTCTGGAACTGTATTTGTATGTATTATTGTGATGCAGCACATCAAAAGGGGGACTTTGCGGCTCAAGGGGGGGGGGGACTTTGCGGCTGTGTGTTTTTCAAGATATAGAGGAAGACGGTCAGAAAAAAATAAAGAAAATAATAAGAATTTAGGCGTCATTTTCACTTGTAAAATTTGAATGCCTTGATCAATGTTGATCTATTTGGTATCATTTTAAAGCTTAGAAGATGTTCTGAGAGCACATACAATACTCAAAATTGACTTCACCTGCAAAGTGCGTCCTTTTGATATATGGAATATTGATATATTGATAGATTGATAGATTGATAGATTGATAGATTGATAGATTGATAGATTGATAGATTGATAGATCGATAGATTGATAGATTGACGGTATTATTTGGTATGAATATCGTATTCAAAAATGTAACAATTAGCCTAAATAATAGGGAACGTTAAGAATAGTAAATTAACATATTTTAATCACATTTCGCATTAATAACCTCATTCGGTAATTAATATTCATAGGAGGCTCTGAATGTCCACCAGACGACCCGAATTGCGAAGGTAATCTTGCTATATGTTTTGTGTTATTGAAAGTATAGATTGGTATATATGAATATCGTATCCAAAAATGTAACAATTAGCCTCAACAATTGGGAACGTTAAGAATAGTAAACTAACATTAAATATCGCATTAATTTTAATTACATTTAGAGAATAATCACTGCCTAACAACTGTTTTCATGATTAAAACAGTCCAAGTCGGGTCATCCCCTCATTAACATTTTTTTCATTCAACCAATCAGAAATAAGCTTTAATCGTGTTTCCTTTTTTTTTTTTTTTCTTCTCCATTCATTTTATTTTTCATTCATCTATATTCTATACATAGTTATATAACATAATAACAATATATTAAAACATACTACTATCAATAAGTTACAAATATGAACAACAACAAAAAAGACTCTACCATCGAACAGTATGTACCAACAATTACCATTAGCATGAAGATAGATGGCTAATGATCATCAACGGCACATGATCTTCGCAGGTGAGTTGACAAACAAAGCAATATATAATATGGGCTGTCATGTACATGTGTTTTACAAGAAGAATAACATAACCTACTATTTACTCTGTGCCTTGTAGGCTTTTGCCAATCTTATACCACATATTTTCACTATGTCTCAAGATACTGATTCTCCATCTTAATTCATATAGAAACCATTTAAATGCATCAACGTTTTTATTATCAGTGATCTTCATATGTCTGGATCTATACAGAGTGAACGACGCCAAACTAAGCATTCTATTTAGCATTACATTCAATACACTTTGATTATCTGGTTTATAACCAAGTACAATGATTTTTAACGATATCTCTGGACATGGAATATTGTTAGAAATAATAAATCTTTTAAAATGAACCCAAAAGCATTTTGATAAAGGACAGGCAATAAATGAATGTAGATAATCATCTGACGTGTTGCACTCAAAACAATTAGGTGAGTTCGCCTTATTCCATTTATATAAGTTTGCTTTGGTAGCGATGATTCTATATAATAATTTGTAATTGAACTCTGCCAATTTTCTCTCTTTTTCAAGAATAGTTTTCATAGTCCAAATATCGTCCCATTTTGGTGACGTTGACAGTTCCTGTGCCCATCTGTTCTGAATTATTGGCACGACTGTGAACTTTTTAACTACATGAACGTAAATATACCTTGATTGCCAATACATCATATTTACACGTTTTTTATTTACATATATACACGAGGTTCTTAAACGAGTACTTATTTCAATAGGCATATTGTTGGCGTTTAATAAAGCAAACCAATTCTTTGGAATTGATTTGAAAATAATAAATAGCTCTGCAATCCAGTTGTGCTTATTTTTAAGCTTGTCAAGTATATATGTAGTGGAAAAGATACCATCATTATTTATAAGGTCATTGATATATATTATATCACTATCAATCCAGTGTTTGAAATACAAGGTCTTGCCATTGTGCATGATCAGTTCATTTCCCCATATAATATGACTTTTGACCCTTAACGAGTCGTTGATTGGTAATTTTCTATAATCATTATCTAGATTATGCCATGCTTTTACCAAATCTGAATAAAATTTTGGTAGACCAATTAGCGATGGGCCATTCTTTGCCTCCACAAAATTCATATTTAAGATTAAAAAGTTTGAACCATGAGCATTTAAATAACGTTTAAAAAGAAATTTCCATTTACTATCATCATCATACATATAACGTTTTAACCATATACATTTCAAAGCTATACACTGAGATTTAAAATCACACATTTTTATTCCTCCCATATTGTGATTTCGAATGAGAGTTTTTCTCTTTATTTTCTCCGGTTTTTTATTCCATAAGAAATTGAAAATAATTGAGTTCACTTCATTCGTGAAGTTTTCAGGAACGGGTAGACAAGACATTAAAAATGTTAAATTGGATATACCAAGACATTTTATAATAGTTGCTTTACCATACAGCGTTAGCTTTCTTCGATACCATGAGTTCAAGATTCGAATTAGTCGATCTTTTTTCTCTTGCCAAATACTCTTGTAACATTCTATCATATTGTGTCCAAAATAAACACCAAGAGACTTAACCTTTTCAGTTGGCCATTTTACAGATTTATGTTTTACAAAGTGACCAAATGCTAAACCTTGAGTTTTGTCCACGTTAATTTTTGGTCCTGCAAAAAATCCAAATGTATTAATGATTTTCAACATGCTATCAAGAGATTCTTTCGTTGAGCAGAAAAGAGTTGTATCGTCAGCAAATTGGCTGATACGAGCTTCACAATTTTCTTCGTCATTGTCATCAATGACAATACCTGAGATAGTTTTATCTTGTCTTATGTTCAAAGCTAAGACTTCGGAGACTACAACAAACAAGAGTGCAGATAACGGGCAGCCTTGACGCAAACCTCTGCTCAATCTAAAGAACTTTGATTTCCAACCAAGATTCAAAACAGAACTCTCAATATTATTATACATTACTGTAATCCAATTGATAAACGATGGTCCAAAATTAAACTTCTGTAATGTTTGTACTATAAAGTTCCATTCGACGGTGTCGAAAGCTTTTTCGAAATCTACAAACAAAATCGCCGCCGATTTGTTCTCATTTATACATAAATTAATAACATCATCAATTAATCTTATATTTGTACCAATATATCTACCTTTTATGTAACCAGTTTGATCTGTGTGTATGATTTTACTTATGACTTTCTTCAAACGATTTGCCAAAACCACTGACATGATTTTGTAATCAGTGTTCAATAGACTTCTTGGGCGCCAATTTTTTAATTGCAGTTTGTCGCCCTTTTTGTAAATTAAACTGATAATTGCTCTTCTTTGAGTGGATGACATGTGACCTTTTTCGAAGCAGCAATTTAATGAGTTAACCACTAAGCTACTTATACAATTCCAGAACACCTTATAAAATTCTGCTGGAATACCATCACAACCTGGACTTTTACCCGGTCTTAGTTGATCTACTGCTTCTTTGCATTCAATATTCGTCAATAAACCTTCACATTTACTTTGTTCCTCTTTGGATAAAATATCAGTAAATGTTGTATTATTCAGATACCCTTTAATATTGTCACTATCAACATTAGCACTTGTATATAGATTTTTGTAAAACCTTTCTTCTTCCTTCATAATGTCTGATTGCTTAGTAAGCAAGGAATCGTCAGGTAGTTTGAGTTTTGTGATAGACTTTTTTATTGCGTGAAACTTTTCGAGACCAAGAAAATACGCACTACTTTTTTCTCCTTCTTCGTACCATCTTGTTCGAGATCTCACTATTTGCCCTTTTACTATATTTTCATACATCTTGTCAAGTATACCTTTTACTCTATCAATTTCATGTACAACACTTACATCGGGAAAGCGGATAGCATTTAGACCTTTTAAATAAGACACTAAATTCTTCTCAACCTGACGTTTTTGTTGCTGTTTTGTCACACAATATCTAATCGAGAATTCTCTTATTTGGACCTTACAATATTCCCATAATAAGTGGTCATCATTTATAGATTCTGCTTTTTCATTGACACCATGGATGATATCTTGTATACCTTTTACATATGCAACATCATTTAAAACTGATGTATTTAATTTCCAATTACCTGGCCCTCTTTTCTCAGTATTGATTTGGAATTTCAAGGAAACAGCTTGGTGATCCGAGCGCACACTCGGTCTTATATCACATGAATTGACAACATCTACAAGATTTTTACTTACAAGAATGAAATCGATTCTTGTTCTTACAAGTGGTGTTTTCTGCCTATATGTGTATTGTCTTTTTGATGGATTGAATGTCCTCCAAATATCTACAAGGTTACGTTTATTTATTTCAGCATTAAGATATTTTGCATCTTTATTGACACACATTATTCCACCTTCTTTGTCTTCTGCTTGATTCAAGCAGGTGTTAAAGTCACCACCTAGAACAAGGGCGTGATCATCTGGAACATGTTGATCAATTTTCTTAAACATTTTTGTGTAAAAGTTATACCTTTCTTTCATATTATTCGGAGCATATATATTCATAAGGGTAGTCTTTTGGTCATCAATAACCGTGTTTATCATCAACATTCTACCATTTTCATCAGAGTGTGTGTCGTTTACTTTTATATTTGCGGAGGATTTAATTAATATTGAGACACCTCTGGCATTTGATGCACCACATGAGTGATGTGAAACACCATCAGGCCAATCGCATATATCATGATTTACAATGAGTTCATTTGTGAAATGTGTTTCTTGCATAAACAGTACATTTCCATTTTGATTGCAAAACCAATTGTAGATTTGCAGTCTTTTTGCACGGTCTTTGAGACCGTTAACATTAAGAGTCATAACATGTATCATGAGTAATAAGGGGAGTGAGGACAATTATTACTATAATAGATATACTGTTCATTCATTGTTCGTTTGTTTATTTCCTTGTGTCAAACTCACTGCTGTCTGTATCATAATCATAGGATGCGTTTCTGTTTGCCGAGTTCTCGCGTTGGCGTTTTCTGTCTGATGTGCGATTTGATTTTTTGCCCGACCTGAGCTTACGGCGATTGTTTTTTGTTGGTTTGCGTGATTTTGAAGTTGCGCGATTTTCGTCGACTGTATCATCAACTGGGTCATTTACGATGGCAGAACGTTCATCTGCATCTGATTTACACTGTGCTTTTGACCGTGCGCTATCGTCGACTGTATTACTATCACTGGCAATAGCAGGGTTTTCATCCCCATCTGACCACACTGAGCGCGTGTCCTCCGGAGGATTTGTTGACGGTGCTTTGTGTTGAGTACCAGTTTTTGATGTGTTGGATTCGGCTGAGCGAGTTTCATCCGGGGTTTCATCATTCAGTGTACTACTGCGTTGATCAATATCGATATGTTGTTGATCTGCGATATAATTGCATCGGGGGTCGCCCCGCTTGTGCCCTGTTTGGAAGCAGTCGAAGCACAATGTGCATTGATTTGGGGTATGGCCAGTCTGATTACACACCGTACACAGCACAGACTGGTTCTGTTCTCTATATCTGATACTAGCAGTAAAGCCTGCTAGTGGGAGCTGTTTTGGTATTGGGTTATTTGGGTTGGGATCCATATACAGGAACCGGCGGCCAGTTTTAAATCTGGTGAGTTTGCCATGATCATCACGCGCTAACTCATTCCTAATCTGACCAATTACTGTTGAGTTCTTTTCTTTGCATATCGCCTCAAAGTCAGCAAGTATCTGCTCATTGGATACACTGAGGGGAATTCCTCCTATCATGACCTTTGTAGCCTCCCTATTATTTTGAGTCAGGAAGGGGTTTCTGTCATAGAGATGTACATGCTGATCTCTTAAAGTTATCCCTGTTGCCAACAGCTGGATACGAGTACGTACGTCACTTTTGTCAGAGAAGTATATTCTCCATAGCCCTCGTATAATTTGGGATCCATCAATATGGTTGGTGCCCGCTATTTTCTCAGCTGCAATACACACTTCGTATACAGAGAGAAAGCCTGTATCGATAACATCAGATTGTTTAAAATAGACCGGCAGGTTTGGTACAGGTTCCCCCGGTTTAGTCCCGGGTTTAGTGCCGAATTTTGCAGCCATGTTACTATATAGTATAATGTGATGGTGAGGCGGGAAATTCAAAACTATGGTTTATCACTACGTAGCTCTATGTGGTTTACAACTTACATAGCTCATACAGATCGTTGAGATTTGTCGATGCTGACTAGCTTTCTGTCGTAATGATGGAGTCGCAGAAATCAGTAGATTTTGGCAGGTTTTTGTAGCAGGTTTTGAGACACCGTCGCGTGCAACGGACAGCTCGTAACCCGATAATCGTGACCCGTTAATCGTGTTTAATAACCTCATTCGGTAATTTATATTCATAGGAGGCTCTGAATGTCCACCAGACGACCCGAATTGCGAAGGTAATCTTGCTTTATGTTTTGTGTAATCGAAAGTATTGATTGGTATGATAATCGTATCCAAACATGTAACAATTACCCTCAATAATAGTCAACGTTAAGACTAGTAAATTAACATATTTTAATCACATTTCGCATTAATAACCTCATTCGGTAATTTATATTCACTAGGAGGCTCTGAATGTCCACCAGACGACCCGAATTGCGAAGGTAATCTTGCTATATGTTTGTGTAATCGAAAGTATTGATTGGTATGATAATCATATCCAAAATTGTAACAATTAGCCTCAGCAATAGGGAACGTTAAGAATATTCAATGAGATAATATTACATTTCGCATAGATTCCACGACCCATTTTAATTCATACACAAACCGGTTAGTGTCACACTACTATCTTTTGGGGTACCGTTTTTAATGGTCAACTGATATTTACGAAAAATTGCCCAAACTATAATAAATATGTTTTTGAATTAGAGCTATATTTTTAAGAGTTATGAACACATTTATTATCTAATACGTTACTCTTTTAAGTACTATAGATAGGTATAATAATTGTATACAAAAATGTTGACATTTACGGAGCGTTTAAAGAGCCATTAGATGGCTACATAATTATCTTGACAAGTCGACATATTATCAACGTTATGTTGAGATAGTCACATATTTTTTCTCACATACTTGACTTAAACAGTTTTATTAGTCGTCATGATGATATAGACTATCTTGTCAAGTTGACTTTACAAAACATAGATGTCGTCATGGCGAGATAGGTTAACTTGAAGAGTCAACTTCACAAAAAGTAGATGTCATCATGGTGAGATACAATATCTCGTCGAGTCGACTTCACAAAAAGTAAATGTCGTCATGGTGAGATAGATTATCTCGTCAAGTCGACTTCACAAAAAGTAGATGTTGTCATGGTGAGATAGATTATCTTGCCAAGTTGACTTAGTAAAAAGTGAATGTCGTCATGGCAATATAGACTTTCTCGTCAAGTCGACTTCACAAAAAGTATATGTCGTCATGGTGAGATAGATTATCTTGCCAAGTTGACTTCTGCGAAAGATGATGTCGTCATGGTGAGATAAAGTATCTGGACACGTTGATTTCATAAAAAGTGGATGTCGTCATGGTGAGATAAATTATCTCGTCAAGTCAACTTCCCAAAACGTGGATGTTGTTATTTCAAGATAGATTATCTTTCCAAGTCGGCTTTGCAAAAAGTAGATGTTGTCATGAAGAGATACGTGATCTTGACATGTCGACTTTCCAACAAGTCGTCATTGGACGATAAATTTTCTTGTCAAGTCAACTTACAAAAAGAGCATGTCGTCATGGCAAGATAAATTGTTTTGACAAGACGATTTCACAAAATGCGGATGTCGTCATGGTAAGATAAATTAACTTGTCAACTTGACTTCACAAAAAGTGGATGTCGTCATGTCAAGATAGGTTATCTTGTCAAGTCGACTTGGCAAAAAGAAGATGTAATCATGGCGAGATACATGATCTTGACATGTCGACATGGCGAGATAAACTATCTTGTCAAGTCAACTTCATAAAAATAGATGTCGTCATGTCGAGATATATTATCTTGCCAAGTCAGCTTTACAAAGAGTCGAAATTGCCATGGCGAGATAGCATTACTTGTCATATAGCATGCCTACCATCACGTGTGAATTTGACATTCGCCATTTTGACATTGCAAAGTGAAGGTGTGCTACTACTCCGGGCTACTACCATAGACAGGAAAGGCCCATCGAAGTCAGCACGACTTGATATCAAGATAATTTATCTCGTCATGTCAACTTAATCACGGGTATGTCGACATGATAAGATAATATATCTGGCCAAGTCGAATTAGCAAAAGTTGGATGTTGACATGGCAAGATAAATTATCCCGCCAAGCGGACTTATCAAAATTGAATATTGAAATGGCAAGATAAATTATCTCGTCATGTCGACTTATCAAAAATTGAATGTTGACATGACAAGATAAATTATCTCGCCAAGTCGACATTCACTTTTTATGAAGTCAACTTGGCAAGATAATCTATCTCACCATGACGACATCTACTTTTTGTGAAGTCGACTTGACGAGATAATCTATCTCACCATGACGACATTCACTTTTTATGAAGTCAACTTGGCAAAAAATCTATCTCACCATGACAACATCTACTTTTTGTGAAGTCTACTTGACGAGAAAGTCTATAATTGCCATGACGACATTAACTTTTTATGAAGTTAACTTGGCAAGATGATCTATCTTACCATGACAACATCTACTTTTTGTGAAGTCGACTTAATGAGATAATTTATCTCACCATGACGTCATCTACTTTTGTGGAGTTGACTTTTCAAGTTAACCTATCTCGCCATGACGACATCTGTTTTGTAAAGTCAACTTGACAAGATAATCTATCTCACCATGACAACATCTACTTTTTGTGAAGTCGACTCGACGAGATAATGATGTCAACTTGGCAAGATAATCTATCTCACCATGACGATATCTACTTTTATCTTGTCATCTGATCATCTCTCCTTCAGGAAGTCAACTTAACAAGATGATAAGATGTTGATCTCTTCAATTCAACTTTTTATAATGACGAGATGGTTAGATGACAAGATCCCAGATCTCATCAAGTCGACTTCCTGAAGGAGAGATGATCAGATGACTAGATCTCGGATCTCATCAAGTCGACTTCCTGGAGACGAGATGATCAGATGACAAGATTCAGGATCTCGTCAAGTCGACTTCCTGAAGGAGAGATGATCAGATGACTAGATCTCGGATCTCATTATCTCGACATCTGGGTGGCACTTTTAAGCTTCCATAATGAGGACATTCACTTTTTATGAAGTTAACTTGGCAAGATAGTCTATCTTACCATGACAACATCTACTTTTTGTGAAGTCGACTTAATGAGATAATTGATCTCACCATGACGACATCTATGTTTTGTAAAGTCAACTTGACAAGATAGTCTATATCATCATGACGACTAATACAACTGTTTAAGTCAAGAATGTGAGAACAAATATGTGACTATCTCAACATACCGTTGATAATATGTCGACTTGTCAAGATAATTATGTTGCCATCTAATGGCACTTCAAACGCTCCGTAGACATTAGACTAAAGAGTAGACATTGATCAATCTATTCAAAGAATTATAGTGATAAATAAATCAAATGTACTACAAAGTCATCTATTTTTCTTTCTTTTTCCAGCTAGAAAACGAAAACGCAGTATTCGAACAGGTTAGGAAATCTACTGATATCGTATGTGTGTGTTAATTTCATAAGAATCATAAGAATTTAGTCTATTTTGTTCATTATACTGGGATAAAACAATATGTTGATCGACACTTTTAGTATTAAAGAAAAGTAAAATTACATTGTTTTAAAATTACCCATGATGTTTATGTTATCCCAACTAGATGATGTCGGCACTATTTTCCGAATTAATTTAATATGGCTTTAAAACTATCATTGTATGTTTGAACTACACGATCGATCTCTTCATGTTTCATTTATTATTTTCTTGGATACGGTATTTTATACATACCTCATTTCGAGTAACATTCACGTGTTTTGAATGTATAAAGATGGCGATACATTGTTGATATAACACCTTTAGGCCCTCGTTTTAGTGAATAAATTAAATTCAATCCAAGTGAGAGAAGTGAATTATTTCAATCATTTACAATTTTTTTCAGAGAAATATCGACGAAAGAAACGTCAAATCGAAGGTATAGTATTATCTGATTATTGTCACTAAATGTCAGGACATTTTTAACAAATAATACGACGTTATTGCCTAGCTACATTTAAATGATGGACCCAATATGGATCCTGAAGGAGAACATGAACACTAATCTTAGCAATGTTCCCGTCTGGGAAAGAGGCTGCTTATAAGGCAAAAAAAAGTTGACTTGCACTTTCAGGGCCAGAGTGTGGGTCGGACGGTCGGATTTTTTTTTTTTTTAATTTTGAAAATCTAAACAGGGAGATATACACAAAAACACGTTTTAAAGATTTTTTTTTTTTGATTTTTTTTTGATTTTTTTAAAATTGTTAAACAAGCAGATACTACTCAAAAACACGTTTTCATCTTTCTTTATTGTTATGTGCTTCTTCAATTTTTTGTTTTTCTTTCAATTTTTCAATTTAAAAAAAAAAAAAAAAAAAATAGCGACCCGAGATTTCCGAAAATTCGGGTCGGTCGGAAAGGGCAAGTCATTTTTTTGTTGTTGGCCTAACGTGAATGTGGTTGGAGCAACCGGCGACCAAGTCATTAGCATGTCAGTTTCGTAGTGGGGGAGAGTGCAGGGGCCTAGGGAAAGGCCCCTGTAGCTAACCCAGTCGCCCAAATTGGCCACGAAAAGTATGTATGTATCTATTTTTGCAGGGGTCCGTAATTGTACGGGTTGTATTAAGGGTCCATATCCAAACTCTCAGTGCTTTTAAAGCATTTTTCTAGCGATTTTACAACGCTTTTCCAACGGTATTTCGTTCTATTGTTAAAAGCATCGGAAAAAGATCGGTGATTAACTAGAAACCTCTCTACTTATCTGGCGTTAACAATAGAGCTATTGTAGTACTCTCGATGACTCAATTAGTGAAGCAGACACATCAAAGCGCGAGGAAGGTTGTGTTATATTCTTTAAGAAATACTATTTATAAGCTTTTTAAATCCGATCATAAAATGTTTACGTTCACCGCCGATCAATGTAACTGGTCGTCTAGAAATATGAATTAAGCTACCGCTCCATCACTCTATTCATCTATTGTTTGGCGCAGTATTGCCAAGATATTGTGAAAGTAGCCCATTTCCCCCTTCATTCCATTGAAATCAATGCTGAAAACATTTTGGCGATAGGTCACGTAACATATTTGTACAATGGATGGGTGATGACGGAGGGGGCGTAATATATTGACCATCGTGTTTGGAAGTATTATACAATATAATACCTATGTATTATACAATATATAATCCAAGTCATTAGTTTAGAGAGGATATTGTTTCCGACTTTTGTCCTTTCGATTTTAGCCTCCGATTTAAGAGATATTTGTATTTTGAACCCTATGTAATGTTTTTCTTCAAAACGTTTATGTATAGCCTTCATTAGCTCAAACGTCAAAGCGCCGGCTTCACAATCATGAGGTCAGTGGTTCGAATCCTGCGGATGGGGATGGTTTTCTTTTCTGTTTTGTTATTACACTGTTTGTTTTTATAAATTGACAGGATTGCTTATCGTTCGCTATATTTATTGAATGTTGAATGATACTTTTTTTCTTTTGCAATTTCACTGCGATAAAGAATGTCCTGTAAATATAATTGTGTTTACTACTCCTAGGCCTACATTGAATGGCCCCTAGCTAGTCTATGAACATGATCTGCAAAGGCCAATTGTTATGTAAATAAGAAGCCAGTCGGCTCATGTCCTTGAATCGATTTTCCTATTTCCTACACCACCGAAACATTATTTCAATAATAATAATACAGGCACATTGATTTGTATTACATAACGGCTGGCATTTACTTTACAAGTTTAGCTCAATCGATAATAACACACAACGAGTTTCTATTGTATTGGCATGTTGCATAGGAGTAGGACAGTTCGGTGGTATACCGCGGTTCATTCACATTTCATGATGCCTTGCACACTAAACAGTCAGTGGAAAATTAAAATGAAATCGTAAATAATTCCACATTCCAAAATAAACTATAATTGAACAATAATGAATAATTATACGAAATGATAAACAATATCGAAAACTAATAAAAATGTATATAAACGATTAAAATAAAATTTCAAGACGTGATAGGATTCGAACCCACGACCTCCGGTTTACTAGTCCAATGCTCTACCGCTGAGCCAACTATGCGCTATGTGAACGCAATAACAAACAAAAGTAATATGGTTCAACATACCACTCTTCTCTAAATTGGATGTTTAAAATGCTTTATATTTCTTAATCTTTGTAGTTTTAAGATAGTTTCTCGTTCAAAAGTTGATTATTTACTGTTAAAGAAAGTAATTCTGATTTAAATGTAACGAATAACACTACTTTTTGAAACAATTCTAGATATATTATATTTCGTTTGTACAGCATTTTGTCGATTTATGTGCACACTTTTACGACTTATTATTGCATCATGGGCTTTTTGCCGGGCACGCGAGGACTTGGGAGCGAAGCGAGTCATGTGATTTTTGTCCAGGACAAACACTTGAGATGTACACGCCCCTTTAAGAATCGGTTCACAAAGTACGGGATTTGTTATTCGTTAAATCTAATAAATCATAGACTCATTTTATAGACAACAACACCGTGTTGAAAAACCCGTGTGTATTTAGGGATTAGTTGAATGAGAACTATATTTGGGTATAAAGCGCTGAGGATTTCAGGAAAATCGCAATAGCTCAGTTGGTTAAGATTAGGACTCTCAATCAGCAGGCCGTACGTTCGAATCTTTGTGGCGGTTTATATTCCTTGTGCTCTATACTTAGAGCGGTCGAGTCTGGGTAGAGGTCGGTTAGGGTTTTAAGTATGCCGAAATATAATATTTATTATTGTTCTCTCATTATACGTCCATTCGGGGTTTTCATTTATATTGACATAATTTTAACGTTATTTATTTATTTTGTATTTACTTTCTTAATTGTTGATGTTTATTTAATTATTTATCAATCAATTAATTATAAATAGGCCTTAATATACTATTTTATTGATATAATTATTAATCTATATATTATTTATTTACATTAATTACTTAATTTCTTCATATTTATTATTTATTTATTATTTATTAGGTCACGTTCAGAGTG
This sequence comes from Ophiura sarsii, assembly GCA_035610835.1. Lineage (NCBI taxonomy): Eukaryota > Metazoa > Echinodermata > Ophiuroidea > Amphilepidida > Ophiuridae > Ophiura > Ophiura sarsii. Next base: position 6,313,024 of record CM069443.1, read on the forward strand.
TATGCAACATTCTTAAATAGTCTAAAAACGCAGAAAAATGACACTATTTAGGGGAGTAAGATTCATAATGCTACTTGATTACACACATTATGCCTATACCAGAAAACAATAACACGTTGTATGTTTAATGGCTCCCATATTGTTTAGTATTCAATGATAAAATGATCCATGCTTGTACCAGGGAGGTGTCATTGACACCTCCCTGCTTGTACTGCTTACTCTAAAATCATCCACGGCTGAACAATAGTCTTTAAAGGCCACTTCAAGGAGGATTATTCTTATGACGTTAACGAGTGGATTACAATAAGCCTAGCAATGAATAGGCGGCTACAAACATATCTCGTTTGAGTCGGGGTTTGAGTGTCGCGATTAGCCTCTATCACCTGCCATGATAAAACCTGGCACTTGTACTAGAAACTCGGTAGGTGTACAATCTGGCAAATGGGTCGCTCTTTACGTCACAACGGGGGTCGGGTGAACACTAGTCAGCTTAATAACACAACCATCGAGAGTACTACAATAGTTTTATTGTTAACGCCAGATAAGTAGGGAGGCTCTAGTTAATCACCGATCTTTTTCCGATGCTTTTAACAATAGAACGAAATACCGTTGGAAAAGCGTTGTAAAATCGCTAGAAAAATGCTTTAAAAGCACTGAGAGTTTGGATATGGACCCTAAGGCAATAGGGCAGCAGTTGTTAACTTCTATTTGTGATCCTATATTCTTGCAGCTACAAGTACACCGGCTCCGACCACACCGGCTCCGACCACACCGGCTCCGACCACACCGGCTCCGACCACACCGGCTCCGACCACACCGGCTCCGACCACACCGGCTCCGACCACACCGGCTCCGACCACGCCGGCTCCGAATACGACAAGTAAGTCTAAGTATTAGATTTTTATCAGTTTTATCATTTTCATAGCATATGTATACCCCCGTCACACAACTGTTTTTGATAGCCAATTGATCGCCTGAGCTATAAGAATATTGTATCATATCAAAATCATATGTGAGTGACGCTTGCGTATGCCCAATTAGCTCATTGAGCTCAAGTTCGCCTGCAATACTTTATGCGCGTAGAGAGTTAAAAAATGAATATTTCTCGCCAATTTTTTAACTGATCAAACTATAGTGCTGCTCCCTTCGGTCGCATCTTGATGAATTTTCTGCATTTGTTGAGACATGTACATCATTTGCAAACCCGATGGTATTCGCGGGGATGTCTTGGATGTGGATGTGTTGGATGATCGCGAAGTTAGACTCTTTCGTGAACTTCTCGATTCTGCCTCATTTGATCAGCATGTCGACAAACCTACGCATCGCTGCGGTCATACGCTTGATTTGGTGATTACGCGCAGCTCCGATCCCATCGCTTCTGATTTTGTGATTGATGATACGCTTCCATCTGACCATGCTGCTGTTATATGCAAGCTTGCTGTATCGCGTCCACCAGTGGAAGCGTATCATCAATCACAAAGCTTTACCACCAGTTACCAAACGTCACTTTCGCTTTCGAAAATTGCGTGACATTGATCATAATGCATTTAAGAACGACATAAGTGCTTCGTCTCTTTTGACTGATCCAGCCGATGACGTCGAGTCATTGAGTACTCAATTTGACAACGTCATGTTTAGTGACTTGTTAGACCGTCATGCACCAGAGATTTCAAAGAGCATTTCCTTACCACCACATGCTCCCTGGCGGGGGTAAATATTATTGTTAAACGCATTAAAACGACCATAAAGATTTGCGAGTAAAGAAGACATTCTTAAGGAAGCCTAGAGTTAAGGTATGTACGGTATTTCACCCCCAAAAATTGTATTCATCATCAAATACTAAAAATAAGATGATTTGTGTACAATCTTGTAAAAGTAATGTAACTGGTGAGTTTTATTTGTTAAGACCAATTGTATAATGGATAGTATTTCACAACGTTTTACCAGTACCTGAATTAGTCTAGAGGATAGATCTCATACGAGGCCTAAGGCGAATCGTTCAACCGGTGTACCTTCTCAAGTCTGATCACATAGGTAGTTAGCATAGACCCCCTAGATAAGTGCCATGTAGTGATCGGAAAATACTTGAGCTGGAGGATTTCAAGCGACAGCTATGGCAAGTATTTTGCACAATGAAAGAGATAAACCTGGTTTTTTTCTGCCGATATCGATCGATAAACCTGGTTTATCGGCCAATAAACCTGGTTTATCAAAAACCTTGCTTTTCGAATCCATAAACCTGGTTTATCAATTCGAAAAACCAGGTTTATCGAATTCGATAAGCAATGTTTTTGATAAACCTGGTTTTTCGAGTCAGGTTTATCGATTCGAAAAGTAAAGTTTTTGATAAACCAGGTTTATCGGCTGATAAAAAAACCTGGTTTATCAGCCGATAAACCTGGTTTATCAAAAACTTTACTTTTCGAATCGATACACCTGATTCGAAAAACCAGGTTTATCAAACACATTGCTTATCGAATAGGGCAGCAGTTGTTAACTTCTATTTGTGATCCTATATTCTTGCAGCTGCAAGTACACCGGCTCCGACCACACCGGCTCCGACCACACCGGCTCCGACCACACCGGCTCCGACCACACCGGCTCCGACCACACCGGCTCCGACCACACCGGTGCCGACCACACCGGCTCCGACCACGCCGGCTCCGACAAGTAAGTCTAAGTATTAGATTTGTATCAGTTTTATCATTTTCATAGCATATGTAGGCCTATACCCCCGTCACACAACTGTTTTAAATAGCCAATTGATCGCCTGAGCTATAAGAATATTGTATCATATCAAAATCATATGTGAGTGACGCTTGCGTATGCCTAATTAGCTCATTGAGCTCAAGTTCGCCTGCAATACTTTATGCGCGTAGAGAGTTAAAAAATGAATATTTCTCGCCAATTTTTTAACTGATCAAACTATAGTGCTGCTCCCTTCGGTCGCATCTTGATGAATTTTCTGCATTTGTTGAGACATGTACATCATTTGCAATCCCGATGGTAATCGCGGGGATGTCTTGGATGTGGATGTGTTGGATGATCGCGAAGTTAGACTCTTTCGTGAACTTCTCGATTCTGCCTCATTTGATCAGCATGTCGACAAACCTACGCATCGCTGCGGTCATACGCTTGATTTGGTGATTACGCGCAGCTCCGATCCCATCGCTTCTGATTTTGTGATTGATGATACGCTTCCATCTGACCATGCTGCTGTTATATGCAAGCTTGCTGTATCGCGTCCACCAGTGGAAGCGTATCATCAATCACAAAGCTTTACCACCAGTTACCAAACGTCACTTTCGCTTTCGCAAATTGCGTGATATTGATCATAATGCATTTAAGAACGACATAAGTGCTTCGTCTCTTTTGACTGATCCAGCCGATGACGTCGAGTCATTGAGTACTCAATTTGACAACGTCATGTTTAGTGACTTGTTAGACCGTCATGCACCAGAGATTTCAAAGAGCATTTCCTTACCACCACATGCTCCCTGGCGGGGGTAAATATTATTGTTAAACGCATTAAAACGACCATAAAGATTTGCGAGTAAAGAAGACATTCTTAAGGAAGCCTAGAGTTAAGGTATGTACGGTATTTCACCCCCCAAAATTGTATTCATCATCAAATACTAAAAATAAGATGATTTGTGTATATTCGTGTAAAAGTAATATAACTGGTGAGTTTTATTTGTTAAGACCAATTGTATAATGAATAGTATTTCACAACGTTTTACCAGTACCTGAATTAGTCTATATAGAGGATAGATCTCACACGAGGCCTAGTTAAGGCGAATCGTTCAACCGGTGTACCTTCTCAAGTCTGATCACATAGGTAGTTAGCATAGACCCTCGAGATAAGTGCCATGTAGTGATCGGAAAGTACTTGAGCTGGAGGATTTCAAGCGACAGCTATGGAAAGTTTTTTGCACAGTGAAAGAGATAAACCTGGTTTTCCGCCGATAAACCTGGTTTTTCGCCGATAAACCTGGTTTTTCGCCGATAAACCTGGTTTTTCGCCGATAAACCTGGTTTTTCGCCGATAAACCTGGTTTTTCGCCGATAAACCTGATTTTTCGCCGATAAACCTGGTTTTTCGCCGATAAACCTGGTTCATCGGCGAAAAACCGGGTTTATCGGCCGATAAACCTGGTTTATTTCGAATCGATATACCTGGTTTATCAATTCGAAAAACCAGGTTTATCGAAATCGATAAGCAATGTTTTTGAAACACCTGGTTTTTCGAATCAGGTTTGTCGATTTGAAAAGTAAAGTTTTTGATAAACCAGGTTTATCGGCTGATAAACCTGTTTTTTCGATCGATAAACCAGGTTTTTCAAAAAAACTTTTTCGAATTCGAAAGGCAAGTTTTTTAAAAACCTGGTTTATCGATCGAAAAAACAGATTTATCAGCCGATAAACCTGGTTTATCAACAACTTTACTTTTCGAATCGACAAACCTGATTCGAAAAACCAGGTGTTTCAAAAATCTTACTTATCAAATTCGATAAACCTGGTTTATCGATTGTTTATCAATTCGAAAAACCAGGTATATCAGCCGATCAACCTGGTTTATCAAAAAACCTTGCTTATTGAATTCGATAAACCTGTTTTTCGAATCGATAAACCAGGTTTATCGGCGAAAAACTAGGTTTATCTCTTTCATTGTGCAAAATACTTGCCATAGACAGCGTACCTAGTTTTCATATGCAAATTTTACCAATAAAGTAACCATTCAGTTTACTGATAATTGACACGAGTTATCGAAAGTGGCTTTTAGCGTGAGCTATCATGTCAGCTACCTTCATTACCGTATCGGGGATGACTGTACATTGACAATGTGATGTCAAACGGGTATAATTTCAAACCGTCTGGCGTAGAATTAAGTTTGTTATAGTAATAATTCGATGTTATAACGGTGACGTTATACACAACAGTGTAACTAGCAAAACAGTGTTGCTGGTTGGCTCGGGTTGGCTCGCACATGCAGGCGCGAGGCCTTGGTGGAGCGAGCGCCCAACATCGAAAGTTGCCAGTTTTGAAGTGCTTGGTAATAGACTGAGTACCAGACTTTTACAATCTGGTTTTTCTGGCCAAAATGACTTAAATATTTCTTAAAGGAGGTGTCCCGCAAGCATAAAACTGTGCATTATATGTTAGAAAAATAGCTATCGAGCCCAACTTTTGTAATTATATTGAACAAAACACCACACTTATGACAAAAACAAATAAAAACCGCCATCTCTCAACATGCAATTTTTAAAATTCGCGGCAATCCAAAGTCCCGGTGTCGATGAAGTCATAGTTATACAATGCACATGCGTAAATTTGAGCACCGATACCCATGAAGTCATCGACACCGGGACTTTCTATCGCCGCGAATTTTAAAAATTGCATGTTGAGTGATGGCATTTTTTATTCATTTTTATGATGACTAGTATGATGTTTTGTTCTATATATATAATTACGTAATTTCGGCTCGATAATTATTTTTCTAACAAATAATGCTCAATGTTGTGCTTGCGGGACCATTCTCACGCATTAGTCCTTCATTAGCCATTTAAACCTGATGGTGTTTAAATATATTTACAGAGGCAGTCATGGCAGTAGTTGATTAATGATGCAATAATAAATAAACCACACTCTTGGATGGTTTGCATTTATTGTTTTATTGGATAACTTAGATTAGTAAGAATTATTTTCTAGCTGTTTGAGTCGATTCAGGCGAGTTATACCCTACTTCCAGTAGCCCAAGTGTGATGTGTATATATACCCAGAATCAAGTACTTATGGTCTAACCCTACAAAAGCCGAATATAAGTTAAATAAGTGTCTTTATGTAGTTACACATAATATCCGCGTGATATTTTATTTTTATGGTGAATAGGGTCATTGCAGGCACGTTTACATATATGGCTTGGTGACGCGGGGTCCGTGATTAGATAGCAGCGTATCGCAAATCAGGTAGTCCGGCTGCAGCTGCTGAAGTGGCTGCCCCTGACCTGATGCTTTGTGACGAATAGTTTTCCGGGACCAAGCCAATATATTTAGTTGCTTGTTTCACAAACATATTGAACCTCTTATCTAAATATTTTATTTATATGAGTCCAAATGTAATTAGTGTTTATTTTAAAACAGGGCTCAATTTTGGGGGGGTATAATCACCTTTAAGTTTGTTGTTTTGGTGTCTCGTTTCACTTCGCAGTTAATCATTAAGCATAGTGCAGTATCAGGTTCATTCCTTATCATCATAAAATGACACCACCCGCAACCCATGTTGGCATTAATTTTTTTTTAAAACATCGCTTAAAAATTGAAAATAAGTTGTCGTGTTACGCAACGTAGCAAAAACAACAACATTTATCTAATGACTACAATAACACCTGTTGTTTAAATATCTTCGGGATTCGTAGGTGCTTTAGTCTAACGACAATGACAATGTTATATTTTGATTTAGCTGGGAAGAGAATCCATTGGAAGTATTGTACAGTTCCTGGTCCAGACGAGGAGAAACGGACCACGTGCCACTTAGGTATTGATATATTTATTCTTTAAAATATTCCAATTATTATGTTGAAATTGATCAAAAATGATGTGGTATATGTGATGACAAGTAACTAAATCAATAAATGATTTTACATAATAATAATAATAATAATAAACAAGCTCTTATTATAGCGCCCAATACCCGAAGACTTCTAGGCGGTTTACAATAAAAGATTACTTACAACAAAACAAGTCAATTACATCAACTACAACTATAAAACATGATTAAAAAAGGACCTATTTACAAGATTATAAAACAACTCTTATAATACAAAGGGATAAAAAGATAAAATAAGCACACGATAAATCACATATAAAGCAGAAATTATAAATACACCGATAAAAAAAGATATGAAGAACCGAAGAAAGTTCAAAATTGCATCATTCAAACGATGATTCAATAAAAGCAGACAGAGTATCAACATTTTATTGTGTCAAGAAAGTGTACTATTTGCTGGGATTATTGAAAAGGTGAGTTGGCGTTTAAACTGTTCACAGACACAGCATTGCGACTGGCAAGCGGTAATTTATTCCACAGTGAAGGAGCTGCCACGGAAAAAGCACGTTTGCCATAGTAGTCTGTTGCTACCTCGCGATTGGAAGGAGGCTTAAGAATGCCCTGTGATGTTGAACGTAGCGTGGGAGTATAGTTCTTGATACATACTTTCACCTCTGTATCAATAATTATTGGCATCGGCATTCAATGAACCGACAGTATCGATATGCCAAAATCAACACCAGTATTGATAATGCTACGTGTTTAGCGAAAACAAAATGGATCAACTCAAGCTTTGTGTTATTGTGTAAAAAAAAGTAAACCATTTTTCAGTTGAGATCAAGATGTGATCGATCGAGGTCGTTTACAAAAAATAGGAAGATGTAAAATTTAAAATAAGAGTTGTAAATATGCTTGTCACTGCCTGTATGAATTGGTGTGTTTAAGTTCTACAAACGTCAGGACAATATACTATACTACAGGACGCTTACGGGTCTTCACACCATACGCATATTGAGCAATCGCTTCAACAACAATCTCTCTATCGTACGCGTTTGGTAGGCAATACGATTAATCCATTTTATGTCATACATTCATAAATTCGTAATTGCTATCAATACATTCTGCCTTGAAACAAGCAGAACCCATTTTCAAAACTTTTATTATGCATTTTTTCTTACATGATTTGTTCAAAAATATCAAATTTTGAATGTTTTGAAAGTTTATTCTTAAAAGAATCACACTGGGATCGCAATACATTTGTTTAGGGTTCGAGTCCCGCCATGGTAAATGTGTTGTGCACTTGTGCAATGTACTTCAGATACCTCAGTAACAACTATCAATCCTGGTGTATTTAATGGACATCAGCATTCTTCAATGTATGGAAGGTATTCCCAATTTCACAGACTCGTCGTGTAGGTGTAGCCCCCGGTGAAGCGATCCACATACAGCAAGATTATCAAAGATTTGAGTTTGGTATAATTGGTTCGAATAGGCACCGGCACTTCGCACATCTGAACACCGGCACTCTGCTCATCTGGACACCGGCACTCCGCTCATCTGGACACCGGCACTCCGCTCATCTGGACACCGGTACTCCGCTCATTTGGACACCGACACTCCGCTCATCTGGACACCGGCACTCCGCTCATCTGGACACCGGCACTCCGCGCATCTGGACACCGGCACTCCGCTCATCTGAACACCGGCACTCCGCTCATTTGGACACCGGCACTCCGCTCATCTAGACACCGGCACTCCGCTCATCTGGATACCGACACTCCGCTCACCTGGACACCGGCACTCTGCTCATCTGGACACATGATCGTCCGCCTTTACCTTTTACCTTTTTGGATAAATGGCAGACATGTAAATACGTGATTTATAATATCTAATCATGCATATTTATTTTTATTAGGAATTGAATTCGAAGAAGTCCGATTACAAAGTACCCGGCTAGAAATACGTCACAATGGAATTTGGGGCACCGTAAGGGATCTCAACTGGGATTTAAATGATGCGCAAGTAGTATGCAGTATGTTAGGTTTGGGAACAGCTCTGGAAGCACTGACTAACGGTGGACAATTTGGTTTTACTGATGGTGCAGTGTGGATCAATAACATTGATTGTAACGGAGATGAAGTAACATTATTGGATTGTGTGTATAATTCACAAGAGGACGACTATTACCATGATGCAGATGTTGGTGTACGATGCTCTGGAGGTACCGGTAAGAAACCATGTATCATAGAGATGATGCTTTGCATACCAATGTATATAATTTAATGAAGAAATTGGCGTTATTCCATTGCATATATGGGTGTTTCCATAAATACAGGTACCAGTGGGATATTTGCATTGTCTATTCAAATGGTTCAATATCCTGTTATACGAATGTACTTGGTCAATTTTCATTTTAAAATCTGATTAAGTCCATAAAGTTGCACTGGTATAACACCACAACATGTATATTATATCAACATTTGTTCTTATTTTGGTGAAAATTCGGCAAAATATCCTACAATTTTGGCCAAAAAGTGTGACATTTAAGACAGGGTCAAAATATTAACAATATGGTGATTTTGTTTAGAGTAATTGAGTTATCTGTAGGCTAAATGATCAATATCAAACTAGTTTTGAAGTGTTAAACACATTTTTCATAAGCAAATTACTGAGAAGTAATAATTGAATACATGGCAATTTTACCGTCACCGTGTAACATTTGGTGTCTCAAAAACCCGTTACACGGTGAAGGCAGTTTTCTTTAAATTTAACAGTGACAATAATCTCCATCTTATTTCCCTTTTGTTGATTTTACAAGCCTCTCTGATAGGTTAAAGGAAAATAGAAGAGTTAAACTGAAATTGCAACAAACATAGAAAATATAGCTGTTTTTAAGTTTGAATATTATGTTTGGTGTCTTCAAAAATGTTACGCTGTGAGAACTTTAGGGTAACATTGTAGTTATGTGCCAGCACACTTTATGAATAAATTGTGTATAAACTGTCTCTTGGTATAGGCTCCTAGCATACATGGAACAAAAGTTTCCACTTTATCAATATAATTAGAGTTACAAGGAAATTAAGGTTTGGTGTCTCCGTTACACGGGGACGCATGAAATATCAATTCCACCACCCAAAAAATAGGTAATCTCATTTTTTCACTATTAATGATGTTTATAGAGTAAAGCAATGGTAAATGCCTTTAGAAAAAATAAAATAAAAGTGATCAGACAGTTTCTGCAGTTGCCATGCATAATTGAACATTGTAGTGTCTTTTGGTGTCTCAGTTACACGGGGAGACAAGTATTTCAAAGAAATACTGATGTTATAATGGTGAAAATGTATCTCTGTACGCTTCAATGACCCGTTCTGATCCATTTTCATTAAATAGAATAATGGAACATATTATGAAAGTGGTTATTCAGTTAATATAGACACATTTTGAATATTTATACCTAATTTGTGTATGTCACACATTGGCGCCCTTATTTATGGAAATACCCATATGCAATGAGAACTTTACATTTAGTGCCAGCTGTAAACCATTTCAAAATGAGATCAAACTGGTCCTCGATGCGGCAGTTCAGTTTCTACTGTATGACCACGAATGTGTGACCATCACTTTATGCGATCCCTACCGTGTTTGGCCACTTGTCTTACATTATGTTATTGTGTAATGTGTATTGTAAAATCCCGTCTCTTATACACTTACCTTTGGTTCAACTTGCTGTTTACCAGCGAGTGGTTAAAGCGCCTGGCTTGCGATCAAGAGACCAGACCTGGTTCAATTCTCCGCTGATTAATGTCTTTGCCTATTTTTTGTTGGGACGTTCTCCGGTGTTTGTTAATATTTGTTGTTATATTGTCTATTGTAAAACACCGTAGGTTGGTAAACTGCTTTATATATAATATCAAATGATATGTAATGTAATTGTTTTGTTTTCTAAAATAAGCTGCAAAGATGTAGTTGAAAATTCATTTAATTTTGTAACTGTTCAAATGGAACATACTCTACGCAAAAAATTGTTATAATCTTTATTATTTATCAAAATGCTTTTCAGGTAGGAAACGAAGAGACAATGCTGATCCTGACGATAAATTAAATGGTAAATAGTAAATATACATGACAAATGCTTTTGTATGATTTATACTAGAACATCCATATCATGTATGTCTTTGAACTATGTATCAATATGTTTCGTGTCTATAAGGCACTGCTTTTCAAATTTACATAACATACCAAATGTGGTCGATTTTGCGATCATAAGACCTGGAAATAACAACGGATACACTGACCAATTGTTAAAGCCATATTATGTAATCTGTTTCAAACTCGTACACACATTTTTTTCCATTTTTTATAATGAATAATGACACGCGGAGAGGTAAATAAACATTACAAACAATAAACTGTATTTTTGCTCCTAAACACACTGATTCGTTTACTTTTGAATGATGCTAATCTGATTAACTGTTGGAATTTTCCTCTTTTTTATAGATGAATACGAACGTGATAAACGTCAGGCCGGTGGCAGTGATGGTAAATTGCTGTTAATTATATAAAAGCAATGTTGTAAATACTGTTAACATCTTAATACAAGATAATAATTACCCGAAAGTATTAGCTGGTCTTTTATCTTTCATCATTGATGCCCTTCAGAGGACGATACGTCATTGATTTTGGCATTGTGATGTTGAAGTGATGTTTGTCACTTTGATGCTAGATAAACCTCTTTTTTAAAACTTTTCTTCTAATCCACGAATCAATTTTCGAGATGATAATCGTTCTCTTTCGAATTGGATATGTTGGCATTCCTCTGACGAGAGGAGAGTATGCGGGTTTATCTTTATCAAAACACATTCTATTTAATGTAAGATTCAGACACAACATAGGCCCTTACTTTCTGTTGATGTTGATAATATTCTTAATGAACACAAAAAAAGTAAACAATTCATTAAGAGCCATAGTTTTTTTTCTGTTGAAAGTTTTAATGAAAGTTGTAATAGCACCTGTTATGTACGAATACTATTGTTTACACATTCCAGGTACTATTCCGGAAGACATCAACTATGATCTTGGTAAGAATATGTATTCCTATAGGTATAGCAATTAGAGTAATGCTTGCATTAGTGGAATCAGTTGATAAGTAATAATTGTATTCAGTGCGATCACACATGCTATAATATTATCTATGCGTGGACTTGTTAGTATAACAGAATTCCCTTCTGCATCCCACCCTAATTTCTAGCTATCATTATTATCAACACACAAAATGGCAAGAAGGTTAATGCTGCACCCCTAACTATAACTATCATTATACTCATTCCACAGATGGAAAAGCTGCCATTTCTGCATCGTACCCTTAACCATCATTATATTCAATTAATTTGTAAAGGTGTCTTGAAGTAACACAAGAGAAATGATTTTGTCATAAACTCTCCTGATGAAATGTTATTAGACATTATGTGAGGGTATCCTCCTTTATATGTTTAAGATTCATAATAACGATATTTGTGTTACATTATGAGGCTGCATGCGTATTTTACGCCTTTCTCTACTTTCGCAACCTATGCATACTATTTTATCACATGCAGGAGCCGGTGATTCACCTATGTTTGCTGATGATTGGGTCCCAATTGGTAAGGATTTTATTGCAAATAGTATGTACGGCGTGTCTCAGTGTGATCTACACTCTGTTTGATAACACTGAAAATATGAATACAACATCGTATCTCAATCTGCAATATAGATACTGGTGGACATGTCCCATACCTATTATTTTAATTTCATCAAGACTCTTTTTGTTCAGGTGTGACATGACATATGGTAAAGTAATTTATATACTTGAAATTGATGAAACACTATTATTCAATGTCAATGCATTTCAAATGATTGAACTTACGTCACTGTTTAAATTACGGCCAAAGAAAGGATGCTATTATTAAGTCATGGTGAACACCCCCTTGACAAAATCCTGCGTACTCGCCTGCATACACACCCCTTTGCCGGTGCAAGTCACTCTTAAACTCTCTCCTGAAGGATTACGTATCAAAATAAAGTTTCTGGCTCCTTCACTTCTGGGTGATTTCTAAAACATTTTGATACCCCCTCGTACTTAATTCTATCTAATTTCAAAGCGTCAGTCGAAGGAATCGAAATCAAATTCGAATAAAAGTATGAACATTTTATTTTCGCGCGCTTCTTGAAGCCCATTTCAAGCCAAAATATATATTAATTATAGCCAGAACTGAGTTAATAAAAGAAAGAAAATCGTGCGCTACGCGGGCATGTTTTTAAGATCAGTTAACCCAGCACTGACTAAAGTCATTCGGGTTGGGGGCGATTACACCTATTTGGGGGAATTAATGGGTTTTTATATACTTTATTCTAACCAATTTTAAGGCGTCAGTCGAGGGAATCAAAACCTAATTCGTATACAAATAGTATGAAAATTGTTAACGCGCTGCGCGCACATGCCAAGGAATATCATTTGATAAGTCCATTTAAAACCAAATTGTTGTTTTTGTGTCGGGTTCAGATTGGCACCGTTAGTTATTAGTTAATGAACGACTTTCATTACAAAAATGTCTCAATTCAATGAAATATGTGTCAGGGGAGCTCCCCCATGGCCTTCAAAATAGCTGAAAACCTACAGCTCCACCTAAATACCCCATCGGGGCTTTTCCCCTGGACCCAACCGGGGCATACCCCACGCCAATTTCGAGCCCCCCCCCCCCCCCCCCCACCCCTCCCCCCCCCCCGAGTAACAAGCATCCTGGCTACACCCATGGTTTTAGAGAGTTTTAATGTTAAACTACCACCTTATACTGAAGTTTTGATGTTTAAACATTTGAAATGTAAACAAGTTTGGCATTTGGATATAATTATATGGTTCAATTTCCATTGGATTTCGAGTTATTGTCATCGATAAATATTATAATTATAGGCTTACTAATAAAGCAGTTTTACCCGATTTCTCTCCGGAATCATCCACACAAAATTTTCAATAATATCTACACATTTGCTCTATTCTTATAATAATGCATAGTTAATTGAATATTGTTAGTCATGATTGCTTTATAAACATTGTAACTCGTTAATTCTTCATACTAAGAATGCTATATTTACTTCAATAGGATTGAAATCTTTTTCAGAACTATCAGTATAGAGCGAATAATGTTAAACAACCACCATATCCTGAAGATTTGCTTTAAAGTTTGACAATTGAATTCATAAGGTTCAATTTCCATTCATGTTCATGATTAGATCAATGTTTGCATCATACGGGGTCTATCTGATACATCGACTGTAACAGATATGGTACCATTTCGTTAATTAACCATTTCAATTATCAATCAATCTTTCATTTTACCAAAGCGATCGTTGTCACCTAATTACGATTAAGGCAAAGTGTTAATTATTTTTATTTACAGATTTTGAGTTTAGTAACGACGAATTAGGTAAGTTATATTTAAACCATGTAAAACACAGATAAGCTGTAGGATTTCTGTGATGTAAAAGACAAATACCGCCCTCACAGTGTCCATGGAAACCCGTGTAAATAACGATATACCACCTCTCGCTCTCCGCGGTTAATTGTATAGCGTGTCCACAGCATCTAATTGATACGGTAATCTATTCCTAAAGTCCACAATAAAGGGTAATTAGCTACCATATTCATTACTATCTAATGGTGGTAATTTTGGTATTTTATAACTGATCGTTTCGGTCGGTTTTGCCAACCAATGTAGGAGTTTTGATCACGGTGAAAATCAGTCGGATGAAATAATTTAATTGATTTAATGAAATTCCATACATGATATATTTGATTAACAGTTTTAGGATGGAATCATTTAGTTTTAACATGTTATTAATATTTTGAATTATTCAATAGGATTTGTAATGGAAATTCGCAATAATGTGATGCCAATTTTCATGTTACATTATCTTAAGATATGTATACAAGATAAGAGCAATTAATCAAACATGTTGTTATTTGTTTCAAAGTGAAATATTTGTGATACACACGACAACAAAAACTGCGTGTATTCATCACAATGATAACCAAAACTGTACTGATCGGTCCGATTAATTCATTTGAAGTAGAGGTGTCCTTCGTGGGATGTGATTAGTAATCAGGTTTAAGACCCCGAGTGGATGAAAAACTCAAGTGCCGTTTCTGTCAAATTGAGTTATTTAGTAATTTTGAAGTCATCGGGGATCAGACTGTTATTCTCAAAACTGTTGTTGATTTGGCGACCCACGTTAGGGGTCATGTGATTTGAATTTCATATAATTAAAGTCAAAGATTGGTTAAAAGGATTACCAAAATAGATGGTTTTAATGTGTATAACATAAAAGTTACGGATTTATAAGGTCACTTCCGTTCAGAGGTCAAACGAGGTAACATTTTGAATAACATATTTGATGTGTTTGATACATAAAGTTGTTCCTCTCAACACGGACATGCCAATACATATACTAATAACTAATATTGACATTCAATTTTGAGACAAATGCATTTATTTCAATCCGACGCATTGATATCGTGAAAGATGGACTCAAATCCAAATTATTGATTATCGATTATAGAAAATCAATAATAGACAAACGAATTATTTTTCAGCTAGCAAATATTGTATTTGGATATCTTAACCAGGGAGGTGTAATATTAGTAATAACATCTCTCTGTCCTAACAGTGTACCAAGTTTAGTTAGGTTCAAAATGTTGAACTCCGTAATCTGCAGAAAAATGTAGAAGCTTTAAGTCACATGTACTCAAAACTGTTATTTTGGCACTTAAGTCCTTCTATTGGAAATAACCATGGATAATATACACTAGGCATTAGAGCACCATGTTCCATATATATACTCATTTTTGTTTCTCTTTTGACTTTTCATCGTTTGACATCCAATTATATGGGTCAAATAAATACATGTATTTTGTCTAATAGTATTATGATAACTTCATCGTGACGAATTCACATTGTAATATGACTCGGGTCCCTTTTTTTTTTATTCCTACAAATGTGGAGAAATACATATTACATGCAGCTCATTTAAACTTACTAGTTATTAATGGGTATCCAATTAACATCCCGTATATGTAGCTGTGATGTGCATTAAAATATTGTACCATTGAAGACATTAGCTAGATATAATATTGCCATTTTTTATTAAATACGTTTGTGAATCTCGTCATTCTCTCAGGTTTATAACAAAATTATTATTATGTTGCTTTGTTCCAAAAATCGAAAATGCTTTAAGAAGTGAAATAATATTACTATATTATAGACATATAAAAATTAAAAAGAATATATTTGTAAACATTCTGTAAACCAATAATTTAAAAAATCATGAACCAAACCAATACAGGGTGTCTCAAAAAAAAACCGTGCCCGTGTTTACCCAACTTATTGACCATGAACTTCTACAATTTGGTGTATCAATTGTATACACATTGATAGACTAAAGGCTTATCTTTCATATGCTGTCATTTCATCTAATTTGGTTTTGTCAATCCTGAGATATGGATATGATCAATTAACTAAAGCTACCTAAAATCGACGTTGTGCCACTTTTACAGAAAGAATGCTTAAGATAAGCATTAAAACCCTCGTTCTCCTAAGGGAGGGGAGGGTGGTCGCCGATTGCGCTAAAACACAAAGAACGGTGACCTAGGGCGTCTAGGTGATCGCTTTTACATCCCCTGCGCTCATTTTGACGAAAACAAATTGAGGGTGCCACCTTACCCGGGGTTCGGGTAAGCCGTCAAAGTCCGATAGTAGGGGTGGTTGGCACCTTACAATTTTTTTTAATCGCCATTTTGAAAAATATCTTTAATTGTATGGTTTTGAATATTGAAGCATAGGCCTATGTTATAAACACCATTTCGTTCACTTATAATCAAAAAACCGGGTGAAATTCCGATATTTGAAACTTTTTGGGCGAATATTTCATTTTTGGCTTATTTCACTGTGTAGCGAATAAGGCGGGATTTTGAGGTAGGCCATGTTATGTATGGATAGAGGGAACCTCTAGCTATACTATGGTACCCAAATAAGGATACTCTGTATTTCGGATTAGATTTGTTTAGGGGGTGGTAACAACCCCAACCCCCTCTCCGGAGTAACCCTTTCTATTAATTGCAAACTGCATAGTGGCACAACGTCGAATTTAGGTAGCTTTAGTTAATTGGTCATATCTCAAGATTGACAAAACCAAATCAGCTAAGCGTTTAGTCTATAAATATTTATACAGTTGTTACACCAAATTTTAGAAGTTCATGGTCAATAAGTTTGGTAAATACGTGCACGGTTTTTATTGAGACACCCTGTATATTTCATAGGAAGGTTAAACACTTCGCTCTTCGGATGACTGCATTGGTCAAGCTTTTGTCAGAAATGTCTCAGACTTCATCAGGAGAAGTTGCTGATGAACTCAGAGTAACATTTGAGTCAGAGAGACTATTGACGAGAACTTGAGGTCATCCGACGGCGTGCTCGTTTAAAACTTTCCACTTTTTCATAAACCAATATTTTATCCAAAGCGATGCTTGTGACAGAGGAGACCGGGGAGTTCCTTTGCATTGAATCTGGCGAGACAATTCCTCTGTGGCAGACATGTAATAACTATCCTGATTGTGGAGATGGATCTGATGAATTGATGTGTGGCCCAAAGAACGAATGTATGTATTTACACATTTTTAACCTAAACGTGACTTAAAAATTAGACGGAATTAGCCAACATTTGCACTACAACTCTCTCTATTGATATAAACTACGGTATAGGCCTAAATCTTGAGAAAGACAATTTAGTCACTGATGTTTACTAAAAGGACCTCCCCCAAAAGGCTATTCAAAATACCGTGAACCTTGATTTTTATTGTTACGAATACAAATCAAATCACATCGATTAGACTAGGGTTAACACTGTAGATAATTTCAAGTATCGAAACGAAGTATATTTTTCATATTTACACACAGTGTGCGATTTAGGGTACCGGCCATGTAGACTAACTGAGGCTTGCATCGTGGTGCAGTACGAGTGCGATGGATACATGGATTGTAAACATGGTTTGGACGAAGCATTTTGCTACCTTAAAGGTATGGTCATTAGCATTTATGGTTATGGACTGGTTACAAACGTAAACAGACAAACAAACAAACATCGAATTTGTCAAGCCTCTCACAGATACATATATATTTGAAATCTCTTGTGGGCTTTCTGCGTTTTCTGTTGTTGTTATTGTTGTTGTTGTTATTGTTTTTGCTGTTGTTGTTATTGTTGTTGCTGATGTTGTTAAAATTGTTGTTGCAATTGGTGTTGTTGCAATTGGTGTTGTTGTTGTTGTTGTTGTTGTTGTTGTTGTTGTTGTTGTTGTTGTTGTTGTTGTTGTTGTTGTTGTTGTTGTTGTTGTTGTTGTTGTTGTTGTTGTTGTTGTTGTTGTTGTTGTTGTTGTCGTTGTCGTCGTTGTTGTTGTTGTTGTTGTTGTTGTTGTTGTTGTTGTTGTTGTTGTTGTTGTTGTTGTTTCTATGTTTTGCAATAAAGGCAGATGCTAAAGCGGGGAAAAAAGTATTTGAAATTACATTGGTTAGGTGTATTAACTTTTATTTTATCGGTTAACAAATCAATGACTTCCGGACTTGAACCAAAGCGAAGCGGTATATTCCATAACACTAGTTCATCGCTCTATGTAAAGCACACATGTGTTTTAAGCATGTATAGTGCAGTGTATCAGTCTATATTCCAGTTCGGTGCAGTGTAGTCTGTCATCAGATGTAATTGAACGAGTTAAGTATTTAAATCCGGGTCACACATCAAAGATTATAATTACCGAAAGCTAGCTTTATTTCATCCTTAACTGGTAATAGTGAGTGGGGCCCATCTTAAGTATATACGTTATACACCTAGCACATAAAGTCCATGCTCAGGTGCTTTGAGGTTGACTAATTCAAAATATATAATCGGTACCAAAAATCTGAGATATACATTAAATGAGCAAATTTCTTCTCCGCAGTTTGATACCTCATTCAACAAAATCGAATGGATACTTTTAAAGTTATGTCGATTTCAATGACTGCGGATACAACAGAAAAGTGGCACTAGGTATAGGAGTCATTGATTTGTGTGTGATAACTGTGTGCTATCTGAACGTGACAGATGAATGGGTCTTTAGTGATAACCGCAATGTGCGGGACAAAGGGTGTATCTGGCTGTGAATAATACAAGTCTTAGCTGATAAGCTGTGAGTTTTTCAGTCCGTAAATCCATAGACGGGTAAAACATTGATTTTTACCGTCTATGGTAAATCCCACACAAATCAATGATTTCCTATACCTAGTGCCACTTTTCTGTTGCATCCGACATAACAGAAATCGACATAACTTTAAAAGTATCCATTCGATTTTGTTGAATGAGGTATCAAACTGCGGAGAAGAAATTTGCTCATTTAATGTATATCTCAGATTTTTGGTACCGATTATATATTTTGAATTAGTCAACCTCAAAGCACCTGAGCAGGGACTTTATGTGCTAGGTGTATACTGCACTTATATTAAGTTCCCTAACCTCGTCTTAAGTGAACGCTTTATCCTCGTCATTTCTATTGAAATAGACAACATAATACAAAAATACTGAATATGTGGTTCATATATTTTATGAATTTGTGATGAGTTTTAATTTGATAACATTTATGTTATATTTTATAGAATGTCCGGATAATTACTGGAAATGTCCATCAAAACCAATCTGTATTCCGTTTTATTCCCGATGTGATACACTCAACGACTGTGGCGATTATACGGATGAAGAAAATTGTACTAACAGTATGTTTTCTCTTAAAGTAAATTATATTATTATTATAAATAATCATTGTCATCATTATATATAGTTCGTTCACGCTACTGTCGCCATAATCATTGTCATCATTATATATAGTTCGTTCACGCTATTGTGAGTTAAACTAATGTCAATATTTATCCGACGATGTCGACGAACGCCCAACGACGGGTCATGAACGGGCCGTTATCGTCATTGTCATTGTCGCGTCGACGACGTCGTCGTCATTATCGTTATCGTCAATTTCATCGTCATCGTTATTGCCATCGTCATTATCATCGTCGTCGCGCCATCATTTATTGGATTGTCGATGCTAATATTATCGTGATCGTTTTCGTCGTATTTTCGATAATCATTATATTCACCACTATTTGTATACAGTTGAATCAGCGGTGCCACCGGATCCATTCGAAGATCGTAATTGGTTTGCAAATTATTCAAAGTTTGCTGATGAAGAGTTTTTCAGATTATTTGAAAAAGAATATTACCTGAACAGAACATTTCATCGTGTGAAGGTATGCCTGGTTAATATATCATAAAATTGACGGGTTTTAACATTCTATATTCAGTGATGTAGGCCTATTGGAGGCTGCGCCCTCATTTTGAAACTGAGATTTGCACATTTTTACAATTGTATTACATGTATAAACTTACACTCGTAAGAATTAAGAAAAGTCAGCCCTCTTTGTACAATAAAACATAAATTTAAATATTTTGATCTACGGCAGATCAGAATTTCACACTAGTAGTTGGGGGAGCATAAAGGTTTTCCGGTCCCGAAGGAGGCTGACACAGAGAGCTATATACCAAAATGTTCTTTGAAGTTGGTACAATTAAAACCTAAGTGGACATCCATGCCAACTTAGGTGGTTGATTGACCTTGACCTTGATTTAGGGGAGAAGGGTCACATGTGTTTCAAAACAATGTATGCTCCTTAGCTATAAAGCTCTATAACAGTCACAATAAAGGCTGCGTTCGTAATTTCATGAGGAGCAACAGCAAAAATGACCATTATTATTGTTCATCTTGAATTCTAAAATAAATTATGTACAAAAATAATGTATCAACAATACTGCGTATCCCTTTAAGAATGTAACATATTCTTTTGGTGGAATGTATACCGTTGACAAAATGTAAAACGCATAGGCCTTGTAAGCGAACATATCCACCTACCCCGACGTATTGCACAGATATTTATATCTCATTGAGCACTTTCAACTGTAGTTGATAAACTTGATCTACATTTCATATATCTCATGTGTGTACTTTTCAACTTTGGAATAAGATAATTCCATACCTAAAGTAATACATATGCATTTGCTTGCTTTCATAAAGATAGCATTAGAAGTGAATACAATAGCATTAGAAATAAATACAATTTTATTTTCTAGGGTGAAGAGCCTGTCGATTGGAAAAGCTTCTTTACTTTTAGCTCGACTGCTGACTATTCAGATTTACTTGAAGTCATCAAGATATCCCGAGAAGAAATACGCGAGTATGGGCATCAAAACGAGGACTTTATTCTCGAATGCACTTACGACCAATTAAGTTGTTTGGAGTAAGTTTTCAAACCCCCTTTATATGTTATACTTAAAGTCTACATGATGTTTAAAACAATTGTTCATTACATATTCGAGGCGTTTCCAAAAGTGAAGTAAGGTATTCAAGTTCTTAAACTAACAGCGTTTATATCATTCTATATTATAAACCTAATCTGGTCAAAACACAAGGGGGAACAATCAACACGACCAGGAAATATTTATAGTATACACAAATACTCATAGTAAGAAGTCATTTTACACCTACACAATATTTATAGCCTACTGCTGTTGATATTTATTCATCGTATTCAAAAAGACTTATATGACAGACTTTCATTTTTCTTGAGTTGAGTCGCCGCACAAACTGTCTGTGTATGTATTCATTGGTTCTGCCCTGGATCATTGTTATAATGTCTACACAAATATCTTCATTATTTTTCAGTTTTTTCACATGGTTTGAAACGGACACGTATGGCAACTGCTATACTTTCAACTTTAATCAGGAGGAAAATGTTCATTCAACGAAAACAGGTCCCACTTACGGTTAGTAGTTTATGGTTAGAATATCGCCACACGTCATTCTATAAGTATTCTATAACAATGCAGCTATTCGCCCTTGATTCTACATTCCATGTAGCATTTGTAAAAGCGTTGAAATCAAAACATTTTCGATTGTGTCCAATGAAGTCAAATACGTACAGAAAACGTTGATCCCTGAAAAATGGAAAGAGAAAATCTTGATTTTGAATATTGCTTTTCTTAAGAGAAATGAATATATTAAACATAGCAATGACAATCCGGGTTCTATTGTAAATATCTAAATTTAAATAAGTTTAATCTTGTATCCGTAGGACTAAGGATGACGCTAAATTTACAACAAGACGAATACATAAGCTTAGGCGGACGAGAAGCAGGCGTCCGCGTCATAATAACGCCACCAGATAGGCGCCCTCTACCTGATGAAGAAGGTATTACCATCACCCCTGGACTCGTTACGTCAATTGCATTACGATATGTAAGTAAACATACACAATGGTATATGTAGACTTCTTTTATTTTGATCTATTTCTGAAATTTGCCCATTACGAATGCTGCACTAGGTGTCCTTAAAATGAGGGAGGGGGATAGTTGTCTATCACCTTGTCAGCCAAAAGAACCACACTACAAATCAAGTCAATAGCTTCTACATTTTGCAAACAAATGTTATCTCAGGGTTTTCATGCCAGCGGTCAGAAAGATACATAGAAAAGAGTGTGAAAACAACTCCCGTAGCCGTCACTGGACCGTTGTGTCTTTAGGGTGAATTAGTGACAGTTAATCAACTGTCACTGAGTGAATTAAGTATTTCTATAAAAGGATTGGGCAAGTGGTGTATTGAAGCAGTAAGACTACTTCACGTACCATGTAAATAAGAGCTTTGGCACCTTTGTAGCGCCTTTTGAAGGCTGGAATCCAGGCTATAAGAATATATATACTTTCACCCAACTGTCGATAATAACCCTTATTACGATTACCAATTACTATATGAGAGAAAAACTTAATGTCTTAAAGTTTTAGTCGGTGCAAGATCTCTTAGGTTTGACCTGTAAAGATAATAATGCTCCAAAATTTTAGAAGTTGGTTATTATCCTCCGTTACCTGTTCCCACTGTTTGTAATTCAATAAAAGGGGTTAACATTAACGGTAAACGGGGTTTACATTAACCGTACAAAATCTACCCGTATTTAAAAAGAAATTAAAAAATGAGATTCGACAAAATTTGTGACAATTTACACCCTTGTTGTGTTTTGCTTCAATGCAGGAAAACGTTTCCCGTTTAGGAGGCTACTATGGTAGTTGTGCTGATCCGTCTACACCCATGTATATCTTTGACCATGGGCAAATAAAGCTGGCAGAAGGCGAAAGCTATGATAGACAGGTTGGTTTAAAACCAAGTATCACATAAATAAAACCAAGCAAGAAACAAAAAAGGAAGACAGAAAATGAAACAAGAAAAGAAAAAACAACAGCATTTTTTAATTCAAAACTAACTGAAAAGCACACAAATAAATCCACAAAAACAGACGTGTGTTAATATCTCCCTGTTAGATATCATTATCAATAGACAGGGTGTCCCAGAATGATTTATACCGGAGGAGGTATTGGTCAGAGTGCTTATATGATACTAGCATCTATAAATATATTCAGCTTCTTAGAGACTTCAACTGGGTCATGTATCCACAAGGAATTGTTAGTATCATCAATATAAACATGTACATATCAATCTGAATACACTGCGTGTTCGCCGTAGTAATTCATTACCATGTTCCCATATTTGGAATGTTGCCTATTTTTTCAGGTGTGTTTACGAACATGTTTGTACATGAATATATTGGATTACTGTGGATGCTCAGATACTATCCAGCTAGCGGGTCCTAGATGTCTTGTGACCAATACGACTCAAGGTATGCGTATATATGATGACATTGCAATACCAATTCAATATGTTTTACTGACAAAACATAAATGACATTTAAATGTCTTACAAGCTCCTTGAACATGTTGAACGTCGGATTAATATATAAAACACGGTTTACTTTCCATTCATACGATGTTACCACAATCATTTAGATAAAAAGTTACTTTTAAAATAGTCTGGTACATAAATATGCTAAATGTTGTGTATGTTTCAAAAATATGACGGCTTGAAAATGTAAATCAATTCAATACTGCTCTCATACAATCCTATTTGATTAATATGGCAAGTTCACTCACAATTTTCAATTGTCATCTAATTAAAGCTTGAGGAATAGATCCTAACCAAATGCAAAATTAAGGTTTTTCTTTGCGATATACAAAAATAGATGAAATGGTTCCAAACTGTCTTTTATAAATAATTCCAATTGTATTAATAAACATTGAAAAGTATACAAATAAAGCCAGACTAATGGATGGAGTTAGGCAATGGGCCTTTCACAAAATACATTACAATCTGACACATAAAATACATTACAATCTGACACATAAAAAAAATGAAAACATACATAACTGGAAATGAATACCAATTTAAAACTGTGGGATAAATGGATAATATCTCAAATTCAAGAAGAGAAATTTCTCAACATGTTTATAATTTAATATGCTTATGTAGGAGTTATACTTTTAGAGTTATAAGCACATTTATTACCTGGTCAGTTACTTATTGTGATGACTGTAATAACCACAAATGGTTTGCAATATCTAGTTTACTTTTTGATGTTACTATGTCAGTTATCCACACTCATTATGTAGACTATTTGTAAATCATGTATTATCTGTATTTTAATCTTTGTTTGTCATAGCAGATTAAAAAAGTATTTGTATCTTATTTTGCATAGATACGTGTAAGCAAGTTATGCTAGTTCTTCAACAAAGTGAACTTTTAGATTGCCAATGTCCTCAACAATGCAAGTACGTACATTATGTTAAAACATTCTTATTGATTTGGGTATTTATGAGCTATGAATGGCTACTAAACATTTATATATTCATAACTAATTTTGTGTAGCTAATGTTATAAATACGTTTTATTGTTCTCCATCTCCATAATTTTGAAACTAATGCAAATAAATTTTATTTTGGGGAGCAATAATACATGTATTTTGTATACTTCAAATCGGTTTTTATTGTAGTATCGCTGTGTTTAAAGTTATAACCCCGATCGTACAAATGTAAAAACAACTCTGTCTATCCCCTAATACATTTAAGTTCCCGTTTATTTAAGTTCTATTCTGAAACTTAACACATTATTTTCACAAATTATGTATGTGTTGTCTTCAGAACCAGCACCTTTTCAAAAACTATATCAACATCAAAATGGCCATCAAATGTGTACAGGGTGAGTAACGTAGACATATTTGATATCGTATTCACTTAGAATTTGATATTTGGTTAAATTGAACATTTTCATTGGAGCTTGGTAAACTGATCATCTTTACATTTTGCATTGCCACCGAACAAATCG
Organism: Ophiura sarsii; assembly: GCA_035610835.1. Classification (NCBI taxonomy): domain Eukaryota; kingdom Metazoa; phylum Echinodermata; class Ophiuroidea; order Amphilepidida; family Ophiuridae; genus Ophiura; species Ophiura sarsii. The sequence continues at coordinate 6,337,934 of CM069443.1, forward strand.
ACGCGAAAACACGGAATTCGACCCGGACCGATCGAGTACCACCGCCGCGTCCTACCTACTGAGCTAACATGTCAATGCTTACCCGGGCAGCGATTTTGTACCCACATATCAGCTCGGAAGATGACGTCATCCAATCAATGCTGTAGCATGCGCGTGGGCATTGTTTTTTGCCATAGTGAATCGTAGTGTCTAGGAAAGTTAGGGTTCACAGGCATGAACAATTATATGTTTTAACCGTAACCAGCCAGGCTATGTTTTTGTGTGGAAACCGGGAGGAGGTCAAAGTATGAATTCATTACCCAACAAATCGCCGCGAAAGCCCCGGGATTCTACCCCGGATCCTCCGTTCACAACCGCCGTGTCCCTAGCCACTGAGCTATACATCTGCCAACGCTTGCACGGGCAGCGATTTCGTACCCACATAATATTAGCTCGGACGACGAAGTCATCCAATCAATGATGTAGCGTGCGCATGGACCTTATTTTTTGATTTAGTGAATCGAAGTGTCTAGGACGGTTACGGTTAATACTGATCGTTTTTGCTGATGTCACTCATAAAATCACAAAACCAGCCTTATGCCCAGCATATTTGTATGGTGACTGATTATAACTGGGGACCACACGTGGTTTTGAAACACATTGAAACACATGTGACCTTCAACCCTTAATCAAGGCCACGGTAAATTATAAACCCTTATTGGCAAGGATGTCCAGTGAGGTTGTAAACACCAACTTCAAATAAAATGTTGGTATATAACTGTCAGCCTAGACCGGGATCGGAAAACCCCGAAAATAGACCCATGCTCCACAACCAAAATGTGAAATTCTTGTCTTACCCGAGATCAGAATATTTGAATCAGCGATTTGTTGTACAAAGAGGGCTTATTTTTCTGAAACCTTTATAAGTTCATACATCAAACACAATTGTAAAAATGTACAAATCCCAGTTTGTATCAAAAATTGAAGTCACAGCCTCCAAGACATCACGGAATATGCATTTAATGATCGTAGTATGAATGTGAAATGTATACAAAGTGTGTTTTTAAAGAGCGCCCTTAACTCTGCATCATCATAATAACGTAATTTGTATTGGATAGTCCAAGATGTAACATATTGCCAATGAAATGTTTTTTATCGGATTGTAAGATATCAATTACCTTTTCCATGTTATCTTATTACTTGTAGAATCATTTACTTCGATACATACACGCAATAAATCCAGAATCAACTCGGAATATCAACGACATCCAAACAATAGAGTGAGTTCAAACCAGTTGTATAATCTTCTACATTATGACAAGTGGTAGTGACCACATTTCAGGCCAATTTTTTACTTTACACAATATAATAGTGTCTTATTATACATGATAATGCATCATAAATACAGTCACATACAAAAATAACTTCAAATTTTACCATAGAACAGTACACAAACCTTTAGGGGGGAATGCTCCTTTTTGAGACAATTCATTACTTTTTTTCATGTATAGCGCCTAAAGGATACATCTCTCAGTCCTAACACTAGGTGAAAAGTGAATACGATCGGGTCACACACATTTAACAACAATAAATCTTTAATTTATAGCATTTGAAGTATTGTTAAAGCTTTTGGCAGACGCGATATGATGGGAAATAAAAGATCTACTTGTAAAAATGTGTTAGCAATTGGTTACTCAAATTTCCTACACAAAGTCTTGTCGAAATATCAGCAATCATTGACACTGGAATATGAAGAAAAACAAGTCACTTTTATTTGATTCGTTTACTTTTTCATATGAGTCGGGATATAGGGGGAAGTTGTCCCTCTGTATCATGACATTATCTGTTTACAACTGTTCATGTACGCATCAGTTAAGATGATAATATTTTGGAAAAATTAGATCTGACCCTGGTTATTTGTGTTTTGCATTTTGATATAACTGGATATAACTGGTCAACGTACGCATGTTTAAAACCCAAGTAGACGTAGTGAAGCACTTATAGGTCAAAGATGTGAAATTGAGTATTACCAAATAGGTTCATAAGGATCGTTAATTAGAATATGGTATGGAAAGTTCATTATACTGATCCAGTGTAAAGATACTCACGTGTACGTTTCGGATACGTCTGTATCCTTTATCAACAATTTTGGTAGTGGCGATCTTGACGGCTCATGATGCTTTTTGCAGTCTTGGAGTTGCCAGTTGATTTATCATCTGGGGATTTTTTGCCAGATGATAAAAGATCGTCGAAAACATGGGTGAGGTGGTATTGCCCCTCGTCTCGGTTCATCGTTGAGGTCCCTCTTTTTCTGATTTCGATGGCCTCTCTGATCCATCTTTTATACTTGTCTTGCTCTGTGCCAATGACTTAGCCTCGTCCTACCCGATGATATGGTTAGAATCCACTACATAGTCTGTTATAGCCGATTTACTAACAGTAGTGAGAGATGCCTTTATCCCTGCTCTGGCATGTCTGGTGGTTGTTGTGTTGCTGAATTTCTCTGCCTCTTTCTTATGCTCGCTCAGTCTCTCTTTCTCTGCCTCTTTCTTATGCTCGCTCAGTTGATAAAGGATACAGACGTATCCGAAACTTACACGTGAGTACCTTTACACTGGATCAGTATAATGAACTTTCCATACCTGTGAAATTGAGTGTTTATGTAATTAAATTGTTTCCATAAACTAATGGTGGAATTTTATGGTAAATTTAGTGACAACTTGGTCCGGTTAGAAGTGTTCTATGAGCAACTGAACTATGCTACAACGAAGGAGGTTCCCGCTTATTCGGTAAGTAGTAAATACACATAAATCACATGGAAACTATCATACAATCTGCTTTTAAATTATCTTATTATAAATCTGGAAACGGTGTGTGTGGGGGTGTGTGTGTGTTTGTTATCCTTATTTCTCCGTCAGGTTTGAAGTGGCGCCTAATTTGCAAAAATATCGAGGAAATTGGTTAACAATTGGCTTCAAAAAAAACCGCGTCGCGTGCATGTTTGCGGGCTCACTGACGCGACATTACGCACTCCTACACATGGCTCATAAACTACACGGATAGGCCTGTTAGGGGTTGTGTGGTGGGGGTGAACCACGGAAAATGGTTTCGGATAGGCTTAGGGTTATCATGGTTATAGTGATGTAGTACAAGTAGCATTTTGTTGGGGTTAATAAATAGATAAAGCAACCTGATTTCTTTACTTTAAGTTGGCATGCCAAACAATCTAAGGGACCGAGGGTAATGAAGTAGCCACGGGAAATGGTTTAGGAGGGTTATGATTATATATCAACCTGGTTGGTGTGTGCGGGGGTGTAGGGGGTTAATGTGGTTTATGCGGTTTAGGAGGTATGTATTAATAAAGTAGCCACGTACTAAAAGGTTTAGGAGGGTTAAAATTATAAATCAACCTGGTTTGTGTGTGGGGGTTATAGGGAGTTTATGTGCTTTCAGAGCCTATAGGCATAACCATCCAGCGGGGACCCGAGCGTGGCGAGGGTACGACGCTAGTGTAGATAATATTGAAGTTACAAACAATATGTTATATAAGCGACAATGGCATTGCGTAGAAATGTGTGAGTTTGCGTCTTGATATGGAGCCGTAGATTGGTGGTTAATATTTCGCTGTAATACCACCTCTGCATTCGAAAACGGGTGTTATCCCGGACGGCCATATCAATAATGCATTACGGAGGCCTTTATGGTCGAACCAACAAACGAACTGTCTCGATACCCTTGATACCCATTCCTATTAAGATTTCAACAGGGCAGTTCACCGCTTCGGAAAATTGAATGGCCCTAAACTATCAGAAAATATTTGAATGGTGTTTTTTAACCCAAGGAAACATTATTGTATAATTATTGTTGTATAGTTCCTTAATATAATTATTTGAATGAATTTTAAAATCTTTCGACCTATCGAAAATCATTACTATCACTTTAAAACATCTTATATTAATACCTGTTTATTTCTCATTATTTTGCGCGTGTTTTCTAGATCGAGAGCCTCTTCAGCGACGTCGGTGGAACAGCTGGACTGTACATTGGTTTTTCTCTTATCACATTCTTAGAATTTGGCGTACTGGTATATGAGATATTAAAGCGATGTTGTTCATGGAAACGATTTCAACAACAACCAAGAAGACCACCACAACCACCGTTACAGCCGCAGCAAGGAGCAGCAGGCTTCTTACCCCAACAGTTTCCAACGAATTTTCAACAATGGGGATGGGGCTTTTAACACTATCAAAATCCTTGAAACTGTTGAATTATTAAAGGGCATTATTGTTTAGCATCGCCGAGCGATTGCCTCTGACGATTTGAAGTCATTTATATTTCCAAATCGTTCCAAATTATTGTACATTATAATTGTTAAAATTAAGTACTGCTCGTTGCAAGTCGCCTAGCCTCACATGTTCATACTTACCTAAATTGCTATAACTATTGACCTCCAGTCACTACGAGCATGGGTATTTGAGAGTTTAATTGGTATCATTGTTAATGGTTTCATCATATTCCATTTTAGTTACTTGACCACCTCATGAACAGCATCTGAAAGTATGTAAATGCCACTAAACAAAAGGCAACTTACGTTCGTTGTTATTGATATTATAAAAATAAATAAACATAGCATTTTCCCGAAGTTATACCATGCGTAATTGTGAAATAAAACATGAATTTGACACGTGCTTCTCCACGAAGTATGTACCACAGATGAGTTGTGGTAAACTATTATAAGCGCTACTGTGGTAAAAAACCATGTCGATATGAGTATTGAATATGCAATAGCAATTTCGTTTTCATTTGTATTAGCATCCACATAGTGAAAGTTTCTAATTTATTTTGAAAACTGCACCATATAAATTCGAGATCCAAGAAACACCTGGACCTTATCCAGAGGTTGATTTTCCCTAAAATGCATATAGATTTCATTCATATTTATGGAAGAATCAATCAAAACATCCAATAAAAATTCCATTAAAATGGAAAGTTGGCGGTCAAAAGGAAATTGCGATATAAGGCAAATAGAAAGAGCAAAAATAGCAACATTTGTAAATACGGCTTTTAGTTGCTAAAATTATATGGCAAAGGAAGCAAGCGCATAGATGATAATTGTGCAAGATTCTTGCATGGCATTACTAGAAAGCAATATAAATTACAGCCATAGTTTAGTGATAAACACGGTGTTAACATTCAATTTAAGTTTTAAATATATGTCATATGTATTCAATTTATTTGATCAATACATAAATAAATGTAGAAATAAATAAATGAGTTTTTTTTCTTAAAAACTTTTAAATAAATAGTTGAATCATTTTGTTAATAAATAATAATATAAATCGAAAATTACATTTTTAATCGAAAATAAATGAATCAATAAACTAATGAATCAATACATAAATACACGCATATTAAAAATTAAAATATTAAAAATTACTTATAAAATAAAGAAATTAAAACAAATAAACATGAGAAAACATTAATAAATAAATAAATGAATAATTATGTAGATAATTAATAATATAAAAAGTAAATAAGTAAATATAGAAATATACAAATTAATAAATTTTACATTCAATTTAAGTTTTAAATATGTCATACATGTGTATATTCAATTAATTTGATTAGAATTATATTCAATTTAATATGGCCAATATTCGTTAGTAAAACTATGGTTGAAGTAGAATTTATTTGTTTATTATAGAAAAAATTCCATTGAAATGGAATGGGGGCGATCCAAGAGAAAGAATCATGTTTTGTAACCATTTTCTGAAGCATCTGTTCATTCTGTTGCATACCAAAATACCAGGGATATGGTGTATGTATCTTTCAAACAAAAAACCCACCCCAAATCAAAACACAACAGTCTAAAAATAGTACAGGAAACCAATAAAGTTGATGTTTGTGCATGGAGGGGGGAGGTATCATCTGAAGAACAATCTAGGTATATATGACTTCCGCAACTCATTAAGGGACGCACCATTTGATTTACAGGGGGGGGGGGTAGGAAGTTGGGTTGGGTGGTGATTTTTTTTTTTTTTGGCCGCTTCAAGGGGTGAATCTTTTTTTTTGCGAATTTTTTTTTATAAATGTATCCATTCATATTGAGTTGGGTGGGGGTAGAATTTTTTTTTTTTTTTTTACTCATCAGGGGGTGAATTTTTTTTTTGGGCCTGCATAGAGGGTGAATTTTTTTTTCTCCGAAAACTTCCTACCCCCCCCCCCCTGAAAATCTAAGGGTGCGTCCCTAAAGCCCCAACTAAAAAATTCCCATGGAAATGGAGTGATCACCAGAACCAATTCTAAAGCAAGCACTATTTTTTCGCGGCATTTAATGTTCGTGATGCAGAAGAACCCACATTTTTCATCATGAAATGTTTACAAATGTACACCTTTCTAATAATGTCTAATAAGAATACTAAAAGCTTGTGAGCATGACAATTTCACCAATCCTAGCCAGTCGCGAAATTTTTCATACACATAGATATTTCATGCAAACCTTGACCATGTTTTATGACACAGTTGCACAGTTGACACTCTGAGAGCTTTTCAGTAGTATCTGAGACCACAATTGTAATGTGTATAACATCTGGACAGTTTTGGGAGATTTCTCTTTAGTCAAACAAGATAAGCTATTATGTCTCTCTGTTGGGAGTCTAATAACATCTCTCTGATTGAACCATCAAGGCTAAACAAATATAGCTTTGACTCCATCACAGACTGCAGGACTGTTAAAATAAACTGCATAGGTACATGTAATTTACAAAGACTGCAAAATAATTTAGACAATTTTCCATATACTAAAAACAAAATGGCAGCCTCCATGTATATGTAGAAAGACCTAAATGTCCAAGAATATGCAATCTGATGCTATAAGGTTGGCGGTTGCCCCGCCAACCAAAAAGGTTAACTGCCCATTTTCTTCTTTTGAATATACTACATTTTGCTGACAATCTATTTCATTTAAGCAAGGCTACATCCAAATAGTGTGCAATTTAAGATTAGATATTGTAGATATTGTGGATAATAAACTTAATCTGTGACCATCATTGCGCTGCTTTTAATGTTCAATAAGTATTTGTATGAGTCAGGACATTCATTCAGGTTCGAGTACTGTATGAATTGTTACATTTACGTTGTTGTACACAGACGGGTTCTTTTATACCGATGGTATTTGTTGACGAGTATTGATTTCTCTGATAAGCAACACTGTCTTTCAAAAAAAATTAAATAAGTATAACAAACAAATTCCACGAGTATTTTCAATTGTCTTTTACTCAATTTAACGTCCTAGAAAAGGTAAAAAGTGCTGTAAATGTACCTAAATGTTTCATAATTTGGAATTTGTAGGTTATTTCCTCCACATTAGGCCCACAATCTCTATCTTTTTCTTGAATGGTATTATTTTACACGATTTCACTGTTTCTACCCATTAAGAGCTGAAATCTCTGATCTTAGAATCTAGGCAGCCTGTCGTACCTAAGATATATCATTGGCCTGTAGCAAAACAAAATGCAGGTTAACTGCCCATTTTGAAATATCCAAACAAGTGATTGTTTTTAAACAAAAGACATCTTGATCTTCAATAAAACAATGAACGAACCAGTTTGCTCTAAAGGTGAAATTATCGAACTATAAATCAAAAGCATATAAAAATATACATTTTTGGAAAGGAAATGGATCAGAGAATCCAAATTTTGCATTAATTTTGAGCGAAAATATTGATTTTTTGAGAAAATCTCAAAATTCACTCTTTTGACCCAAATGTTTTTGAACAAAGGTAACAAAAATAATTTTGAGTAAGAAATGCCCAAATCTCTTGATTATGATATAAAGACACTTACCTAGGGACTAATTGCTCATGTTGTAACCTAATCTAATATTGTTTGTAATTTTGACCAAAAAAAGTGAAACAAAATGGATTTGTTTTGTGGCGCTTTTTAGTCAAAATGTCAAAAAATATTAGATTAGGTTAAATAATGAGTGTCTTTACATCATCATCAAGCGATTGGGGCATATTTTACTCAAAATCATTTTTATTAGCTTTGTTCAAAAAAATATTCATCATATCGCACCAAATGAGTTCCAAAATTGAAAGCAATTCCAATTCTGAGGGGGGCACATCCCCCTCAGACTCCCCCTGTCCGCGCTTTTTAACATTCTATACTTAAATAAAGAAAAATCACTATATGCTCAACTTCTTTCTTGCATTGATAAAAAACAAAATATTGATTGGAAGGAAGAGGTGGCTTTTCGATCAAATTTTTGTAAAACGTATACACCAGATCGCACCAAATAGTTCGAAAATTTAAAAAAATCCACTTGCGAAGTGACACTTTTGCAAATATTCAAAATAATGCCCCCCCCTAACAAATTCCTAGATCCACCCCATGCATATACAAAGTCAGTCAACGTTCGCGTAGTCAGGTCCCGTTTTCAAAAAATCAATAACATTATTTCGTAGTTAAAATGTGTAAATTACTAATTGAAAATAAGAATGTAGGTCTGAACACTTTTTCGTAGAACCAGAAAACTGTGGTCACGATTGATTTCAGTGCGTATGCTTTACATTTCCCAATATTGAAACATATCAACCTATCACATGTCTGATCACATTTGTTTTTATTATGAATATACATATCTGTAATGATTTCATCAAATTGGGTCCAAATCACTCTAACTCTGAGGTAAATTTCTTTAGATATCAATATCGATTTGATCAAGACGTTCCATAAAAAGCGAGTGTTTTATTTTTATAACAATAAATATATTTACATTCGCTATGAAATACGTTATCAGCAGAAAGTCTCTTTACTTTAATAATATACAAGTTAAGTCTCTTATTTAGGGTTAAGGCCATTAACCCCAGATAAGGGGTATAAACCTGGGATAGGGCGGGCCTTATCCTTAATCAACGTTCTATCCTTATCTGGGGTTAAGGCGGAAATGGTACACTATGCTTCCATACGTACACGTACTATGATATCCATGCATGTTAAACATGTTAAACATTGGCATAATCAAAACATTTAAGAGTTAATCGTAGCATAATACAGCAATAACAACACAAAAGGTTCAATCGTACGATTAAACAATTCAACAGACTTAAGTGGGTAAAAGTTCGTTCAATTGTAAGTTATGCATTTAAGTCTATGTTTATAGCAATATACCTGTTAAAAGAAACAGGGAATCATCTAGTCTTTGTCAAGTCATATCAAACCCAGCATGACATAACAAATCCAACTATAGATCAATATGAACTTATGTAAGTCTACATTAAACTTGATTTCTTTTTTTGTTGTTAGTAATTCCAATTGAAGTACATATGGGTTAAACCTGATGGTATCATGGACCATCAAAGGACAGTAACCATACTGCCAAACTGCACATCAAATATTAGAACTATCGAAAGTAGTATATGAATAATTACGAACATCATGTCTTGGTTTACGAATGGATTACAAGATTGGTGGTCAAACCAATACCTAGCTAATTTCTTTAATGGATACGGAGGCGATGCTGAACAAATGAATGCTTTTACTGGCCAGGGTAAGTCCACTTGTGTATGACGGAGTGACCTAATTGCCATAGAATTGATCTCGCGGTGTAGCTTAATCTTTTAATTCAGAGATCCAAAGTATTTTTAAAGATTTGTTTGCAATTTGATCCAAACTGTTAACACTTACAAAATGGCGGTACTGAATTGTGTACACTATACCGTACACATATAAAACTAGAGCGGTTCTCGGCTTTCGCGGTTCTCGGTTTGGCGGTTGGTGGATTTGAATGGTAAAATGATTTTGGACAAAACCTAGCTGGGTCTTGTGGGTTTGGTGTAGTGTATAGTTGTATTAATATGTTGAAGTCAACTTATTTTGTTCTGCCTGTTGACATATTTTTTGGAAGATATATGATTATATGCGGCACTACAAGTAGGCTTCATAAATGTGAAAGAGCTATGTATAGGATTAATGTCTTTGAGTATTTGTTCTAGGCTTGACCGACAAAAGCAAAATTTGAAAAATTAGCCCAAATACCATTATTTGGTTAAATAATTCAATTTTCGTTTGGTACGTTTGAGATCGATGATGCAAAAAAATCAAGTCGCAATCAATTTGGCGACAAAAAAGTCATTCGCATAGAAATCATAATTATTTTTGTTTAAATTCTAGGCTTGACCGACAAATATCAAAATTTGACAAATTAGCCCAAAAACCATTATTTGGTTATTAAAGTAATTCAATTTGTTTGGGTACGTATGAGATCGATGATATAAAAAAGTCAAGCCGCAATCAATTTGACCACAAAAAAGTAATTCGCATAGAAATCATAACAATTTTTTTTTTAATTCTAGGCTTGACCGACAAATATCAAAATTTGAAAAATTAGCCCAAATACCATTATTTGGTTAAATAATTCAATTTTCTTTTGGTACGTATGAGATCGATGATATAAAAAAGTCAAGCCGCAATCAATTTGACCACAAAAAAGTAATTCGCATAGAAATCATAACAATTTTTTTTTTAATTCTAGGCTTGACCGACAAATATCAAAATTTGAAAAATTAGCCCAAATACCATTATTTGGTTAAATAATTCAATTTTCTTTTGGTACGTATGAGATCGATGATATAAAATTCAAGCCGCAATCAATTTGACCACAAAAAAGTAATTCGCATAGAAATCATAACATTTTTTTTTTAAATTCTAGGCTTGACCGACAAATATCAAAATTTGAAAAATTAGCCCAAATACCATTATTTGGTTAAATAATTCAATTTTTTTTGGAACGTATGAGATCGATGATGCAAAAAAGTCAAGCCGCAATCAATTTGGCGACAAAAAAGTCATTCGCATAGAAATCATAATTATTTTTGTTTAAATTCTAGGCTTGACCAACAAATATCAAAATTTGAAAAATTAGCCCAAATACCATTATTTGGTTATTATAAAGTCAATTTGTTTGGGTACATATGAGATCGATGATACAAAAAAGTCAAGCCCCAATCAATTTGACCACAAAAAAGTAATTCACATAGAAATCATAACAATTTTTTTTTAACATTCTAGGCTTGACCGACAAATATCAACATTAAAAAAATTAGCCCAAATACCATTATTTGGTTAAGTAATTCAATTTTTTTGGGGTACATATGAGATCGATGATACAAAAAACTCAAGCCGCAATCAATTTGGCGACAAAAAAGTCTTTCGGATAGATTTTTATTTTTTTTATTCTAAGCTTGACCGACAATATCAAAATTTTAAAAATTAGCCCAAATACCATTATTTGGTTAAATAATTCAATTTTGTTTGGGTATTATGAGATCGATGATACAAAAAAGTCAAGTCGCAATCAATTTGACGACAAAAAAGTTGTTTGCATAGAAATCATTTTAATTCTAGGCTTGACTGACAAATATCAAAATGTGAAAAAATTGCCCAAATACCATTATTTGGTTAAATAATTCAATTTTTTTGGGTACGTATGAGATCGATGATACAAAAAAGTCAAGCCGCAATCAATTTGCCAACAAAAAAAGTCATTCGCATAGAAATCATAACGATTTTTTTACAAATTCTCGGCTTGACCGACAAATATCAACATTTGAAAAATTAGCCCAAATACCATTATTTGGTTAAATAATTCATTTTTTTGGGGTACATATGAGATCGATGATACAAAAAAGTCAAGCCGCAATCAATTTCATGACAAAAATGTCTTCATAGGCCTAATGATTTTTTTTTAATTCTAGGCTTGACCGACAAATATCAAAATTTGAAAAAATAGCCCAAATACCATTATTTGGTTAAATAATTCAATTTTCTTTTGGTACGTATGAGATCGATGATGCAAAAAAGTCATTCCCATAGAAATCATAATTATTTTTGTTTAAATTCTAGGCTTGACCGACAAATATCAAAATTTGAAAAATTAGCCCAAATACCATTATTTGGTTATTAAAGTAATTCAATTTGTTTGGGTACGTATGACATCGATGATATAAAAAAGTCAAGTCGCAATCAATTTGATGACAAAAAAGTCATTCGCATAGAAATCATAATTATTTTTGTTTAAATTCTAGGCTTGACCAACAAATATCAAAATTTGAAAAATTAGCCCAAATACCATTATTTGGTTATTATAAAGTCAATTTGTTTGGGTACATATGAGATCGATGATACAAAAAAGTCAAGCCCCAATCAATTTGACCACAAAAAAGTAATTCACATAGAAATCATAACAATTTTTTTTTAACATTCTAGGCTTGTCCGACAAATATCAACATTAAAAAAATTAGCCCAAATACCATTATTTGGTTAAGTAATTCAATTTTTTGGGGTACATATGAGATCGATGATACAAAAAACTCAAGCCGCAATCAATTTGGCGACAAAAAAGTCTTTCGGATAGATTTTTATTTTTTTTATTCTAAGCTTGACCGACAATATCAAAATTTTAAAAATTAGCCCAAATACCATTATTTGGTTAAATAATTCAATTTTGTTTGGGTATTATGAGATTGATGATACAAAAAAGTCAAGTCGCAATCAATTTGACGACAAAAAAGTTGTTTGCATAGAAATCATTTTAATTCTAGGCTTGACTGACAAATATCAAAATGTGAAAAAATTGCCCAAATACCATTATTTGGTTAAATAATTCAATTTTTTTTGGTACGTATGAGATCGATGATACAAAAAAGTCAAGCCGCAATCACCGGTGTACACAGTTTGGGACTCAGTGACCACTCATTAACATATGTTGTTAGAAAATGTAATCAACTTAAACTTCCTCCAAAGATTGTAAAATCTAGATGTTTTAAAAACTTCAATGAGCTTGACTTTATTGATACTATAAATAATATTGATTGGGATAAAATTTGCTCTATTGATAATGTTAATGACGCACTTCATCAATGGCAAATTCTATTCACTGAAGCATGTGATAAGCATGCACCTTTTAAAGAGAAAAAAATTAAAGGTTGTCTACCTGAATGGATGAATGGGGACTTCATAAGACTAAGTAAAGATAGGGACTATTATTTTGCTAAGGCACATAAGACAAATAATCAAGAAGATTGGAATAAAGCTAAATCACTCAGAAATAAAGTAAACAATATGAGGTTTTACCTGAAAAAGAACTATTGTAATGAAGCTGTAGTTAATAATATGCATGATAGTAAAAATCTTTGGAAAACACTTAAGAAAATTGTACCTAGCAAAACTGTAAGTGTACCAACATCAATTTCCAACAAAGATGGCAAATGTTCAGAAAATAGTAAAGTTATGGCAGATGAATTTAATAAGTACTTTACATCTATTGGTAATAAACTTGGTAGTAAATTTAATGAACATAATCATGTTGTATGTCCTTGTAATAGTGTATGCTCTAGTCACAACTGTATTATGGAAAATAAGTTTAATTTTAGTACAATATCAGCTGAGTTTGTTTTAAAACAAATATGTAATATGAGTAATAGTAAATCACCAGGATTAGATCAATTCAATGTCAGGTTGTTGAAATTGGCTGGACCCATCATTTCAAATTGCCTTTCTCATATCTGCAACCTGTCCCTGAATGAATCTACTTTCCCTGATGAATGGAAGAAAGCTAAGGTAACACCAATATTTAAATCTGGTGATAAAACAGATGTAGGTAATTATAGACCCATCTCAGTGTTGCCAATTATCTCTAAAATTATTGAAAGGGCTGTTCATGATCAACTATATGTCTATTTAACTAACGCAGGCTTATTATCTAATGCTCAATCTGGTTTTCGACCCAACCATTCCACTTCAACAACTTTACTTGATGTTCAAGATTATATTTTGAAAAATATGGATAATGGGTATGTTACTGGTGTTATATTTATTGACTTAAAAAAAGCCTTTGACACTGTAAACCATGACATTCTTCTTAGGAAACTTAAAAATTATGGTATTGATAGTAGCGAACTTTTATGGTTTAAGTCATATCTAAGCAACAGGTTCCAGACTGTCAATGTAAATTCAACCTTGTCTGATTTTCAACCTATCAACATAGGAATTCCTCAAGGTTCTATATTAGGACCTTTACTTTTCATCATGTTTGTAAATTGTTTACCAAATGCTGTAGATAAATGTAAGACAGTAATGTATGCTGATGATACTTCATTAATGTGTAAAGCTAAAAATATTGTTGATCTCCAAAATCAATTAGAATCATGTTTAAGCACAGTAGCTAATTGGTTCAAAGCAAACAAGCTTACCCTGAATGTTGATAAGACTAAATTCATGATATTTGGTAGTAATAAGATGCGTGAGAGGTTTCAAGATGTACAATTAACCTACAATAATAACATCATTGAAAAGGTAGATGAATTTAAATACTTGGGCGTAAAATTAGATAGCAATTTGTCTTGGTCAGCTCATGTTGATTATATGTGTAAGAATGTCTCTAAAAGAACAGGTATTATCAAACGTATGAAACATTTTCTTCCAAATCAAACTATTGTAATGTTATCAAATGCTCTTGTTATTCCTCACTTTGATTATGGAAGCACAGTTTGGTCAAACTTTTCTGCCGAATGTCATAGAAAATTACAGGTTCTTCATAATAATTTAGCCAGGATAATACTTTCAGCTGATATAAGAACACCAACAAATGATTTAATGGTTGCACTTCAATGGGTTAAACTTGATAAAAGGCGGCATAATCACCTTTTACTAATTGTGTATAAATGTTTAAGAAATATAAGTCCATCATACTTATCGATGCAGTTTGAATTTGTTCATAATAACCATTGTCATGTAACAAGAAATCACACAAGTAATACTTTGGTTGTACCGACATTTAAGTCGAACTCAGGTATGCGAACGTTTCATGTTAGGGCAGCATATGCCTGGAACAACTTGCCATCAACAATCAGAACCGAACTTGAGAATATGTCAGTGCAACAATTTAAAACAAAGATCCATGGAATTTAAATTTTGTGTTCTAAAGTATATTACAATTCTGCATTTCCTTGCTGAATTTATCTGATGGTTCTGTATATATTTATGTAAATAGTTGTTATATTCCATGTATATATATTGTAAATAATTATGTATTTTTCTCTGTGAAATGAGGGCCTGCTTGGAAAGCAGTGCTTGACACTGAAGCTGTTTACCCTCAATAAAGAAAGATTAAATAATAATAATAATTTGCCAACAAAAAAAGTCATTCGCATAGAAATCATAACGATTTTTTTACAAATTCTCGGCTTGACCGACAAATATCAACATTTGAAAAATTAGCCCAAATACCATTATTTGGTTAAATAATTCATTTTTTTGGGGTACATATGAGATCGATGATACAAAAAAGTCAAGCCGCAATCAATTTCATGACAAAAATGTCTTCATAGGCCTAATGATTTTTTTTTAATTCTAGGCTTGACCGACAAATATCAAAATTTGAAAAAATAGCCCAAATACCATTATTTGGTTAAATAATTCAATTTTCTTTTGGTACGTATGAGATCGATGATGCAAAAAAGTCATTCGCATAGAAATCATAATTATTTTTGTTTAAATTCTAGGCTTGACCGACAAATATCAAAATTTGAAAAATTAGCCCAAATACCATTATTTGGTTATTAAAGTAATTCAATTTGTTTGGGTACGTATGACATCGATGATATAAAAAAGTCAAGCCGCAATCAATTTGATGACAAAAAAAGTTGTTCGCATAGAAATCATAACAATTTTTTTATAATTCTAGGCTTGACCGACAAGTATCAAAATTTGAAAAATTAGCCCAAATACCATTATTTGGTTACATAATTCAATTTTCTTTTGGTACGTATGAGATCGATGATATAAAAAAGTCAAGCCGCAATCAATTTGACCACAAAGTAATTCGCATAGAAATCATAACAATTTTTTTTTTAATTCTAGGCTTGACCGACAAATATCAAAATTTGAAAAATTAGCCCAAATACCATTATTTGGTTAAATAATTCACATTTTTTTTGGTACGTATGAGATCGATGATGCAAAAAAGTCAAGCCGCAATCAATTTGGCGACAAAAAAGTCATTCGCATAGAAATCATAATTATTTTTGTTTAAATTCTAGGCTTGACCAACAAATATCAAAATTTGAAAAATTAGCCCAAATACCATTGGTTATTATAAAGTCAATTTGTTTGGGTACATATGAGATCGATGATACAAAAAAGTCAAGTCCCAATCAATTTGACCACAAAAAAGTAATTCACATAGAAATCATAACAATTTTTTTTTTAACATTCTAGGCTTGACCGACAAATATCAAAATAAAAAAAATTAGCCCAAATACCATTATTTGGTTAAGTAATTCAATTTTTGGGGTACATATGAGATCGATGATACAAAAAACTCAAGCCGCAATCAATTTGGCGACAAAAAAGTCTTTCGCATAGATTTTTTATTTTTTTATTTTAGGCTTGACCGACAATATCAAAAATTTAAAAATTAGCCCAAATACCATTATTTGGTTAAATAATTCAATTTTGTTTGGGTACATATGAGATCGATGATACAAAAAAGTCAAGTCGCAATCAATTTGACGACAAAAAAGTTGTTTGCATAGAAATCATTTTAATTCTAGGCTTGACCGACAAATATCAAAATTTGAAAAATTAGCCCAAATACCATTATTTGGTTATCATAAAG
Source organism: Ophiura sarsii (assembly GCA_035610835.1). Lineage (NCBI taxonomy): Eukaryota > Metazoa > Echinodermata > Ophiuroidea > Amphilepidida > Ophiuridae > Ophiura > Ophiura sarsii. The sequence goes on from CM069443.1 coordinate 6,354,590, forward strand.
TCAATTTGTTTGGGTACATATGAGATCGATGATACAAAAAAGTCAAGCCCCAATCAATTTGACCACAAAAAAGTAATTCACATAGAAATCATAACAATTTTTTTTTTAACATTCTAGGCTTGACCGACAAATATCAAAATTAAAAAAATTAGCCCAAATACCATTATTTGGTTAAGTAATTCAATTTTTGGGGTACATATGAGATCGATGATACAAAAAACTCAAGCCGCAATCAATTTGGCGACAAAAAAGTCTTTCGCATAGATTTTTAATTTTTTTATTTTAGGCTTGACCGACAATATCAAAAATTTAAAAATTAGCCCAAATACCATTATTTGGTTAAATAATTCAATTTTTGTTGGTACGTATGAGATCGATGATACAAAAAAGTCAAGCCGCAATCAATTTGCCGACAAAAAAGTCATTCGCATTATCGCATAGAAATCATAACAATTTTTTTTTCTTTTTCTCGGCTTGACCGACAAATATCAACATTTGAAAAATTAGCCCAAATACCATTATTTGGTTAAATAATTCATTTTTTGGGGGTACATATGAGATCGATGATACAAAAAAGTCAAGCCGCAATCAATTTCATGACAAAAATGTCTTCATAGGCCTAATGATTTTTTTTTTAATTCTAGGCTTGACCGACAAATATCAAAATTTGAAAAAATAGCCCAAATACCATTATTTAGTTAAATAATTCATTTTTTTGGTACGTATGACATCGATGATACAAAAAAGTCAAGCCGTAATCAATTTGACAACAAAAAAGTCATTCGCATAGAAATCATAACAATTTTTTTTTAAATTCTTGGTTTGACCGACAAATATCAACATGAAAAATTAGCCCAAATACCATTACTTGGTTAAATAATTCATTTTTTTGGGGTACATATGAGATCGATGATACAAAAAAGTCAAGCCGCAATCAATTTCATGACAAAAATATCTTTCGTGTATGAGCATTTAAAAAAAAAAATTAAGTAGGCCTGAGTCTGACCGACAAATGTCAACATTTTGAAAATGGACGCAAATATCATTAATATTAATGTATACATGGATAAATAATTCATTTTTTATAAAGAACCGATCGTTTCTATGTGCGAGTCGATAATATACATATTTTTTCTATTAAAAGGTATATCCTTTGCTAGGGATGTTCATATCATTGACTACAGAGGGCGACATTTTTTTGAAAATTAGTTGACCAAAATATGTAGAAAACTCCATGTTTACCTCTAGATGAATACAGCGATCCCGGGACAGCGATGTAGTACGATGTGGCTAGGATGTATTCACTGATGTCTATATAGCCCCGCACAAGCAACTAGACATCATGAAAGTAAACCTTTTTTTACCTAAAATGGTTTAAAATGTGCATGATTTGCCCAGTTTTCAGCAATATGAGGCAAACTACTATGGTTATAACTTGTTTATTATTCAGCCTGTAGGGTTGGTTGAACTATCATTTGTTTTATCGTAAAGTACTTTGTTTCCATGTATTCCATTTTCAAAGAGATAATTTTATTTTCAAAATTTTATGAACATACCTATATGCACTCTATGTTCGAAATAGCGTCGTCATTCATGAACATGATAGCGCGCGGCGCGGATGCCTGCCACTCAACACGAACTAACGCCATATGTGGCCAACTTTGGCAATGATTTTATAGATTACATCCCCCAGTCTTCAATATTATCGTGTCTTGTAGTAGCATGTATTACAATGGTATTAAAACCGCGACATGTCGGGGACCTCCCCTTCAAAATGAGCCTAAGTTTATTAAGATTGGTGCAGGCAATCAACCACAATGTCGAATTGCAAATTACTCTATTTTTATTTATTTTCTTAAAATGTCGCTATACGACGTGTGGGCCAACAGTGCACAAACAAACACGTTATTTTCTTGGCAGGCATCTGACCAGGGATACTATTAATTTTGGGATAGGAAAGTCCTATACTAACGCACGTAGCGACGGTGGCCACGCGAAATCTAAATTTTGAATTCGTAGTGAATAACACGTAATCGCGAATGTTAATCTTATAATTTTGACAAATTCATCATAATTAAAAGAATTTTCATCGTTAACCGAGCGATAACTGTTAAAAATAATTCAAAATAGTACACTTCCGTTGCCATATTGGGTCGTCTGAGAGACGCGTGGCCAGCGTCGTGTCGTCTGCTACAATCACGCCTGATCGGTATAGCACCACCAGTTCTATGCCGACCCAATTTTAATTTAAAAGTGGCCTCCGATCGGCAAGCTCAGTGGCATACCCCTGATCTGACTGCATCGATCCAATCTCGAATTAACCGGATTCAAAGTTCATAGGTGTATGTTTAGCCCTGAGCCATTGCATTCGTGGGCATTGTAATACTAAAACGCCGGGCGGATTCTTGTCAAAATGAAACTATACTGAAACCATAATGAAGAAGCTGGGAAAAGGATGGCTTAGAGGAGGGAGTGGGTGGCATTTGTGTGTGTGGACAGATTGGATGTTTTTAGGTGAGATATCGGACGAAAAGTGTGTTTTGTTTTTGAACAATTGGAGCTTTTTTCACCAAAAGTAATAAAATATTGGAATTTGGCCAGAGGAATTTGGAGGTTGTTAGTTATGAATATTTATAATGGAGCAGCGAAGGCCAACTTCCCTGAACAGAATGGAGACCCGTATTTTATTGTACTATGAATGGCATAAAAGATAACAAAATGGGAATGAAGATTACTATGAATGGTATAAAAGATAACAAAATGGGAATGAAGATCTTTGAAAATATATATTTGCGTTAGTTATAATGTGTGTCATATATTTTGCATCGTGTACAATTTCTTGTTGTGTTTTCCGAGTTATTTCTTGTACATCATAAATCATCAATCTTTTTCGTCATGCCCACACACTGCCACCAAATGGAACCATTCACCGCCGTATCGTCAAGCCCACATACTGCCACCAAATGGAACCATTCACCGCCGTATTTGCCGGGGTACCAAACACGCAATGTTTTGCATCAAACACGATGGAAATATCCGGTAAAGAATTTACATCAAACACGATGGAAATATCCGATAAAGAAACCGGTTTTCGTTCACACGAAGTACGGTAAATTTACTGAAATGTATCATCATTTTAATGCATTGTTCATGATAAGAAAAACTATCGTTCAGCCAAAGACTTTTAATGCCTTGGTTCAGCTAGGCCAATATTTACATGTATTATATGCACCAGTTGCTCGTTGCTCGATTTTCTGCCTGCATTGCTAGCTACACTGTACGCACAGTACATTGTATTCCATTCACAGCCACACAACGGGGTTCTGTATGAGCACACGATAGCACTGCTGGTCCCTTTCCGAGTAATACGTCCGTCGTAATGCCTAGTCACGTGATCAACCATTTCCTTTATATACGCTTGTACAGTATTCTCGTTATCAAACCGCAAGTTCATAACTCATAGCCCGTGTACCCATGTATAGAGCCATTGCATTCGGGCTCGATGTGCCTGTCGTATCCTGATGAAGAATGAGCAAGCTAAAACTATAACTGGTTGAGACCCAGCAATAAACGCCACCGCGTATGAACCACAGTAATCCGATGAATGTATCGAAGATTTATTTTGATCTGATATTATTCTGTAAGGAAGGTCAATGATTCCACATTGGCAATCACAGCGTTTTAGCACAAAAGTGTCATTGTTACAGTTTAAATAAACTGCTCACAAAAAGTTAAGATGTTGTCTTGCTTGTTTTCATTACAGTGTCAATTTGTTTGTACACACAGTAACACAAAATGTTGGCACATTTGAAACTTTTTTAATCAAGTATATTTTTAATATTTATTACCCTCTTGTATTATGTTGCATATCAATGGAAAGCTGAAGAGTTCTTCTTCAAAATAATACCAAATGTGCAATGATGACATGTCGCTGGACTTGGCTACATTAATGAGAATGAGACAAAGGCACAAATCAAATCTGCCAAAATTAGCAATTTTGTGTTACTGTGTGTACAAACAAATTGACACTGTAATGAAAACAAGCAAGACAACATCTTAATCTTAAAACGTTTACCGTGTCTTAGACAAATTTACAAGTTGAAGGCCTAAACCTTCCATCACTTACCTTCATGTCCTTCCACCTGTTAACCCAGTTTTGCAAATACCCAAACAATGGTTTTCTAAAGAGATGAGGGTTAACTTGTGTGTGTTGTGCTCACTGGTGCAAATCTTTGTGTAAACCATTCATGGTTCTCAAGCATGACCGGTTCGATTATTGATCATTACCTATTGACTGTTTAGCACAGATAAAGGTTATTTTGGCACATTTGATTTGTGACTTTGCCTCATTCTCATTCATGTGGCCAAGTTTAACAACATGTAATCATCGCAAATATGGTATAATTTTAAAGAGGAACACTTCAGTTTTTTCATTGATACAGGGGGAGTCAAAAAAAAGTTTACCCAATTGAAAAAATAAAAATAAATATTACTGACCACAAAATCAAGGCAAACAAAACTTTAAATTATTGCGCCATTTCTTTGCTACCATCTGGACAAAATGCACGTTATTTGATGATGCCGTTAAGTAAATATGACTAATTCTGTAGGCCTACAGGAGCTGTTTTTTCACCAAAAACACGGTTTTTAATTTCAAGCTTAACGAGCTTAATAATGTTTATTAGGATTATGATGTAAAGCATTACACATCTTGTTTATTAAACGAATTAAGTAGACAATAGACTTGTTCAAAATTGTCCCTAATAGATTAAAACAATAGACAGCTTTAAGGCCTATTTATGACACAATTTCCACACTTTAATCATTTCATAACAAAGGAATTGATCCTTTCGCTGTCGGTATTGTACTTTTTTATTGGTCGTATTTTATGAAATATAATGGTCAAGATCTGGAAGCGTGTTCGGACGTTAAATTGGTCACTTTTATTCAAAACAGCGTAAAATAAGTTTCCCTCAACCAATCTAAACCAGATAAAATTCATATTAAAGCTAATTAATTTGTCTTTATACCGTAGTAAATTGGTTTGAAAACAAACGAATGCTTTTTTCTCAAAAAATCGCTGAAGTTGAGTAAACCTTTTTTTGACTCACCCTGTATGTAGCATATACAAAGAGGTTAATAAATTATAAAAATATCTTGATTAAAACAAGTTTCCTAACTTTTTGTGAGCAGTTTATTTGTTGCTACGGTGTTATATCAGCAGGATTTAACTTTGCGTTTTTGTTTTGTCAAAATGATGTAAAACGTCTATATCATGAATTAACGTAAATAAAACTCAAAATTAGAGTATAAGTCTATCACTCAGACGGTATAAGTGCCTCAATTACATTTCAGATTAGGTCTATCGATGATAACAATTGAAAGAGCATGTTTAATTTAAAAACGACGGCATCCTTACTTTCCCTCTTTTGAAATCGTTTTACTCTTATTTTTTCAGATGCAAATTAATGTTCCTAAACCAAATTAAAGTTGCTTTATGAATGGTAAGACAAAACCCGTACACATCTCACACACATAAAACATCAATGTTATTATGCACCTGAACTTTCGATCCTATTAGACAGTTTAAAAGAAAAGCGTTCTGCTAAGAACAACTTGTTTTAGCAAAATTTAATTTAAACTGTATTATATTAACACAACTTGTTTCGTACATCGCAGCGTTGATGTGATGGTTAAACCATGGGCTATGGGACCATTTGATTATACACGAACTATAAAGACATCACCGTGAACTAAAACCCAAACAAAAACATACCCCTTTTATGTAAGCCTGCCATACAAAATACCATTCTTGAAATGGTTCAGTGACTTTCATTAAGGTTAATATAGAACCGGGACTAACCCTCATTGACGTTGGGAGAATTGCGCCTATTTAGGGAATTTAAAGGATTTACTTCATTCCCATGTAATTGACAATTTTTCACTTGCCCGGCTTGATAGGCAGTTTAGTATAACAAATGGCAAATGTTCGTATTTGTCCAGGAATTATAGAAGCCCGTTTAAAACAAAAATGTACCTTAAAGATGGCCAGATTCGAGTGCAAATATGCTTTAAAAATTCGTGCGCTACGCACATCAAGTTATTCAGTGGAACAGAGAGCCTATAGGCTAGCCGCGCATTTTTTCCATAACCTTAGGGTCGAACTGGTGTTCACCGGGGAAAAAAACCTTTCCCCCTAACAAGTGACCACAGATACGCCACTAACGTGGCAGTGCCGTGACCAGGAAATTGGAAATTAGGGGGGGGGGGGGGGGGGGGGGGGGTGAGCAGATGATAGTAGCTGATAGTATCACCTCTTTGGACACACCACTTACAAGTGGCGTATCACTCAAATTGGTGAGTGCTAACAAATTTGGGTATCATTATAAAGATGAACGCGTCAGCTTTCCATTCATGTGCGACACACTAGAGTTTGCGTCGTGAATGCTATGGACTTAATTCCAACAATGCGTGCGTACGTTCGTGCGTGCGGGGTGGCGTGTGCGGTGGGGGGTACGCACGCGCATGCGTGCGTACATGCGTATGAGCGTACGTGCTTATCGGACGTTTTCAAGCAATGTCCGCATGACCTGATAGGTCCATCGTGAATCCCGTCATTACCAACCCAAAAGGTATATCCTATGGTTTATATACTTTTAAGAAACCGCACTATTTCAATACACCTCGTGGTCTCCCTGATACGCATTTTAGCATCATGTAAATCTCGTAAATATTCAGGACTCTGGCTAGTCGACTGAAGTTAAACCCTTTTATGTACCAATAGAGGGCTCACTCACTGTGACTGTTCCTCATCAGACGGCTCACTCACTGTGACTGCTCACAATCCTCTGATATTAACCGGAGAAAAAGGGTCTACTTGCATTGGATTTGAACTTTCGACCTCCGTATACTGTTACACTGCGCTACATCCAAAAACTGGGATGAATGCGTATAGAGCAAATTGTTCGTGTGGGGTTTTGCGGGGGATCAAAATTGACCAATGGCAGGCACGATGAATACGATGCGGCGTGTAACTTTGTTTGCCAAGCTTGAATTAATTTAGTCTAGTTTGCATATCCACAACCTGATCAAAATTTAAAATTTGATACAAAATAAACATTTGGGTTATATCATAAATATTTCTTTTCATTATTTCTTAATATGCCAAATCTATTTGAAATAAAATGTGAATTAAAATCAATATTTCCAAGACTGGATAACCAAAGCAAGTTGCAAATATGTGCAATACTTCGATTGTTTAAAGTCAACATTATGGTGAAAACATCGGGCAATACCCTTTTGCATGATATTTAGTGGAAGTATATTCTTTTTGACTTCGTATCTTTGTATTTTGATGTTAATAATATTAGGGTGTTCGTTTTGTTGTGCACGGTTATTTATGTGTGGAGGGGCGAGTGTATGAGGTGTGAGAGGCATGAACGGGGTGTGCTATAGTGTGGGTCTTGTTTTGCTTGACATAAGGTGAAAGTCTGGTGTTTAAGTGGGTTAATGAATGATTTGGATTTGTAACTTTCATATATCTTTACTCACGTAAGAAGAATATTTTAAAATATTATAATCATCATCATCATCATCCTTCGGCTGCAGAGCAGGCGACTTCAAGTTTCTTCTATGCACGGCGGTCTATATTACACTAATGTTATACCATGCACGGCGGTCTACATTATACTAAGTGTTATGATAATGCTTTCATAATCATGATAATGCTTTCTACAATAAGCCGTATACTGCATCAAAATTTATTGCTTCTATACATAGTTATATCTACTTCGTTATTACGGTTTAAAATCAGACTGGGCCATTTAAGAGCTATTTTCAAGCAATAACAAACCGGAATAAAAATCCAGATTCTTGATTATGTTAGAGTGTGAAAGAAGCATCAAAGGATTCCAACTGCTCCCAACGTGAAAAGTAAAGACATAAGGACAAAAAGTCAAAGTCTTGGAGCAAAGTGACCCAATTCGAATTTAGGACCAAATCCTTAAGAGTGACTAACTGTTGTTCCCAACATCCAAATTATACCAGCTAAAATTGCTCGGAAAGCTTTCAGTCTTAATTATTATTATTAGTAGTAGTAGTATTAGTGTTATACGCTTAAAACCATCGATAGAGAATAATGCGGTTTATTCTGTCTTTTGCTCATTAGGGCGAAATCTATTGTTTAAAATGACATTAAGGCGAAATTCTTTTGAAAAGAATTTCGCCTTAAGGGGGACAAGGGATGATTATTAAATAAAAAGTAGACATAGGGTTAATGTGGACATTATGCATTATTATCGGTGTTTTCTCGAAAGGAATATGTTCTCTGGAAAGAGTTTCTTTTGAGGTGACCATTGAAAGAAGAAGCAGATTCGTTCTAAAGCAGCGCTTATCATATTTCTAGCTGATGGTTAGACGAGGAGTTGCCTTAACCTGGTTATATAACTACTGAATATAACCTTACTGACCTAGGGGTGAGGAGTACTAGATGTGTATGTGTAAAAGCTATTAACCACATGACACATGCTTCCTTTTAATTTCCAGGCTTGCCAACTCTTACAAGGCATCCCGCCAATCCACAATTCCCAACCTACAGATCAGAATGGTTGTTTGGACAACCAAACGGGTAAGGTGATACTAACAAATAAGATCAAGACATGCATTGTTGTAGTATTTCTGATACATTAGTTACCTCACAAAGGAAATACTATTTTATTATTTTATATGTCTGTCTCATTAGTTACCTCACAAAGGAAATACTATTTTATTATTTTATATGTCTGACACATTAGTTACCTCACAAAGGAAATAATATTTAGTGTTGTGTATGCCTGTCGCATTAGTTACAACGGAAATAATATTTTATTATTGGGTATGTCTGTCTCATTAGTTACAAAGTAAATGCTATTTAATTATTTTGTATGTCTGTCTCATTAGTTACCTCACAAAGGAAATAATATTTTATCATTTTGTATGTCTGTCTCATTAGTTACCTCACAAAGGAAATAATATTTTATTATTTTGAATGTCTGTCACATTAGTTACCTTACGAAGGAAATAGTATTTTATTATTGTGTATGTCTGTCACATTAGTTTCCTCTTAAAGGATGTTTTATTATTTACTATATCTCTCACCTTAGTTACCTCACAAAGGAAATAATATTTTATCATTTTGTATGTCCGTCTTATTAGTTACAAAGGAAATAATATTTTTCTTAACTATTGCATTCTAGTTCTGGACTTGGATTCCCTCAACAACAGCAAGAAAGCAATCTATTCGATAATTTCCAGACTAATCCAGATAGTGCCGCACGACCTGGAAATGATCAAGATCCCCCAAGAGGAAGTCTTAAAGACATTGACAACACTATTGGCGTATTCACGACAGATTACTCGACGGCTCATGGTTTGCCACACATATACCATGCTGGAAGCCCATTCGCCAGACTATTCTGGACACTAGTATTTCTCGTTGCTATGGGAGCTTACCTTTATCAAATGCAGAAAGTCATTTCAAATTATTTAGATTTCAATGTATCTACTGAGGTATGTAGCCTACTGGTAAGAAAGGGAAATGCCTAAATGATAGGTGTGGGTTTCTAGCAACACAGTAAATCTCGAAATAGCCCTGTTCTACGAACACGACCGACCCATATTTTATGATTTATTTTTATAATTTTATAACAAGTAAATGACAACAAAAAATGATTGTTTTAATTCTTGAATTTTAAAATTGTTTATAAATGTTTGAAAAATGGAAGATTTACCAACATTTTAAAGTTAATTTTGCACACACACACAAACAAAAACGACCGTCCCACCCTACCTGATTGATTTGTTCGTTCTTTATTACATACATCTACAAATCTTTTTACAATTATTGAGATTTTTGGTCTGTTTAACGATTGTACTTTTACGAAGCAGTACAGGATTTGTGTCTGACACTTGCTTCTTAATCGGATTTAAAAGTTGTTATGGGCCAAAAACAAATTAAAAGTAGCAATTACTAGTCAAGCAATAACGACAATGTGCAGATCAAAATTATGTCAGTCTTAACTTGTAGACGTTAACTCACGTTTTAAAATTAGCTGCATACAACCCATGATTTAGAATTGTCGTTACGACTCAATTTTAAAAGCAAATGCCCAGTAACGTATGTATAACTAACATAGTTGGTAATCATCATGATGGGTACTTATCTTAGAAATTTCAAGTAATATCACGTGTTGAACATAATTGTGCGTTGAAACAAGATAAAAAAGATAGGGACGTATTTGTATTGAGCGTTTGTGCAACTTTTTTTCTTTTAAGCACCGAGGATGGAGAAATTATGTTTTTATTATGCAATTAAAATGTCTACATTCAATTACTGTTATCCCTATGTTATATATTGTATTCCATTTCGATAAGCTAGCTAAACCCCATAGACTAGACCTGTTACATTTTCCGAAAGCGAATTTGTCATTTTAAACATTGATTTCGAATGGTTGATGAACATTTATTGTAAATACAGCGGAAACCAAAATCTGTGGATACCAGTTCGATGTTGCTGAACTTACTTGAATATTGTAATTTCAATGTTATATTGTTATGATACACATACAGGTCCAGGTTTTCACAAAAACTGAGTTGGAGTTTCCAGCTGTCACAGTGTGTAACACTAATCGAATACGTAGATCAAAAGTACTTCAATCAAGACACAAGCAGCTCATATTTGTAGATGATCTAACACCTTTACCTTATTACGGTAAGTGACCAGAGCTAGTAAGTCACATGAACAAGTATTCTATTTGTGGTTGACACTATGCGTCGTAGACCGGGTTATCATGTAACCATAAACATGTGATAAACAAACATCTAAAGCATTTGTACAGCACATACGACCATTTGATATTTATTGCGTTTTCGGTCAATCAAAACACCATTGTTGTATTTCGAAATTTGTTATATAAACGGAGTAAATGAAATACAACGTATATAAATTATGCAGCAATGGATATACTCATATGATAGTCTACCCTGGAAGACCTTACCCTGAATGACCCCACACAGGGTGACCTCGCATAGGGTGACCTGGCACATGGTGACCTAGCAGAGGGTGACCTAGCACAGGGTGACCTCGCACAGGGTGACCTCGCACAGGATGACCTGAACAGGGTGACCTCGCACAGGTGACCTCGCACACGGTGACCTCACACAGGGTGACCTAACACAGGGTGACCTCAGACAGGGTATGGAATAAACCTAATATTTAGCTTTATTTCGAGTATCTATTGCCATCCTTAATGTTACCCTTGATTTCTTTGACCTAACAATATTAACGTATATAGCGCTAAATATAGTCTACCCTGGGTGACGACATCCTCACTCACCCAGGGTAGACTATAATATGGTTATATCCATTGCTACATATACTTGTCTCAGAGATTTTTCATCAACCCTCAAAGGATATAGGTTGGGTACGCAGCTCACTTAATGCTTGGACACAGGCTAAGTGCGGCATTGCGTGTGGCAGAAAATTTCCTATTACATTTTAGTTAAGTTCTTGACAAATATCAACTTTTTTGTATCCAGTTCCATGTGATACAGGCGACACTATGTGTGCAAATGGTGATTTATGTGTGCGTTCCTACCTTAAATGTGATGGCATCAATCACTGTAAAGATTTTAGTGACGAGTTTGACTGTGATTATGGTGAGTAGATATTGTCAACAATAATTTACATGATTGTTAGGACTATGTAGGATAATTACACTGAGGGGTCGTCCATTATCTTATTTTGAGTTACGCAGCTAGCGTACGTACGGGGAGATTACTATAGACCCCTTAGTACAGGAATGGTTCTGGACGATAAATGAAGATCTTGTCTGCTTTCATCCAATAGCTACCCCGTGTCTATTTCCAACTATACGTTTTAAAACATTCAAATATTTAGCTTTTTATTGTTACGCTGTTTGAGATGAAGTTTAGTTCCATAAACATCTCCTTGTATTTTGCTTACTGACCAACTTTAGCTCATGTGTCCTAATTCATGTAGCTTTGTTGTTGAGGATACTACACATGCCTGGCACGGTACAGTAACAGTTAGTCTTTATCTGTGATTTGATTTCGTTTTCGACATATCCAGTCAATAGTGAATATACTCACATTTTTAGTTACATTTCATTGCTAAGCCAACAGCTTCATCAGATCCGCAACTCTGTCTACATGTAGTGGCAACAGGAGACTAATATATGATATGAACTTTATATTATTTTTAGGCAATTGCGGTACGCGCCAGTTTAAGTGCAAGAACGGGAGTGCAAGTGGCTACTGTATAGACCAAATGTACAAATGCAATAGAAAGGACGAATGCTATGACGGGGAAGATGAATGGGATTGTGGTAAGTTAATCTACTCATATCAGTAATCATTCGAGGTGTGCTGCAGGGTTTTACTATTGTGATGGTTGTGGGGTTATTGTGGACAAACTTGTGAATATGGTAGACAATAGATCCTGGGTAGGCGTAGCGCTTGTTGTAGTAACCGTGTGGTGTGGTGGGTGGTGGTGGGGTGGTGGTGGTGGCGGTGGTGGTAATGTTGGGTAAACTAATACATTTCGCTAGGGTAAAAAGGGAACATGGTTGTTTATTGGGTAAAACTTAACACAATTAACACAACAGTGGTTGTGTAGAGTCTTACTAAACAAGTAGTGAACATTTTACCCATCCAGTAGCTAAATGTTCCCTAACAAAGGTCAACACTTTGACACAATATCGTACGGTAAATATTTACCCCAAAACAACCTTGTTTCCTATTTTGACCCAATTATGTGTAACACTGTGTAGTGGTTTTACCCAACACTTGTGTCATTTTGGTACACATAAATTGGGTAAATTTCCTTTACCCAAAAAACTGTGTAGGCAATTTACTCTTCTGTTGTGTAACACTTTACTCTGCATTAATATGCACATTCTTTGCACATTTATACTATGGTGGATGACAACAGTCAAAGCTTTCTTGCGGGAGGCCGGCCTACATGTTACGGTTATTTTAAGACGATTTATATATTTTTTTAGAGTGAAGTAGCTGTTATAGTCCTGTACTACTTGTCTAGCCTAGCCCTAGTCTCCAATTCATACCTACCACTACAAATAAGCTTATTATAATACGCAATAGGTATGGGAAATATAGCCAAGATCTGTCTGTCACTTATTTCACTCCTATAAAAGACTATTGTCTTATTCTACAGGACTATAAATGTATAAATCATTTGACCTACAAAAAGCCGGGATAAGGTCCTCAAGTCCTGCTCCCTGCACTAGAAGTTTCTGTTCGCCGTGGCTGTACCGCATGGGATTTTCGCTCAACATTGTGCAGTTTGTTACTACTGAGATTATACATCGCGCAGTAGTCTCCTTCACATCCGCTTTTTGCAATGTAAAATGGAGTCTGAACTCGAGACTCACGATGCATTTTTACACTTTCAAATCGGGGAGTTACCCAACCGCCGCTTTTCTACACTTCAGAGTGTAAAACTCGGACTTCAAAATTAAACTATTGCATATGTAACCAAAAATAAAAAAACACGAAATGTTTAGCACACTGTTGGGTTAAAAACCAGCCATTTGTACCCAGCACAATTTGACACATATTTCTAAGCGTGTAGTGATCGTGGGGATAGTGAGTGGATGGTGGCGGTGGTTGGATTGGTGAGAAAGAAGTTGTTTAAGTAGCTATGGTAGTTATCGCTGTCGTGGCTGTATGGAAGATGGTGTTGTTAGTGTTGACAGCTGTATAGATATTATTTGTTTATTACCTTACCCAAGTAGCACTTAATCATAAGCTCTTTACCGAATACTGATTGTTTCCATGCAGACTGCAAATCTAACGAATACAAATGTGCTGAGCGAGGTGGATGCATCAGTAAAGCTGAAGTTTGTGATGGATACATGGATTGCTTGGATTATAGTGATGAGATGGATTGTCGTAAGTTGTCAAATTACGTGACTTTTTACAATAGTAGAAGTTTTATATTAGAATTAGAAGAAAACCCATAATTTTCTTATTAAGCGTACCCGTAAAAGTAAAGTCTGAAATAGTGTTTGTAAATTGATACACATGAAAAGATAGTGATGTTGAGGGTCATTAAGGTAATTTTACTGACATTTGGAAGGCTCGAGATTGCATTATTATGATTTATAGTAAAACTCATGTTGTTATTGTATCAGAATGTTTGCTTTTCAAAACCAAATGCCAACAAATATGCTCTCACTACTCTCGTAATGTAAAATAGTGAAAATGTCACTCGTTGTTCCGAGTGAAGTCATTGTTACTCGTAAAGAGTGATTTTTAACTCGGTGTCGAGTGACTTTTCACTCTGTGCGGTTGATGAGTTCAGAGTGAAATTATTGTCACTCAAAAACAGTGAATTTCACTCTGTGTCGAGTGATCAGTTGTACCAGATTTAAATAATTTGAGAGCCGGAACATAATCAAATAGAAAAATATTCAAAAACTCAAAATATTCTTTATTTTATTAATTTTAAACATTATTGAAGTGATTTATTAATGATGATATTAATGTTAATTGTTTCTGCAATAATGTTAAAGTCAAATAATGATTAAATATAAATTACATTAATGAAACGCGTAAAAACATCATCGATAAAAAGCACCATAGAAAGTAGATTTAGATACTTTACATAGATAAATATCATGTTGATATATAATATAGTTTCACTACCGAAAGGAAGTGATAATGTAACAAAGGCAAATGACAGCAGTTGTTTGGTCGAGAAAAGGTAAGTATAGTTTGGATAATGACACTTTGTTTGTTATTCAATTTTTCTATTGAATTGCAAGTTATTCATGTGAATGTGATTAAGTAATTAAAATGTTCCATAATTGTTCACTCTCAATGAGGGTGAAGTTCACTCTAAATGAGGGTGAAGTTCACTCTAAATGAGTGAAATTCACTCCTTATATATTCAATCCTTTTTCACTCCAATGGAGTGATCACCGTAGGCACTCTTTGAAGAGTGAAAATTCACTCGTTCCTAGAGGGAACGAAATCCACTCTTTTTTGGAGTGAAAATGGTTCCACTCTTTCAAGGAGTGACTCTCACTCTATTAGAGTGATCACTGTAGGCACTCGAGTGAATATTCACTCCATTAGAGTGGAATTTCATTCTTTTACATTTAGAGAGTAAGTTATCCCAGTTTGTGGGCAGTTTATCATGATCCGGCACATGTCCCCTTTTAAAGATTTTGCTCTCACAGAATACCAAACGCTATTCTCTCTCTGAAATAAAACTTCCGTGTGTTGCTTTTAATTAAACAGCTAATGGTACCGACTGTTCTGATGGCTACCTATGCGGAACGTCAAACATCGGGGCGGACATGACTATATCTCGGGGTAGTGTTTGTATATTGTTAATATTTGTTTGCGACAAATCCAATGACTGCACCGATGGATCGGACGAGACCACGTTTGCATGTGAAAACTATAAACCAACGCGTAAGTATGGCAAAAGCTTTAAAATTAAGATATTATAAAAGGTTGCTAGATATTCGTTTGCTAATGACTATAAATAATGTTAAAGACGTGACAAAGCAATGAAGCAATGATAGTTAAGGCTAAATTAACTTTTGTCATTACTCCTGGCAATTGGGTTTTACTACGTTTAATAAAGTATGAGAGACTAGTCCCAACTGGAACAATAGAGAACACTAACAGGATACCAATGGTGTACAGAGGGGCAAGTACAAATGTAAAATGCAATAAAGTGAAACTTGTCCCAACTGAAAGTGGGGGATGAAAAAGGGTGGGAGTATTAGAGATAATCAGAGAGGTAATTTGCAGTATGTTTCTTGCTCCCATGAGAACCACACTGCCCTACCTGTGTATTATACATATCTGTATACACATAGGCCTTTCGATTCGGTCCATGTATTGTACAAATCTGTATATACAATGGGCTAGTTCTGTTTATATTTCCACTTGATAAAGACTTGTACATCTAGTCGAGACGTTGTGCTTACATGTATCTCTAATTTTCCCATCTCTTTTTCATCCCCCACTTTCACTTGGGATATGTTTCACTTTATTACGTTTAATAATAGCTAGGAGAAAATATCAATAATATCGTAAAATAATGATAAGTAAAAAAGGGTCAACCAAATTTTGCCATTAACTTCTAATATGATAATCTCTGTCCAGATATTTCGAACAAAGTTTGTTTATATTGTTAGCAATTGCTAAAACTGAAGATGGTACATAATATTGAGCAATATTGGTATGGCTTTAGCCTTTTTATTTATTTATTTATTTATTTATTCATAGTATACAAATGCCAGCAAAACAGCACAGCTGATAGCACTGGCTTACAAGTTACATATCATACATAGTATAAATACAGAAAAATATATATATATATACATAATATTATAAACAGCTAACATTGATTTAAAAGACGAATGACATATGGGGATAGTTGAGTTGTAATATCTGACAGTTCTTGTTTTTGGCTCCTGGTTTTTTTTCTGGTTCCTGAGGGAATACGTTATTGCAAGTTTTGCAGGGAGCAGATGTTGGTGGCGCTCCGAATTTAGGAGCTTCTGGCCGAATTTCAAAACCAGTTGTAACCGGCGGTCGCTAAGTTTATCAATACCTAATTCGAGGAGGGCAGTGTCATAGTGCTCGTACCTACTGCCAAGCATGAGTCGACAAGCTTTAGCTTTTGATCGTGATTTTGCGAGTTTCTTGCTTGTTTGGTCCGATGACACGAATTGGTAGTCATGTAGAAAGAAATCATATCATATAATTACTTGACAAATTGCTACATACTTTTGAATTTGATGTTAAATCAATCATTACAATTGTCAATTCTTACCACAGCTGCTCCTGATGAATGCATGTACGATCAATTTACATGCGGAAATGGAGAGTGTATCCCTTTGGAATGGGAATGTGATGGGGGCGCAGATTGCACTAATAATGCTGATGAAGAATCATGTGGTGGTAAGATACACAGAACACAAGCAGCTGGCATCATAAATAAACCTAACTAAATTAAAATCAGTAATCGGTATCAATCTAAGATAAACACTAAACGAGCGAAATTCATCTCTACAATTTGACACCTCGTTCATAGAAATTGAGTGGATTTAAGAAATATGATGACGAAAAAAAGTTGTAGCAAAACCTTCTTTCTATTGGATGTCATTGTTGTGTATTGTAAGCTGGTCAGGATGTAAAGACCTCAGAAAAAGAAAATCGTACACTTTGTTAACCCTAACCCTCTTGAGTACTACGAATTACTACGATGCGGTGTGCTTGTGTCACCCGGCGTGGCAGTTTTTCGATAAAATAATGGCTTCACGCTATATACTTGGCGAAGTACACTGAGCCAAGTATAACCCCCGTGGCCTAGCGGTAGATCGTTCGCCTCTGAACTCAGAGGTCCGGGGTTCAAACTCGGGGGCGTGAGGGCCCTTTTCCCTCTCACTTTTTGGCCGCGAATAAAATTCCTTTGGAAAAAGTGCCTCGGGGTTAGGGTTAGGAGCAATTTTTTTTCCAATTTTTATTTTTTCAATTTGTTTCTAATTTTTGTCTCATTACCCTGACCCTATTGAATATTACGAATTACTACGATGCGGTGTGCTTTTGTCATCCGGCGTGGCAGTTTTCACGCTATATACTTGGCGAAGTACACTGAGCCAAGTATGGTTGACCCCCGTGGCCTAGCGGTAGATCGTTCGCCTCTGAACCCAGAGGTCCGGGGTTCGAGCCTCGGGGACGTGGGGGCCCTTTTCTCCCTCGCTTTTTGGTCGCGAAAACATTCCTTTGGAAACGGTGCCTCGGGGGTTAGGGTTAATAACCTTTCCAATTATGTATTGACCAAACAGGGTAGATAGACATTTGGATGAATTTTTTTGGCACTATTTACTAGAAGTCACAAAGTGTACCACTTTCTTTTGCTGAGGTCTTGATAATAAACTGCTCAAAAAAAGTTCGGACATTTGTTTTCAATCGCCATTTTTAAAGTATTTGTTGATATATTCATAATTTGTTTTATATCAATGTAAAGCTGATGTGTTCCCCTATCTAACGATACCTCATGTGTAACAATCCTTTGTTTCAGTGCTTAGCCACCAACTTGTGAATGTGGGGAAGTCTCATTCAAAATGTGCCAAATTCATCATTTTTCGTGCTCATAAGAACAACTTTGTTCACTGTTTAATGGAGTGTTACAAATACTGTTTAAAATTGTTGAACAACTATTGCTGTTCAGGTATCCTACCCAAACAAATGTTTAGATATGCCAAACTTGTTTAAGCTGGGCATTTGAAGAACCCTCATTGTTTAAAACTGTTTTAACAGTTAGATGCTTGCTCTTTTGACAAAATAGGGATGATTGAGACGTCCCCCTATTCTCAAGCGCATGGCTGATCTCTGAGACATGTTCATATTGTGCTGGATGTCACCTGAAAGCAGATGTGTGTTCATCTTTCCATCGATTCGATATGTGTAGCAATCATTTGTTTCAAGTTCAGCCACATATTAAGGAATATGGGGCGGTCTTAATTTTAAAACCAACATCATCACTATTTTGTCTTAAAAGTCAATTGAGCATCTCTCTTCAACACAGCAAAGAATTTGTTTTTACCATTTTAAACTACAGGGTTTTTAACCTGCTTAACAAGTTGTTGCGTATTAAAATATTCGTGCAGGGTACTTGAACAACGACAGTACTGTTGTTTTAAAGGGTTTGAACACTGTTTTTACAGTGTAGCTGTCAACGCGTACATGTAACACAGTTCATTGAATTGTTCTTTTGAGCACGGCGAAATAGCGGTGAATTTGGCGCATCCCCACATTCACAAGCAGGTGGCATAGTACTGAAACAAAGGATTGCTACGCATGAGGTATCGTTGGAAAGGGGAACACAGCAGTATTTCATTGGTATGAAACACAATATGAATATATCACGAGATTGTTGACAATTGACGATTGACAACAATTTTTCACACTTTTTTTAAGCAGTTTAGATGAGTAGTGAGCTGTGATTTATTTCATGCAAATTGAAACTGGTGATCACACACACACACTCAATTTGTTGTCGCAACTGACTACTACAAATACCAGGCTTTTCAAACACGCGAGTCGTACAGGTACGAGCGAGACAAACATAGCACACGTTTTCTACACAATTTCTATAGAGACGGTCATGCCTACTTTTCACCGTCTTTGATACAAATGATATTTCATTGCTGGTCTGCGAACGAAACTACACTCAATTTATCTCATAATCAGAAAAGTTTATGCTTTGTTTACACATTCTTATTGTGGATTTTGAATGATTTGTATTAAAACACAATATATACCACCGAAGTGTATAATACACATTTCGGTTTTGATTTACCTTGACTGGAAACACAACTTCAAAATATTTTATGCATTTTTGAGTGACTTAAATATGAGCTGTCGCATGTAGGTTATGTATAAACAGGCCGATAGAGATCAAAACAGAAAATATCAGTCAATCGTAATATGTTATAAACCAATCAGAAACACTGTAACATGGTAGGCCTCAAAGGGTGCGGTATTTAATCAGGAGGAGCGTTACCTACTTACTGATTTGTTTTGTACTAATGCTTTGCATACCTTAGGAGAACGACCACTTCGGTGTACGGATGAAGAGCACCTGTGTGGTAATGGCTGGCAATGTATCCACATAACAGAGCGGTGTAACTATGTTCAAAGTTGTGACGATGAAACAATACCTAGCGATGAAGGGAACTGTTGTAAGTGGTATAAACTCATCAAAGATTATAATAGCTTGTCAGGAATCATTTCTTTTGTCCCAATTGATTGTTTCTGTATGGTAATGTGCTTATGATACAGATTGTCAATACCCGATGTCTATCAACAAGAGTCTATAGGGTTTTGGTTGGCATGTTATCTATCGTTTTATGTTTAATTGTAAGTATATGTTTAAATGTTTACATTTATATACCGTTTTGTTTATGATATAATAGGATGCCGAATCAAATCAAATCAAATCTGAGGTTGAGAATTATTGAACGATATCTATATAATCTTAGCCCCTACTACATGTACTTGTGCTGTTCTAGTATACACAACTTGTACCGAAATTCAAACCCACAATGCAGACAGCATTCTACACGGCTAGCGTACGGTTTTCTCGGCTTTGATCCATTTTATTTATTTTTCTACGCTCATTGTATTTTGGGACTGAATTTCGGTAACACTCAGCGTCTGGTGTTGAAACCACGAAACCGCGCGTTACAATACATTTGATGGTATTGTTAGTTACACACATACGTCGTATTTTTCATACCTCAAGGAAAACGTGTGGGAAGACTTCGAGCCTCTGAAAGCGAACACACAAATTTCCCTATGTCTTTGAAACACGGATGATATACACCCATCAAAATATGTAAGTTCCCCCCTAGCATGTACTAGAATATTTCCAAAAATATTTGATGGATTTAAATAATTGTCAGCTAGAAAGATGCACCAAATTGTTAGGCACATTTTGATACCTAATTTGTTGGCCTTGAGACAATGCAACGATAAGAAATTGTGCCATTTACCAATTTTTATACAGAAAAAAAAGTGGCACTAAATCTCACTGGCTATGGCTGTTTTTTCCATAAATTAACAGACATTTTCTTGGTGGATTTTCGTGCACAGACATGGGAATCTACCAATCAATTATGTGTGGCATCATTTCAAGAAAATCAATAAGCAGATCACAATTATGTGTGTGGCAAGTTCGTCTGATTATGAGTGACATGGCAATTTGGTCCGATTATGAGTGACATGGCAATTTGGTCCGATTATGAGTGACATGGCAATTTGGTGCGATTATGTGCGACTTGACAATTTGGTCACACATAATCAGACCATTTTGCCAGAATTGCCATGTCACTCATACTCGGACCAGATTGCCATGTCACACATAATCAGACCATTTTGCCATGTCGCACATAATCAGACCAAATTGCCATGTCACTCATAATCGGACCAAATTGCCACGTCATTCACAATCAGACGAACTTGCCACACATAATTATGATCTGCTTATTGATTTTCTTGAAATGATGCCACACATAATTGTTTAGTAGATTCCCATTTTCTGTCCACGATAAATCCACCA
Organism: Ophiura sarsii; assembly: GCA_035610835.1. NCBI lineage: Eukaryota > Metazoa > Echinodermata > Ophiuroidea > Amphilepidida > Ophiuridae > Ophiura > Ophiura sarsii. Next base: position 6,375,756 of record CM069443.1, read on the forward strand.
AGAAAATGTCTGTTAATTTATGGACAAAACCAGCCATAGCCAGTGAGATTTAGTGCCACTTTTTTTTCTGTATAAAAATTGGTAAATGGCACAATTTCTTATCGTTGCATTGTCTCAAGGCCAACACATTTGGTATCAAAATGTGCCTAACAATTGGGTGCATCTTTCTAGCTGACAATTATTTAAATCCATCAAATATTGTTGGAAATATTCTAGTATATGCTAGGGGGGAACTTACATATTTTGATGGGTGTATGAGACTTACATAGCATGGTTTAACGTTTGAAACACTGATGATGGGACTGATATAGAATGGTTTAACGTTGTCAAACGTTGATTTTGATGAGACTGAAATGTGGCAACATTAATGTTAGTTGCTGTTAATATTAACCTTCACTTATTGTTCAATATTAATTCCATTGTGATACGGTCCCTTTCAAGAGTAGTGTTAAAATACGACATGATTAAACCTAAACTTCTCAACCTCTCTTAAACCTTGAATCTTCACAGCTTGTAGTACTGTCTCAGACGAAAATGAAATGAAACTCCAAGACCTGAAATGTAATGGTTACATCTCTCTAAATGAAAATGTTAACTGGGCATTCCAGGGAGACTCACAGAGTAAGTTGTAATCATAACAACAACGTTAAAACTCATTTAACGGTTCGTGTTTTGCAATAACATAACTATGTGATATATCGGCTTATCTCAAAATCACGATAAGAAAACCTTTTTGCCTACTGTTCTATCGTCATTTTGAATGAAGCCCATGTGCTATTTGTTATTCATGTATTGGAGTCGTCTACGTGTAACCGTAGTTATATAGAGAGCATTTTAGCCTTAAAATAAATGGTCTTTAAGAAAACCATGGGAGAACTGCAATCATGTTCAAAACTGTTGGGACACTTCCTGCATGTCCTGTGGAACGGTGGTCCCTCCCCCTAAACTCAATAAAAGCATCGTCCAGCAACGGGCTGTGTTATATATATCAGCCCCAACATTGATTGGGGTGGGGTGGGGGAAGGCAGCTTTACATAAACTAGTTTTGACTATCATACTTTCAACTGACAGCTTTTTACTCATTTTGGAAGATATTTCATGCGCACGTGTATAGTATCCCAACAGGTTTTGAACAAGATTGTGGATGGAAATTACTTCTATTGTACTATATACATGCAGCCATATTTTCTTAAAGATCCTCGTTCAATAATGTTGTTATCCTTTCATTGCAATATAATGTTAATGGGAACCAATAGAAACTGGTGACAAGAACCATAGGTCATGTAATAAAAGTGAAGCGTAATGGTATTGGTCATGAAATAGTCTTTGAGTTTGGCTGTATCTTTGTATATCAATCCTAACCAGGTGCATACACCGCGTGTCAAAGTTCACATGCAAGTTCTCCGTATGGACCAAATTGGGCGTGGCAACAGGAGTTCGATTGCAGTGGACAGCTAACCTGTATTGATTCCAATACGCTATTTCCTGAAACGTGTACTACAGGTATGGATCAAAGTATCGGAAAAGTATAGGCTAATTAAGATCCCATATTCTGGACTGTACTACATTAGTATCGTGTGTTCCAGTATCTTTTCTTACAGTATCTGAATATACTGGCCCATATAAAATGTACCAATATCGGGCGATACTGGAACATAGTTATAAATGTACCATTATCGTTCAATACTGGGACAAATCACTACTTATTTACTTCTTATAACGGTTTTTTTATTGTGAGGTGTTTTGATGAATTGACACTTGACACATTTTAATGATTTTAATGATACACGTATCATCAACTTTAATTTCATAGTTCTCGCAGATTGTTACGTTAACCAAAATGGTGCAGACTACAGAGGGCGTGTTATGGCAACCTCAGATGCTGAGCCTTGTGTTGGATGGAACACTGAACTGGCACAATCCTATGGTTATACGTCTGATAGATTCCCGCTTCTTGGACAGCATAATTTCTGCAGAAATCCCGGTGGGTATAAAACGGCTCCATGGTGTTTCACAGAGGAAACAGGCACCCTCATAGATGGTGTGGAGGCTCCGCCACTTGCTACAACTGGAAATGGTGATGGAGGTGAAGGAGATTACACAGGAGGTGGAGGAGATTACACCGAAGGAAATCAAGGTAAAAGTGTTCTTTATCTTTCGTGGTTATCTTATTGGTTAAGAGGATGTCACATGACCAGAAACCTCGTTCTAGCGTAACATCGTCGACGGTAACCAAGACGCGCTGCACTGGCACATGCATCGGGTGATACCAAGTCTTATGTCTGGAGCTGTATTGGTATGTATATTAGTGATGCAGCTCATCAAAAGGGGTGACTTTGCGGCTCAAATGGGGGACTTTGCGGCTGTGTGTTTTTCAAGATATAGAGGAAGACGGACAGAAAAAAAATAAGAAGAATAAGAATGTAGGCGTCATTTTCACTCGTAAAATCTGAAGCCTTGATCAATGTTGATATATTTGGTACCATTTCAAAGCTTAGAGGATGTTCTGAGATCACATACAATACTCAAAATTGACTTCACCTGCAAAGTGCGTCCTTTTGATATAGGGACGAAACCGCTTGCACCTCTAAATTACAAAGTGTTTCAACATTTTGTATTCACATTAAGATACTTTAAAGGCATCAAAACATCTAGGAATAATATGTGAAATACTAATTTTGGATACATACGTATGGATTTATAGCGTGTATTTCTTGGATCTTACTATTGTGGCATAGATCTGCAACCAACTTCCATTAACTATTCAGTATATCTGAATAGTTATCTAATGTGATTTTCAATTATTGCACACCGTTTTCTTTAAAATAATCTCTCAAAATAGTAATTAGTAATTATTATAAATCCATACTATATTTTCCCCAGTTACAAGTGCTTCAATTGCCATTGACCAGCCGTTTAGCGATCCCCTCACAGATTCGGGTTCACCGGAATATCAGCAGCTAGAAGCCGAATTTCAAGACGAGGTAAAAAAAACTGTTTATGCTTCTTTTTCCTCTCTTTTTATCAATATTGCTGTCACAATTATTACTATTTCCGCTGCCACAATTCAACATTCACCACCGTCACCATCACCACTCAAAGAAGATTTCTTTAGCAACCATCATGCAATATTCAACACATGGTCAGTGCTTTTCTGTCTTCTGTGTCTGATGGTTCCCATTGACATTACATTGCTGTGAAAGGCAAATAACTTTGCTCCTAGTAATGATCTTAAGAAAATATTGCTGTAAGTAGTACAATTGATATGCCTTAAATTCAGTCATGTATTGTTTTTCTTAAATATCATTTATTTTCTAAGCGACGCATTAATGTACATTTTAGTTGGGATTCAACTTCTTTCCAATATGGGGTCAAGTTATTTCTATCTGTACCATGTGTAAAAGTCAGACGACCTTCAAATGCTGCTTACTTTAGCAGATATTGGAACATGTTTGTTCTGTGGAAAAGCTAAACATTCTGGACTTGCTTAAGAAATCTTCTTTGATCACCACTGGAACCACCCTCCCTACCACGCTTTTACCATGACCATCAACACCACCGTCATCTCCAACGACACATTGACCTCTATCATTAACACCACCATCACCAAAACCGCCATGTCAACTATCACAATACCAACACTTACACGACGAAAGTCACCAACACCTCAGGCTACACCACCACCAACATCACCGTCAACACCTCCTGTCACCGCCTTTCGTGTACAACTCCACCATCAAACCTTCACATCATCTCAATCTCCGTCACCACCACCCTTAGGCCAAACAAAAGTTGCATGAAATGAATAAGTAAGCTTAAATAAATGTTTTTAGACTATTGTCACACTAGTAACATTCGTTAAATTTACATATGCGCCTATACCAATTTGGTCTTGACATAAACCATATATATTTTCAGTCAAAAAAAAATGAAAAAAGGAAGAAAAAAATTGGAAAAAAAGAATTAAAAAAAAGAAAAGAAAAATCCGACCGACATACCCGATTTTAAATTTTTGGCACTAGAGGACAACACACCTTTTTCTTTTTTTGCCTTATGTTTAACATCTTTTCTACCATTAAGACTGACACCAACACCAACACAAAGCACTATTTATTATTCAGGTCACCAACTTATATAAGGGTCGCAGTCATTTACATACTACTAACGAGAAACAAACACCAACCAAAACTCACTCAGTGGCGTTTTATAATCACTTTTTAATGTATTTATTTCTTTTTGAAGTGAGAACTATGTCTTTACGAAAATGAGTAACCTCTGCTTTGAAGGAAATAGCTATTCATCAATTTCAAAATGCTAGGTCAAGGCTAAAGAGGCTTATAAATTCATCTAAATGTTTCTGATTATTTCTTTGGTTTTACTTTATAAATTATACATGTATTGCTATTTGTAAAGTAAATGTTTTTTTTCTAATCGCTATCGTTTACTAATGGCTATCGTTCACTTTTTACGATTGAGCCAGTCCGAATATATGTGTTTTACTTGGCTTTTGCCGAGTTTACATATTTCTACTTTCATTTGAACTGCTATTGTTTTGTTTATTTTATGACCTGCTACTGTTTTTACTAGTGTATATGCTATTTTATTAAAATGATTGCGATTTGTTTAGTGATTGCTTTTTATTGGCCAATTGCCATCGTGTATTTCATTCAATTGTTCATGAGAGCGCGCCACCGAGTCTCGGTAAAGAGAGCGCTAGTTTCCTTTACAAAATCTGTTTAATCAAAGGTATGAATTTTTGTTTTTTCTTCAAAAAACTGAAAATGTGGACAATTTGGCACATTTTTTGAAATAACAACACTTCTGTTTGTGTGCAATTTTAAGAACAATTATCCCATACATTTTACATTTTCTTCATTGCATTTCATTAAGGACATTCCTATCAATGTTTTACCATCATAAAAGAACCACATTTCTACCATTTTGGTTTACAAAATAGTGAATTATATTCAAATTTCCGGAAACTTCCGGAAATTACCGAGGGCCATAACTTTTGACCCGATCATGCTAAAGATGTAGAACAAAGTTTAAAAGATGTATTTCGTAACTCTCTTTCATGTTCTGCATCTAACTCAATTTCGACAGAAGTGGAGTTGGTCCCTTTTGGAACAGAGCTCTTCTTTAGGAGCATCTCAGTTAGCCACCACCAAATACATAATAGAATTGATTACCTCTGCCTTGACAATTTATCCACCGCTTCTTGATGGAACATGTGATGATAAGTTTACGTTTCAATTACATAAGTCGTCATTGTCATGTGGAGCGTGAACAGCAACTATTTGTTTCTTCTTTTCATGTTTATAGATGGACGCAGAACTTCAAAATGAATTCGGCGATGCATTTGAAATGACACAGGTTTCGGAGTTTGGGTAAATGTAGTAAACAATACAATATTGAATTGGTAACAAAAACACCTATAACACATTGTAACTTTAAACAACATCAATACTTTATGGATATGAATAGCAGGAGTGCTCCAATCAGATGACACCATTTTGTGAAAACGAACGCGAGCTTCGGCGCATTTATTGAAACCCGCATTGACCACTATACGCGTACTTTATTCGGAATCTATAGCAAAAATGGTCAACATTACTCGCATCAATGACTTGTACGTCGTGCGTGTTTAGTCAGGACGACCAAGCGCATGCATTTCATTGACACGCATGGGTGTTTTGCGCGTTCACCTGCTGATGATAGTTGGAAAGTACAGGTCCCTGCGTGCTGTATGATTAGTCACGGAGAATTGTAAATAAATGTAGTACCCTCTAAACAACTGATACTCAGTCATTAAATTGCGCGGATATGATTGATATAACGTCATTGTAAACTTTATTGTTATTCTTTTAATCAGTTGTGTAACATTTAAGCCAATAGTCTCCACACATGTAATACTCTCTATGAAGCAGACTTCGGCACATTTAAAAGCAGGATATCTTACCAAATGTTAATACACCAATCTTCTTCCAAATATAGTTCTAAACCAGCCAAATAGCTATCTTGCTGATCAAGATATTCTATTTAACATACGTCTCACATGTTTTAAGCTCTAACCAATAAGCTGTGTGTATGTCGTCTGAGCTTCTAGTCATACACTTTACATCGTGGAGTTTGGTACATCCGGGAATTGGTATATTGTGAAATACAATATAAAAAGGTATCACACTGCCCGTCTTTCTCAATAGCTAATACAACATTAAACCAATGTCACCGGTAAATAACCAAAAATCAAATTAATAAGATAAATACCAAAGTCGAAACCTTCCAATAGCAAACATAATATAATAAGAAGAAAAATCAAGTTACTCGTCTGGCAATAACAGAGCATGTAATACATGTCTTAGAATTCTTTAATTTCATTATGGTATTTTGCTTGTTTTTGTATTTGCAGCCCTGGAAGTATATATATTTATTTTGATATTAATTGGAACTACCCTCCCTACGAATCAGAGACTCAAACCAACAATGCACTGGATACAATGCTAAGAGATCTTGCTGATCGTGGATTACTTGGTCGGCTACCGTTGGTACGTGGAACATCCATGGTGCATGACACAGGTTAGTCTGAATTAGGAGTGGTAGTAATTTCTTCTTTTTTTATGAAACATGAACAAACTTATTACACTGCTAAAATGATGAGCAAAATACGTTGCTTAATTGCGTTTAATCATCTGTTGGGTAAATGGTTGATTAAATTTGATTCATCATAATTTTTATGTAGAAATCTAGGTGTTGTATAAAAGGTAAAAACTACCCAACGTTGGGCAAAACAATTTATTAACAAGTTGGGGAAATCCCCGGTCAAAACTCATTTGTTGCTCAAATATTGCGTTAATTGTTTCAATTGGGCAACTGTTGAGTATTTGTCTCAGGCAATCACGCAACTTATATATATGTTAAGATTTACTCATGTGGTTTTTATTGATCAACTAACTGTTGCTTAAATTCTCGATTCTAATTGCGTCCGTGATGGATCTTCTCAGAATTTGGCAAACGGTTGTATACGACATATACAGGGCGAGTCAAAAAGAAGTTGATCGAGAATAAATGTTTGTTTAAAAATGTACCAAAGAGTATGTATGTATTCAAAGAGCAACTTATTCCGCTCATATGACAAAAGGAATAAATGAAATCGATCAATTATATCAGGAGCTATGCCTGTTTTAATAAAAGAATCACAATAAAAAACACCAATGATAAGAGATGTAAGATATTATGTATATAGTTAAATAACATGTTAAACAAATTGCAGATCCACTACCGAGAGGGACTGGTGTAAGTAGCTCTGCTGCATTGCCCAGAATTCCCATTACAAGTTACCGGTTCACTACCGAGAGGAAGTGAGTGATGTATGTAGCTCTGCTGCATCGCCCAGAATTCTCAATTTTTGCCTACCCCGTGTTGATATACAAAAATGTTCAATATGTAATGAAAACAATTCACAAATTAAGCAACAGTTGGTATTAAAATGCCCAACAAATGGTTAATTAATAATACCCAACTGTTGTGTAATGAAAATTGTGCAACTGTTGAGTAACTGGAATTGTTCAACTGTTGGTGAAAACATGTTGGTAAATTGTACGCAACTGATGAGCGGTTGCATACTTCAACAACGTTGTGTAAAATGTTGAGTAAATATTTAAGACCTTTTTGCAGTGAACGGTTTGATTTTCTTTCTTGCTATACGAATTGTAATCCTGAGGATTGTTAATCAACTATTCATGTTTGATTTAATGTCATTTAAGAAGATCAAGACTAGGATCCGGTTCACTAGATTAGTTTACCATTAACGCAGTGTATCTGCATGTAATATAATTAATTGCATTGGACTTAGTTCAGTTTGCAGGGGTGCTTGTACGTTTGATGCAAAATATTGGCGCCAATCGTATGTCTTACTTATGTAGAAATCACTTATATGTGTATATATGAGCCATATGTACTGGTTTTCTTCAACGCCAGTTTTCTTGTTTTAGTTTCGTTTTTCCTATGATTTCCAATGGAGTCTCGAAATTGCTTTGAGCACTTATTTCATTCTTTGAATTACTTTATGAACACATATTATTTACTCAATTTTATATTTTGTACATTTCAGGCAATACTGGTGGTGGAGGTATAATATTCATATATATATTATAATAACTAATACTAGAGCGGTTTTCGGATGTCCCATAAGTTTAAGCACCAAAAGGTCGTTTGTTTTCTGGTGTGGAATACGTGTCATCTTGATCTGATTTCATTATCATTAAAGATATTTAGAAATCTAACTTCATCGGTTAGTGTTAACTAACGGTTAAGGTGTTTTGGTGGTAACAATTGATATAGTTGTATTTAATTTTGTGTTGTTAACCTTAACACTCCTACTGAGCCGGTTTTGTACTGTGGGCCCCCTAATTAAATCAAACAGAGATGTAGAGTATACCTTTTTTGTTACCATGGTAAAGCTAGAGGTCACCTCTTTCCATAAGTACGAAAACAAGCACAAACATCTCACGAATGACGTCACATTGACGTCATACACATGGCCGACCTCAAAATACCGTTGTATTCTTTGTACAGTGAAATATTGGCAACATTTTAAAGTTCCAAATATCGGAATTTCAAGAATACACAGCAAGATATTTTTCCAAATAGCGATTTTTAATAATTGTAAGGTGGTAACCAATCCCTACCCTCAGACATTGACCGCTTACCCTACCTCCGGGTATTAGGTGGTACCCTCAAATGTCACAATGAGCGCAAAGGATGCAAAAGAGATTACCTAGATGCCCTAGATCACTGTCAGTTACTTTTTTCTTAGTAGGACGAGGGTAAATAACATGTCGAGGCATCCATGTTATTAGGTATAGCACCTCAAAAAAACCTACACAACTCACATGATATTTGATATTTGATATGATAGATCTTGTTATTAGCTTTGAAAAACAAAAAACAGAATTGAAATTAGTCAATGCATTCTGATTTTATGATAATTTTCAGATATCCGGAAATCGGCTCCAATTCTGCCCTAAATTGTGAAAAACCTGAAAAGTGCGAATTGTCGAATGTTTTCATGCCTTTTTCACCATTTATATGACATGCAAATAAGACATGTAACAATTTCATTGATGCGTCTGGCGACCTATGGAATTGTTACTCGAGTATATGTCAGCCTGCACAATTTCAGTTAAATAGAGAATTCTTCGTATCCCTTAGCATTGTTGCATTCATCAAACAAAGCAACACTTGACGTAGTTAATTCAAACGATCATTTTGTTTGATTTCTATGGTAACCGTATTTAACGAGGTGAAGATTAGACTTAACAATAGACAATGTTCAATGTATATATACAATTATATTAAATATTTGTTAATTTATATTCAGTAGGAGGCTCTGAATGTCTACCAGACGACCCGAATTGCGAAGGTAATCTTGCTATATGTTTTGTCTAATCGAAAGTATTGGTTGGTATGAATATCGTATTCAAAATTGTAACAATTAGCCTAAATAATAGGGAACGTTAAGAATAGTAAATTAACATTAAATATCGCATTAATTTACATTTCGCATTAATAACCTCATTCGGTAATTTATATTCAACAGGAGGCTCTGAATGTCCACCAGACGACCCAAATTGCGAAGGTAATCTTGCTATATGTTTTGTGTAATCGAAAGTATAGATTGGTATGAATATCGTATCCAAAAATGTAACAATTAGCCTCAACAATTTGGAACGTTAAGAATAGTAAATTAACATTAAATATCGCATGAATTTTAATTACATTTAGAGAATAATCACTGCGTAACAACTGATTTGTTTTTAAAAATCAGAGGCTTTTGTTCTGGTCTGAGGAATTGTCCCGAAGGGGCCCAGCTGGTAAGCAGCTATCGCGATTATTCACGAAGTAATGAATTCGCATTAATAACCTCATTCGGTAATTTATATTTAGTAGGAGGCTCTGAATGTCCCCCAGACGACCCAAATTGCGAAGGTAATCTTGCTATATGTTTTGTGTAATCGAAAGTATAGATTGGTATGAATATCGTATTCAAAACCGAGTATTTCAAAACAAATTCACGAAAAAGTTGTTAAGCAGTCATTATAATGGGTTTTTTAAATCAGAGGTTTTTGTTCTGGTCTTAGGAATTATCCCGAAAGGGCCCAGCCCCCTGTGGACAATTCCGAATGACCAGAACAACAACCGAGGATTTCAAAACAAATTCACGAAATCAGTTGTTAAGCAGTCATTATTCTCATTTATTACTGATAAAGATGCATATTTATCCAAATCGTTGATTTGTACCGATATTACTTGCTAATAATTAATTCGTTTTCTGTTTATTTTGTCCACCCCTTTTTCTCTTTCCAGCCCGTTTATAGGGACTTTTTATTTTATGACATACAACAATAAATCAACAAAATACAAAATAACACTACACAAAATACATCAAATACAGACAAGGCATCAACATTCAGACGCCACAAGTGCCAGACAAAGTTTTACTATTATATAGGCACATAATGCTATATTTGAAAACAACATTATGAAAACAATATCCCCCATCTTTTGTTATGGGATGCCATTCTATTATTCCTTTCTGCAATAACTTTCTCAGATTTTTCAGTCATTTTCACCAATGCTTTAAAGACATAAATACTAAGTTTCTTTTCTTCAACCCTGCATCTTTAAATATAACGTTTTGCCAAAAGAATGATTATATTTTTGAAAAAGTCGAAATCTTCATTAAATAAGCCAAAACATATATTCTGATAGTTCACATTGAAAAAGATACTTAGCCCAGTATTCATCCATGTACTAAGATTGCTCCGAAAATCTTTTGTTACATTACACTCCCACATGAGATGTTTTACAGTTTCTCTATTCACTTGCAGAAACTACATATATCCGTCTATATATCTTTTTTGTCCACCCCTTCTTAGTTATTGAAACAGTCCAAGTCGGGTCATCCCCTCATTAACATTTTTATCATTCAACTAATCAGAAATAAGCTTTAATCGTGTTTCGTCATAATTCATTGAATATTCAGTTTAGGGGCGTGAGGCGTTACTTTGATTGGTCGGTCAATGAGCAAAACAATCGAAAACTTTGGCGCAGTACTTTCAGGGCAATTATTAGTAACCTGCACTCGGCGTGCGCGTTCTCATCTAACGATTAATATTATTGGAACGCACTTGGTAAGCAGCTATCGCGATTATTTATGAAGTAATGAATTCGCATTAATAACCTCATTCGGTAATTTATATTCAGTAGAAGGCTCTGAATGTCCACCAGACGACCCGAATTGCGAAGGTAATCTTGCTATATGTTTTGTGTAATCGAAAGTATAGATTGGTATGAATATCGTATCCATATATCGTCAGCCTGCTTCGATAATTGCCTAACTCACTTTTCAGCAAAAGTGAGTTTTTTGCATAAATCATGACTTCATTACATTATGCACATGCTGTTATAATACCTAAGTCATTGACCAATCAAAAGTGTTGATAAATGAAGAGTTTTGTTGAAAAAGGGCCACCAGACCACTCCAACATGTTACTCATTTTGCATTATTGAATTTGCATTGACAAATCCATGGAATTAATCAAATTATTGTATGGCTGTGTTCATCTGTTTCTATATGACTTGGATTAGTGCATCCATGCACGCCAATTGAGGCATCAACAATCAAAGGCACATTCCACATAATGAATATCCATCCATCAATAATACAAAATGAGTAACAGGTACACAGGTAACAGGTTTCATACTGTTGTTGTTTTCTAAGAACTAGAAAAAATGAGTTAGGCAATTATCGAAGCAGGCTGACGATATGTAACAATTAGCCTCAACAATAGGGAACGTTAAGAAAAGTAAATTATCATTAAATATCGCATTAATTTTAATTACATTTAGAGAATAATGACTGCGTAACAACTGTGTTTTTTTAATGTTTTTTTTAAATCAGAGGTTTTTGTTCTGGTCTTAGGAATTATCCCGAAGGGGCCCAGCCCCCTGTGGACAACTCCGAATGACCAGAACAACAACCAGAGATTTCAAAACAAATTCAAGAAATCAGTTGTTAAGCAGTCATTATTCTCATTTATTACTGATAAAGATGCATATTTATTCAAATCGTTGATTTGTACCGATAAAATCTTGCTAATAATTAATTAGTTTTCTGTTTATTTTTTCCACCCCTTCTTAGTTATTGCAACAATCAAAGTCGGGTCATCCCCTCATTAACATTTTTATCATTCAACTAATCAGAAAAAGGCTTTAATCGTGTTTCCACATAACTCATTGAATATTCAGTTTAGGGGCGTGAGGCGTTAATTTGATTGGTCGGTGGTCAATGAGCAAAACAATCGAACACTTTGGCGCAGTACTTTCGGGGCAATTATTAGTAACCTGCACCGGCGTGCGCGTTCTCATCTAACGATTAATGTTATTGGAACGCACTTGGTAAGCAGCTATCGCGATTATTCATGAAGTAATGAATTCGCATTAAAAACCTCATTCGGTAATTTATATTTAGTAGGAGGCTCTGAATGTCCACCAGACGACCCAAATTGCGAAGGTAATCTTGCTATATGTTTTGTGTAATCGAAAGTATAGATTGGTATGAATATCGTATTCAAAACCGAGGATTTCAAAACAAATTCACGAAAAGTTGTTAAGCAGTCATTATTCTCATTCATTACTGATAAGGATGCATATTTATCCAAATCGTTGATTTGTTCCGATATAATCTTACTTATAATTAATTAGTTTTCTGTTTATTTTGTCCACCCTTCTTAGTTATTGAAACAGTCCAAGTCGGGTCATCTCATCCCTTCATAACATTTTTATCATTTAACCAATCAGAAATAAGCTTTAATCGTATTTCCTCATAAATCATTGATTATTCAGTTTAGGGGCGTGAGGCGTTAATTTTTTTAATTTTTTTTCCATTCATTTTATTTTTCTTTCATCTATATTCTATACATAGTTATATAACATAATAATAATATATGAGGCGTTAATTTGATTGGTCGGTCAATGAGCAAAACAATCGGACACTTTGGCGCAGTACTTTCGGGGCAATTATTAGTAACATGCACTTGGTAAGCAGCTATTGCGATTATTCATGAAGTAAGGGACCGTTCATAATTTCTACCGGAGGGGGGGCCGGCACCAAACAGGGGTGGGTCATAACTTTTTCAAGAAATCAAAAGGGGGGGTTACAACTTTTTTTAGGAAATTAAAGGGGGGGTCATAACTTTTTTGTACTAATATTTCAAACCATAATTTTTTAGTACAAATATGGCTATATTACTCGTGCTATAACAAAATAGATTTTCGGTGTTTTATAGCAGGTTTAAAGCAAAAATAGACCTAAATCATGGGAAATATGGATATTTTTCACGCACTATGCGCGCATGTACCCACAAAATAGATTTTCAGTGTTCTAAAGCATTTTTAAAACCAAAATAGACCTTAATCATGGGAAATATGGCTATTTTTCTAGCGCTAGGCGCGCATGTGCCCACAAAATAGATTTTCGGTGTTTTAGAGCACGTTTAAAGCTAAAATAGACCTCAATCAAGGGAAATATTGCTATTTTTCTTGCGCTATGCACGCATGTACCCACAAAATAGATTGTCGGTGTTTTAAAGCATGTATAAAGCCAGAATAGACGTCATTCATGAGAAATCTGCCTATTTCTCTTGTGCTATGCGGGCATGTGCCCACAAAATAGATTTTTGGTGTTTTAAAGCACGTTTAAAGCCAAAATAGACCTCAATCATGTGAAATGTGGCTCTTTTTATGTGCCCACAAAATATATTTTTGGGTGTTTTAAAGCATGTTTAAGGAGAGGAGAAGGGGACTTAATGAAGTTTTTTTGGAATTTTGTGAGTGCTGTAATTGTTGAACTATTAAGCGTATAGAAGTATACATTTTTGGATGGGATTTGGGTCAGAGAATCCATTGTTGGCATCATTCTTGACCAAAAATGTTGTTTTTTGAGAAAATCACAAAAAATCACTTTTTTAACCATTTTTTTAAAAATGCATGCTTGAAAGACCAGTATGGAAGGCCATCACAGAAGTCCGTCCCTTCGGGACGCCTTAAGCAAGTAAGCAAGCAACCATTTTTTTTGGGACAAGCTAACAAAATTAATTTTGAGTAAAAAATGCCAAAATTTGCTTGATTGTACTATTAAGACACTAGGGATGATTTTTTCATTTTTTTCTTAAGGCGTATTTTTCAATTTTTTGGCACTTTCTGGTCAAAATTTCAAAAAATACAAGTTTAGGTGAAAAAATGAGAGAATTGTCCCTAGATTAGTGACATAACATTAGAATCAAGCAATTTTGGGCATTTTTTACTCAAAAATAATTTAGTAAGCTTGTTCCAAAAAAAATGTGTAAAAAAAGTGGATTTTGTGATTTTCTCAAAAATTCAACATTTTTGGTCAAAATTGACACCAAATTTGGATTCTCTGATCCATTTCCTTTCCAAAAACGAATACTTTTGTATGCATTTGATTAATAGTTCAATAATAACAGCACTCACAAAATCAAAAAATCAAATCAAAAATTCCCCCCCCCCCCCTTAAAGCCAAAATAGACCTCAAAATCATGCGCATGTGGCCACAAAATAGATTTTCGGTGTTTTAAAGCATGTTTAAATAAAAGTTACCTGCACAACAGCAATATTTCCTTGAAAAATTGAAAATTGTAAAAATGGCTGAATATCACAATTTTACATACACACAGGCAAATGTTTGTATGCACAGAGCCAAAGTTACATACATGTACACTGTGCCCATGCTGACAACATGCCCACACACACCCTGTCTGAAATTATACACTTTACTCCACAAAAATCACAAGTGTATATAATAATATAATTGTTGTATATATATTGTTTTTTTTGGTGTATATTTTTAAGAATAGTATTCTCAAATATTCATAATTGAAGGGGTGGGTGCAATAAAGTGCGAAGTTAAAGTGCTAATTTATTGCAGCTACCCCTTCAATTGTGTATGCTTATTGCATTTGTAAGCCGGGATGTGTGTGCAAAAAAAAACGGGGGGGGGGGGTCATAACTTTTTTTCTACATTCCAGAGGGGGGGGGGTCATAACTTTTTAGTATTTTGGGAAGGGGGGGTGTTTTTTGGTTGTTGCTTTCTTCCAGCTACCGGCCCCCCCTCCGGTAGAAATAATGAACGGTCCCTAATGAATTCGCATTATTAACCTCATTCGGTAATTTACATTCATAGGAGGCTCTGAATGTCCTCCAGACGACCCGAATTGCGAAGGTAATCTTGCTATATGTTTGTGTAATCGAAAGTATTGATTGGTATGATAATCGTATCCAAACATGTAACAATTACCCTCAATAATAGTCAAAGTTAAGAATAGTAAATTAACATATTTTAATCACATTTCGCATTAATAACCTCATTCGGTAATTTATTCACTAGGAGGCTCTGAATGTCCTCCAGACGACCCGAATTGCGAAGGTAATCTTGCTATATGTTTGTGTAATCGAAAGTATTGATTGGTATGATAATCGTATCCAAACATGTAACAATTACCCTCAATAATAGTCAAAGTTAAGAATAGTAAATTAACATATTTTAATCACATTTCGCATTAATAACCTCATTCGGTAATTTATTCACTAGGAGGCTCTGAATGTCCTCCAGACGACCCGAATTGCGAAGGTAATCTTGCTATATGTTTGTGTAATCGAAAGTATTGATTGGTATGATAATCATATCCAAACTTGTAACAATTAGCCTCAGCAATAGGGAACGTTAAGAATATTCAATGAGATAATATTTCGCATTGATTCCACGACCCATTTTAATTCATGATACACAAACCAGTCAGTGTCACACAACTATCTGTTGGGGTACCGTTTTTAATTGTCAACTGATATTTACGAAAAAATTGCCCAAACTATAATAAATATGTTTTGAATTAGAGCTATATATTTAGGAGTTATGAACACATTTATCATCTAATACGTTACTCTTTTAAGTACTATAGATAGGTATAATAATCGTATACAAGAATGTTAACATTAGACTAAAGAGTAGACATAGAAAAATCTATTCAAAGAATTATAATGATAAATAAATCAAATGTACTTTACCTAATGGTACAAAGTCATCTATTTTTCTTTCTTTTTCTAGCTAGAAAACGAAAACGCAGTATTCGAACAGGTAAGGAAATCTACGGGTATCGTATGTGTGTTAATTTTATAAGAATCATAAGAATTTAGTCTATTTTGTTCATTATACTGGGATATAACAATATATTGATCGACACTTTTAGTATTAAAGAAAATTAAAATTACATTGTTTTAAAATTACCCACGGTGTTTATGTTAATCTCAACTAGATGATGTCGACAATATTTTCCGAAGTAATTTAATATGGCTTTGAAACAATCATTGTATGTTTAATCATTACTACACGATCTCTTCATGTTTCAATTATTATTTTCTGGGATACGGTATTTTATACATACCCTCATTTCAGTATCGAAACACCTTACACATGATCCAATAATTAACGGTCCGAAAGGGTATAAATTATTCAAAGCCAATGATCCATAATTTTGTTTTGCGTATTTTGACACCTCGATTGTTGAGATACGATGTTGCGGAGCGGAGTTATTGTCATTTCAATGGACGTAGGTGCAGTTTCAAAAGTGACAATTGTCCCTTTAGAAGCAGGTTTGCATTACTGTTATCAATGATCATGATGATCAGGTTTATGCTTTACACACGCTGTTGTGGACAATGATAGTGGACACACAAAGTACCGAAGACAAAGGTAAAGTCATGGTAAAGTTGAAGCTGAATGAAAACAATAAATCTGCGTTATAAAAGGAACAAATTTTCTTCATTTTCTGAGTGTATGTTGCATTTTTGTACATGTGTGTAAAGCATAAAACCTGATCATTCAAAACAATAAATGCAAACTTGCATCTATTGTCTGTAGGGATGATTGTCACTTTTGAAACTGGACCTACGACCATTGAAATGGCAATAACTCCACTCCGCAACATCGTATCTCAACAATCGAGGTGTCAAAATATCAGAACAAAATTATGCACTGGATTATTGGCTTTGATTAATTCATACCCTTTCGGATCGTTAATTATTGGATCATGTGTTTCGATACTTTTTGTAAGGAGTTTATAAAGATGGCGACACATTGTTGATATAACACCTTAGGCGTTTTAGTGAATAAATTAAAGTCAATCCTAGTGAGAGAAGTGAATTATTTCAATCATTTACAATTTATTTCAGAGAAATATCGACGAAAGAAACGTCAAATCGAAGGTATAGTATTATTGTCACCTTAATGTCATGACATTTTAACAAATAATACGACGTTATTGCCTAGCTACATTTAAATGATGGACCCAGTATGGATCCGAAAGGAAAACATGAATACTAATCTTAGCAATTTTCCCGTCTGGGAAAGAGGCTGCTTATAACGTGAATGTTGTTGGGGCAACCGGTGACCAAGTCATTAGCATGTCAGTTTCGTAGTGGGGGTGCGTGCAGGGGCCAAGTTTAAGGTCCCTGTAGATAACCCAGTCGCCCACATTGGCCACGAAAAGTATGTATGTATATGTATGTATGTATCTATTTTTGGAGGGGGTCCGTAATTGTACGGGTTGTATTAACCTGATGGTGTTTAAATATATTTACAGAGGCAGTCATGGCAGTAGTTGATTAATGATGCAATAATAAATAAACCACACTCTTGGATGGTTTGCATTTATTGTTTTTATTGGATAACTTAGATTAGTAAGAATTATTTTCTAGCTGTTTGAGTCGATTCAGGCGAGTTATACCCTACTTCCAGTAGCCCAAGTGTGATGTGTATACCCAGAATCAAGTACTTATGGTCTAACCCTACAAAAGCCGAATATATGTTAAATAAGTGTCTTTATGTAGTTGCACAAAATATCCGCGTGATATTTTATTTTTATGGTGAATAGGGTCATTGCAGGCACGTTTATATATATGGCTTGGTGACGTGGGATCCATGATTGGATAGCAGCGTATCGCAAATCAGGTAGTCCGGCTGCAGCTGCTGAAGTGGCTGCCCCTGACCTGAAGCTTTGTGACGAATAGTTTTCCGGGACCAAGCCAATATATTTAGTTGCTTGTTTCACAAACATATTGAACCTCTTATCTACATGTTTTATTTATATGAGTTCAAATGTAATTAGTGTTTATTTTAAAACAGGGTTCAAAATTTGTTTGGTATAATCACCTTTTAGTTTGTTGTTTTGGTGCCTCGTTTCACTTCGCAGTTAATCATAAAGCATAGAGCAGTATCAGGTTCAGGCCTTATCATCATTATAATATGACATCACCCGCAACCCATGTGGGCATTAAATTTAAAAAAATCACCATCGCTTAAAAATTGAAAATAAGTTGTCGTGTTACGCAACGTATCAAAAACAGCAACATTTATCTAATGACTACAATAACACCTGTTGTTTAAATATCTTCGGGATTCGTAGGTGCCTTAGTCTAACGACAATGACAATGTTATATTTTGATATAGCTGGGGAGAGAATCCATTGGAAGTATTGTACAGTTCCTGGTCCAGACGAAAAGAAACGGACCACGTGCAACTTAGGTATTGATATATTTATTCTTTAAAATATTCCAATTATTATGTTGAAATTGATCAAAAATGATGTGGTATATGTGATGACAAGTAACTAAATCAATAAATAATTTTACATAATAATAATAATAAACAAGCTCTTATTATAGCGCCCAATACCCGAAGACTTCTAGGCGCTCTACAATAAAATATTACTTACAACAAAACAAGTCAATTACATGAACTACAACTATAAAACATGATTAAAAAAGGACCTATTTACAAGATTATAAAAACAACTATTATAATACAAAGGGATAAAAAGATAAAAATAGCACACGATAAATCACATATAAAGCAGAAATTATAAATACACAGATAAAAAAAGATATGAAGAACCGTAGAAAGTTCAAAATTGCATCATTCAAACGATGATTTAATAAAAGCACTCAGAGTATCAACATTTTATTGTGTCAAGAAATTGCAATATTTGCTGGGATTATTGAAAAGGCGAGTTGGCGTTAAAAACTGTTCACAGACACAGCATTGCGACTGGCAATCGGTAATTCATTCCACAGTGAAGGAGCTGCCACGGAAAAAGCACGTTTGCCATAGTAGTCTGTTGGTACCTCGCGATTGGAAGGAGGCTTAAGAAGGCCTTGTGATGTTGAACGTAGCGTGGGAGTGTAGTTCTTGATACATACTTTCGCCTCTGTATTAATAATTATTGGCATCGGCATTCAATGAACCGAGTGTATCGATATGCCATAACGAAAACAAAATGGATCAACCCAAGCTTTGAGTTATTGTGTAAAAAGAAGTAAACCATTTTTCAGTTGAGATCAAGATGTGATCGATCGAGGTCGCTTACAAAAAATAGGAAGATGTGCAATTTGAAATAAGAGTTGTAAATATGCTTGTCACTGCCTGTATAAATTGGTGTGTTTAAGTTCTACAAAAACGCTATGACATATACTATACTACATGTACAGGACGCTTACTGGTCTTCACATCATACGCATTTTGAGCAATCGCTTCAACAACAATCTCTCTATCGTACGCGTTTGGTAGACAATACGATTAATCCGTTTTATGTCATACATTCATAAATTCGTAATTGCTTTCAATACATTCTGCCTCGAAACAAGCAGAACCCATTTTCAAAACTTTTATTATGCATTTTTTCTTACATGATTTGTTCAAAAAATGTAAAATTTTGAATGTTTTGAAAGTTTATTCTTAAAAGAATCACACTGGGATCGCAATACATTTGTTTAGGGTTAGAGTCCCGCCATGGTAAATGTGTTGTGCACTTGTGTAAAGTACTTCAGATACCTCAGTAACAACTATCAATCCTGGTGTATTTAATGGACATCAGCATTCTTCAATGTATGGAAGGTATTCCCAATTTCCCAGACTCATTGGGTAGGTGTAGCCCCCGGTGTAGCGATCCACATTCAGCAAGATTATCAAAGATTTAAGTTTGGTTTAATTGCTTCGAATAGGCACCGGCACTCCGCACATCTGTACACCGGCACTCCGCTCATCTGAACACCGGCATTCCGCTCACCTGGACACCGGCACTCTGCTCATCTGGACACATGATCGTCCGCCTTTACCTTTTAACTTTTTGGATAAATGTTTATGGCAGAAATGTAAATACGTGATTTATAATATTGAATTATGCACATTTATTTTTATTAGGAATTGAATTCGAAGAAGTCCGATTACAAAGTACCCGGCTAGAAATACGTCACAATGGAATTTGGGGCACCGTAAGGGATCTCAACTGGGATTTAAATGATGCGCAAGTAGTATGCAGAATGTTAGGTTTGGGAACAGCTCAGGAAGCACTCACTAATGGTGGACAATTTGGTTTTACCGATGGTCCCGTGTGGATCAATAACATTGATTGTAACGGAGATGAAGTAACCTTATTGGATTGTGTGTATAATTCACAAGAGGACAACTATGACCATGATGCAGATGTTGGTGTGCGATGTTCTGAAGGAACCGGTAAGAAAGCATGTATCTTAGAGATGAAGCTTTGCATACCAATGTATATAATTTAATGAAGAAATTGGCGTTATTCCATTGCATAGGATATCGAAGGAGAACTTTACATTTAGTGTCAGCTGTAAACCATTTCAAAATGAGATCAAACTGGTCCTCGATGCGGCAGTTCGGTTTCTACTGTATGACCACGAATGTGTGACTATCACTTTATGCGATCCCTGCCGTGTTTGGCCACTTGTCTTAGATTATGTTATTGTGTAATGTGTATTGTAAAATCTCGTCGCTTATACACTTACCTTTGGTTCAACTTGCTGTCTACCAGCGAGTGTTTAAAGCGCCTGGCTTGAGATCAAGAGACCAGACCGGGTTCAATTCTCCGCCGGTGAATGTCCTTGCCTATTTTTTGTTGGGACGTTCTCCGGTGTTTGTTAATATTTGTTGTTATATTGTCTATTGTAAAACACCGTAGGTTGGTAAACTGCTTTATATATAATATCAAATAATATATAATGTAGTTGTTTTGTTTTCTAAAATAAGCTGCAAAGATGTAGTTGAAAATTCATTTAATTTTGTAACTGTTCAAATGGAACATACTCTACGCAAAAAACTGTTATCATCTTTATTATTTATCAAAATGCTTTTCAGGTAGGAAACGAAGAGACATTGCTGATCCTGACGATACATTAAATGGTAAATAGTATACATGACATATGCTTTTGTATGATTTATACTAGAACATCCATATCATGTATGTCTTTGAACTATGTATCAATATGTTTCGTGTCTATAAGGCACTGCTTTTCAAATTTACAGAACATACCAAATGTGATCGATTTTGCGATCATAAGACCTGGAAATAACAACGGATACACTGACCAATTGTTAAAGCCATATTATGTAATCTGTTTCAAACTCGTACACACATTTTGTTAAATTTTTATAATGAATAATGACACGCGGAGAGGTAAATAAACATTACAAACAATAAACTGTACTTTTGCTCCTAAACACACTGATTCGTTTACTTTTGAATGATGCTAATCTGATTAACTGTTGGAATTTTCCTCTTTTTTATAGATGAATACGAACGTGATAAACGTCAGGCCGGTGGCAGTGATGGTAAATTGCTGTTAATTATATAAAAGCAATGTTGTAAATACTGTTAACATCTTAATACAAGATAATAATTACCCGAAAGTATTAGCTGGTCTTTTATCTTTCATCATTGATGCCCTTCAGAGGACGATACGTCATTGATTTTGGCATTGTGATGTTGAAGTGATGTTTGTCACTTTGATGCTAGATAAACCTCTTTTTTAAAACTTTTCTTCTAATCCACGAATCAATTTTCGAGATGATAATCGTTCTCTTTCGAATTGGATATGTTAGCATTCCTCTGACGAGAGGAGAGTATGCGGGTTTATCTTTATCAAAACACATTCTATTTAATGTAAGATTCAGACACAACATAGGCCCTTACTTTCTGTTGATGTTGATAATATTCTTAATGAACACAAAAAAAAGTAAAAAATTCATTAAGAGCCATAGTTTTTTTCTGTTGAAAGTTTTAATGAAAGTTGTAATAGCACCTGTCATGTACGAATACTATTGTTTACACATTCCAGGTACTATTCCGGAAGACATCAACTATGGTCTTGGTAAGAATATGTATTCCTATAGGTATAGCAATTAGAGTAATGCTTGCATTAGTGGAATCAGTTGATAAGTAATAATTGTATTCAGTGCGATCACACATGCAATAATATTATCATGATTATCTATCTGCAAAGGTGCACTATGCGTGGACTTGTTAGTATAATAGAATTCCCTTCTGCATCCCACCCTAATTTCTAGCTATCATTATTATCAACACACAAAATGGCAAGAAGGTTAATGCTGCACCCCTAAATATAACTATCATTATACTCATTCCACATATGGAAAAGCTGCCATTTCTGCATCGTACCCTTAACCATCATTATATTCAATTAATTTGTAAAGGTGTCTTGAAGTAACACAAGAGAAATGATTTTGTCATAAACTCTCCTGATGAAATGTTATTGGACATTATGTGAGGGTATCCTCCTTTATATGTTTAAGATTCATAATAACGATATTTGTGTTAAATTATGAGGCTGCAAGCGTATTGCACGCCTTTCTCTATTTTTGCAACCTATGCATATCTCAGTATGATCGACACTCTGTTTGATAACACTGAAAATATAAATATAACATCGTATCTCAATCTGCAATATAGATACTGGTGGACATGTCCCATGCCTATTATTTTAATTTCATTAAGACTCTTTTTGTTCAGGTGTGACATGTCATATGGTAAAGTAATTTGCTTGAAATTGATGAAAACCTAATATTCAATGTCAATGCATTTCAAATGATTGAACTTACGTCACTGTTTAAATTACGGCCAAAGAAAGGACGCTATTATTAAGTCATGGCGAACACCCCGTTGACAAAATCCTGCGTACTCGCCTGCATACACAGCCACATAAATGCAACCTTTGCCGGTGCAAGTCACTCTTAAACGCGGTTCCGTGATTTCTACACTGAAAGTCAAGGTGTACAGAAATGAATCCCATAATGCAAGGAGCATAGATGGCGCTATAACAATAACAAACTCAATCTGTCAAAGTTAAAATTTGGCGACGCGACGCGCGGCCGATAATGAAGTGAAAATAATGCGGCGAAGATCTCATCGAGCATAGGAGTACCATTAATACACATATTTGACTGAATAAATCCATTAAATACATCTTCGCTATACATTTGCATTGAATAATCATGAATTAGCCGACCACATGTTTTTTAAAACAAGCTTTTTTTATTTTCATTTTTACTTTCTTCGGGATTCGGGTGATTCTTGTTTCCGGGACCAAGTTTTATAGTTGGGGTCTTAGTTTTATAGTGGGGGTCTTAGTTTTATAGCGGTGTTCTTAGTTTTATAGTGGGGTCTTCGTTTTATAGTGGGTGTCTTAGTTTTATAGTGGGGGTCTTAGTTTTATAGTTGGTTTTAGGTCTTAGGGTCTTAGGTCTTAGTTTTATAGTCACCCGTATTTTAGGCTCATTGCATCGTGGGGCTGAATATCGGTATGTAAATATCTCCCAATTTGCTCTGCTCTTACACTGTCTAAAGTTTATTACAAATTGGAATTATGTTGCTATTCAATAGGAATTATGTTGCTATTCAATAGTAAAATACAATATTCACTTCACTATACGATTGAATATTATTCCAATACCATCTTTGTGTTCATCTTCATTGGAATAGCCCCCCCCCCCTCCCCCCCCCCCCCCCCCCCCCCCGGGGTCCCTGGCCCTCAAAACTAAAAGAAGGGAAGAAGAATAAGGAGAAGGAGAAGGAGTGAAGGTGGGGGTGAGGGGAGGGTTGGAGGGGGGAGAAAGAGAGAATATTCGGCCGAGTGCACCAATGACGGGTAACTTAATAGGGAGGTAAGCTACCTCCCTAGTAGTTATGCTCTAACTGTAGCATAACTTACTAACGATGTAACTCTTAGAGCATAACTGGCGAGTAACATCAGAATAGCAACTAGCGAGGTAAATATCCACATGAATCAGCATCGTCCCCTTACAAAATTAATTGGCGCATATGCCAAGTGTTAACCTATAGTTTACTGTAAAATTCTGACGTGAATGGTCCTCCGTAATATTAAAAGCGTGTCGTCACTCGCTAGGTCTGATAGGTGAGTGTAAATCAAGAATCACGTGGAGTCGGCCTGCGATCCGGAAAAAAATGATGCCATTTTATGGCCAAATATTTCGAAGTTTGTTTACCGCTTTTTCAAAAATAAGGACTATCATGACATTACAAACATATTTTGGGCGAGGGGCACATACAAACATTGCACCAAAAAGCACAATTTTAATGACAAACACAAGCACCCGATGGAAACAATTATATACAATTATAACACATCTCCCTAACACAAATACTTCCGTGGCGTGGATACATTGTCCTTCGCTTGTTAACCGCAGAACCCCGGTTCGATTCCCAGACCAGGCACGGCACGATATACTTCTCTTTTAGTTCTACCCTTCCACTCACAATAATCTTGAAACTTGGCTTTATCATTTTTTAATTAATAAAAACAATAATAAGTTTATTTATTTAGTCATTATTTAAGATCCTTGGACAATTAGTAAATTTTGGTCAAAATATGACCCAAAGTCGGTGCGATTAGTGTTTGAATGGGCAAAAGGAGTTGATCTAAATTTTGACTAAAAAAATCACCAAATTGCATGAATGGATTTTCAAAAATACAAAATCTTTCAGCTTGAGGGGTCACATTCCACTTCAAATAGACACCCCATGGGCATGCAAGCGCAATTGGTCCTTCAGCATCAGCGAATCATCCCCTCCAATGTTCACATCAAATTTACGCTACTGCTATAATCGACTGACTTGTGGCATAAAACGTTATGCCCCAACTTACTCTTGGGTCCGGTCAGGTATAACATTTAGCGTAAATTACCCGCCAGTTACTAGCCTAGTAGCTTACCCCGCATTGGCGCTCTCAAAATTTTGGGTTACGCCTCAGTTACTAGCGAGGTAGCGCTATTCTTCAACTACCCGTCATTGGTGCACTCGGCCGAATAAAGGGTTGTTTGTTGTTTGTTTTCTATTGTTACATACAACAAAAGTGTACAACCGCTCCCCCACTTTGTACGTTACCGGCACAACATAGCCAGCCGGACATATTTGCCCTTGCCATTTTGTCTTAGTTTATCCCCACCACGTGTACCGGGTCACATGGGGCGTAACTTACAAATTATACTCCAAAAGCATGGAGGGGCACCCATTGAACATGTTCTAGAGAGACAGACATTGCATGAGCAACGGCGTGTCCAAGGAGGGGGGCACGAATCCCCCACATTTGGCGGAATTGCACCCATTCTCCAAGTTTGGGATGTTACTTAATTTCCATCCATTTCAAGACGTCAGTCGGAGAATCAGATCGGTAAATTAATATTAAAATTTTAGGTTCATTTTAGAAGTCCGTGTAATTCAAAATGCACCTTGATCTTTATGGCACGTTTCATGTAAATACTTTAAAAAAAACGCGAATAGATATTCGGGCAAATGATGTGAAGTTAATCGGTAGATAAAAGGCCTAGGTAAATTATGTATACAAGATAAGAGCAATTAATCAAAAATGTTGTTATTTGTTTCAAAGTGAAATATTTGTGATACACACGACAACAAAAACTGCGTGTATTCATCACAATGATAACTAAAATTGTACTGATCGGTCCGATTAATTCATTTGAAGTAGAGGTGTCCTTCGTGGGATGTGATTACCCGGGTGGAAGAAAAACTCTAGTGCCATTTATGTCAAATTGAGTTATTTAGTGATTTTGAAGTCATCAGGGATCAGACTGTTATTCTCAAAACTGTTGTTGATTTGACGACCCACAAGTAAGAGTCACGTTAGGGTCATGTGATTTAAATTTCATATAATTAAAATCAACGATTGGTTAGAAGGATTACCAAAATAGGTGGTTTTAATGTGTATAAGATAAAAGTTATGCGCATCGGCCGAGTGCACCAATGACGGGTAATGACTTAATAGGACCTCCCTAGTAGGCCTAGTTATGCTCTAACTATAGCATAACTTACTAACGATGTAATTCTTAGAGCATAATTGGCGAGTAACACCAGAATAGCAACTAGCGAGGTAAATATCCACATTAATCAGCATCGTCCCCTTACAAAATTAATTGGCGCATATGCTAAGTGTTAACCTATAGTTTACTGTAAAATTCTGGCGTGAATGGTCCTCCGTAATATCAAAAACGTGTCGTCACTCGCTAGGTCATAGGTGAGTGTAAGTCATAGGTGAGTGTGAATCACGTGGAGTCGGCCTGCGATCCGGGGTGTCCCAAAAGTCTATGCACGTTTTTGAAGAGTCATATCTCATAAAATATAAATCATATGGTATACATTTAACCATATTTTGATAGACGAGATTTGGGAAATTATTTTGATACCAAACACAACCTTATTGGTAAACCCACAACATTATAAAACTGGTTGAAAGTGTTTGGCCGTGTGTCCATACTAAGTACCACACATTGTTGCTAAAACAGGTGCGCATAAATTAACGGTATGAAAGCAACGTTGCGCATTAGTCACAGTTCACTGCTTACCTTGCAACATTAATGTTATTACCAAACTCGGTCACTCACGACATAAATAGGCGTAGTAGACAGCAAAAGTCTTCATTCAAGATGGTTTACAGCATAGATAAGCGAATACAAATTGTATGGTTCTACGCTGAAACAAATTTAGTTCAAATTACTCAACAAAAGTTCAGAACACATTTCAAAGTGAAACGCGCACCAGGAAGAATACTCATTCGGAAGTTGGTGGATACATTTTTGAACACAGGAACTGTGCATGATTTGTCTCGATGTGGTAGAAAAAAAGACTGGTAGATCAACAAGTCATATTGATGTCATAAGACATGCAGTATCCAAAAGTCCAAAGAGATCTATTCGCTGTGTGATGTGTGTGTTCACTTTTCTGTTACGTTATTCAAATTTTTAGGTCTGTGTTTTTGCATTAGCACACGTCTCTGTATGGAAAACATTTAACCTAGATTTCATTATAGAAACGAAAACTATGTGTGATATAGTTATGATGGGATCACTGTAATGTTAAATTTTAAATATTACAATTGATGGATCACTTTCCGTGTGACCAACTCTACCCGTCTTTTTGTTAATCTCAATAGGTATGGATTTATGAACTTTATTCCTCCGAAGTATAAAATTACATTTTTGGAGTAATACATATTTTACTTCTAGAGGGGCATTACAAACAGATGTTACTTTAATGTTTGGTATCAAAATTATTTCCCACGTCTCCTCTTTCTAAATATGTATTCATATTTTCAATACGACTTATATTTTGTGAAATACAAAGCGTCAAAGTCGTGCATAGACTTTTGGGACACCCTAGACTATCATGAAATTACAAACATATTTTGGGCGAGGGGCACATACAAACATTGCACCAAAAAGCACAATTTTAATGACAAACACAAGCACCCGATGGAAACAATTATATACAATTATAACACATCTCTCAACACAAATACTTCCGTGGCGTGAACACCTTGTCCTTCGCTTGTTAACCGCGGAACCCCGGTTCGACTCCCAGACCACACACGGCACGATATCCTTTTTTTTTAATTTCGTTCATCTAGTTCTACCCTTCCACAATAATGTTGAAACTTGGTTTATCAGTTTTTAATTAATAAAAACAATAATAAGTTTATGTATTTAGTCATTATTTAAGATCCTTGGACAATTAGTACATTTTGGTCAAAATATGACCCAAAGTCGGTGCGATTAGTGTTTGAATGGGCAAAATGAATTGATCTAAACCGAGCCACCCCCCCCCCCCCCCCCCCTTCGGTAACAAGCATCCTGGCTACACCCATGGTTTTAGAGAGTTTAATGATAAAATACCACCTTATACTGAAGTTTTGATGTTAAAACATTTGAAATGTAAACAAGTTTGACATTTGGATATACATGTAATTATAAGGTTCAATTTTCATTGGTTTTCGAGTTATTGTCATCGATAAATATTATAATTATAGGCTTACTAATAAACCAGATTTACCCGATTTCTCTCCGGAATCATCCACACAAAACTTTCCATAATATCTACCCATTTGCTCTGTACTTATAATAATGCATTGCATTAACTGTACATAGTTAATTGAATATTGTTAGACATGATGCTTTATAAACACTGTAACTCGTTAATTCTTCATACTAAGCATGCTATATTTACTTCAATACGATTGGAATATATCAGTATAGAGAGAATAATGTTAAACTACCACCATATCCTGAGGATTTGCTTTAAAGTTTGACAATTGAATTCATAAGGTTCAATTTCCATTCATGTTCATGATTAGATCAATGTTTGCAACATACGAGGTCTATCTGATACATGACTGTAACAGATATGGTACCATTTCGTTAATTGACCATTTCAATTATCAATCAATCTTTCATTTTACCAAAGCGATCGTTGTCACCTAATTACGATTAAGGCAAAGTGTTAATTATTTTTATTTACAGATTTTGAGTTTAGTAACGACGAATTAGGTAAGTGTTATTTAAACCATGTAAAGCATAGATAAGCTGTAGGATTTCTGTGATGTAAAGGACAAATACCGCCCTCACAGTGTCCATGGAAACCCGTGTAAATAACGATATACCAGCTTTTACTCTCCGCGGTTTCTTGTATAGCGTGACCCATTATCTAATTAATACGGTAATATATTCCTAAAGTGCACAATAAATGGTAAGTATATACCATATTCATTACTATCTAATGATGGTAATTTTGGTATTTTATAACTGATCGTTTCGGTTGGTAATGTAGGAGTTTTGATCACAGTGAAAATCACAGTCGGATGAAATGATTTAAATGATTTAATGAAATTCCATACATGATATATTTGATGAACAGTTTTATGATGGAATCATTTATTTTTAACATGTTATTAATATTTTGAATTATTCAATAGTATTTTAAATGGAAATTCGCAATAATGGGATGCCAATTTTCATGTTACATTATCTTAAGATATGTATACAAGATAAGAGCAATTAATCAAAAATGTTGTTATTTGTTTCAAAGTGAAATATTTGTGATACACACGACAACAAAAACTGCGTGTATTCATCACAATGATAACTAAAATTGTACTGATCGGTCCGATTAATTCATTTGAAGTAGAGGTGTCCTTCGTGGGATGTGATTACCCGGGTGGAAGAAAAACTCTAGTGCCATTTATGTCAAATTGAGTTATTTAGTGATTTTGAAGTCATCAGGGATCAGACTGTTATTCTCAAAACTGTTGTTGATTTGACGACCCACAAGTAAGAGTCACGTTAGGGTCATGTGATTTAAATTTCATATAATTAAAATCAACGATTGGTTAGAAGGATTACCAAAATAGGTGGTTTTAATGTGTATAAGATAAAAGTTATGCGCATCGGCCGAGTGCACCAATGACGGGTAATGACTTAATAGGACCTCCCTAGTAGGCCTAGTTATGCTCTAACTATAGCATAACTTACTAACGATGTAATTCTTAGAGCATAATTGGCGAGTAACACCAGAATAGCAACTAGCGAGGTAAATATCCACATTAATCAGCATCGTCCCCTTACAAAATTAATTGGCGCATATGCTAAGTGTTAACCTATAGTTTACTGTAAAATTCTGGCGTGAATGGTCCTCCGTAATATCAAAAACGTGTCGTCACTCGCTAGGTCATAGGTGAGTGTAAGTCATAGGTGAGTGTGAATCACGTGGAGTCGGCCTGCGATCCGGGGTGTCCCAAAAGTCTATGCACGTTTTTGAAGAGTCATATCTCATAAAATATAAATCATATGGTATACATTTAACCATATTTTGATAGACGAGATTTGGGAAATTATTTTGATACCAAACACAACCTTATTGGTAAACCCACAACATTATAAAACTGGTTGAAAGTGTTTGGCCGTGTGTCCATACTAAGTACCACACATTGTTGCTAAAACAGGTGCGCATAAATTAACGGTATGAAAGCAACGTTGCGCATTAGTCACAGTTCACTGCTTACCTTGCAACATTAATGTTATTACCAAACTCGGTCACTCACGACATAAATAGGCGTAGTAGACAGCAAAAGTCTTCATTCAAGATGGTTTACAGCATAGATAAGCGAATACAAATTGTATGGTTCTACGCTGAAACAAATTTAGTTCAAATTACTCAACAAAAGTTCAGAACACATTTCAAAGTGAAACGCGCACCAGGAAGAATACTCATTCGGAAGTTGGTGGATACATTTTTGAACACAGGAACTGTGCATGATTTGTCTCGATGTGGTAGAAAAAAAGACTGGTAGATCAACAAGTCATATTGATGTCATAAGACATGCAGTATCCAAAAGTCCAAAGAGATCTATTCGCTGTGTGATGTGTGTGTTCACTTTTCTGTTACGTTATTCAAATTTTTAGGTCTGTGTTTTGGCATTAGCACACGTCTCTGTATGGAAAACATTTAACCTAGATTTCATTATAGAAACGAAAACTATGTGTGATATAGTTATGATGGGATCACTGTAATGTTAAATTTTAAATATTACAATTGATGGATCACTTTCCGTGTGACCAACTCTACCCGTCTTTTTGTTAATCTCAATAGGTATGGATTTATGAACTTTATTCCTCCGAAGTATAAAATTACATTTTTGGAGTAATACATATTTTACTTCTAGAGGGGCATTACAAACAGATGTTACTTTAATGTTTGGTATCAAAATTATTTCCCACGTCTCCTCTTTCTAAATATGTATTCATATTTTCAATACGACTTATATTTTGTGAAATACAAAGCGTCAAAGTCGTGCATAGACTTTTGGGACACCCTAGACTATCATGAAATTACAAACATATTTTGGGCGAGGGGCACATACAAACATTGCACCAAAAAGCACAATTTTAATGACAAACACAAGCACCCGATGGAAACAATTATATACAATTATAACACATCTCTCAACACAAATACTTCCGTGGCGTGAACACCTTGTCCTTCGCTTGTTAACCGCGGAACCCCGGTTCGACTCCCAGACCACACACGGCACGATATCCTTTTTTTTAATTTCGTTCATCTAGTTCTACCCTTCCACAATAATGTTGAAACTTGGTTTATCAGTTTTTAATTAATAAAAACAATAATAAGTTTATGTATTTAGTCATTATTTAAGATCCTTGGACAATTAGTACATTTTGGTCAAAATATGACCCAAAGTCGGTGCGATTAGTGTTTGAATGGGCAAAATGAATTGATCTAAATTTTGACTCAAAAATCACCAAATTGCATGAATGGATTTTCAAAAATATAAACATCTTTCAGCTTATGAGGGGTCACATTCCACTTCAAATAGACACCCCCTGGGCATGCAAGCGCAATTGGTCCTTCAGCATCAGCGAATCATCCCCTCCAATGTTCACAATAAATTTACGCTACTGCTAGAATCGACTGACTTGTGGCATAAAACGTTATGCCCCAACTTACTCTTGGGTCCGGTCAGGTATAACATTTAGCGTAAATTACCCGCCAGTTACTAGCCTAGTAGCTTACCCCGCATTGGCGCTCTCAAAATTTTGGGTTACGCCTCAGTTACTAGCGAGGTAGCGCTATTCTTCAGCTACCCGTCATTGGTGCACTCGGCCGTGAGTTATAAGGTCACTTCCGTTCAGAGGATGATGATGATTAGAGCACCATGTTCCATATACTCATTTTTTGTTTCTCTTTTGACTTTTCATCGTTTGACATCCAATTATATGGGTCAAATAAATACATGTATTTTGTCTAATAGTATTATGATAACTTCATCGTAACGAATTCTCATTGTAATATGACTCGGGTCCCTTTTTTATTTGATTCCTACAAATGTGGAGAAATACATAGGCCTATTACATGCAGCTCATTTAAACTTAATATTTCTAAAGGGGTATCCAATTAACATCTCGTATATGTGGCTGTGATGTGCATTAAAAATATTGCACCATTGAAGACATTAGCTAGATATAATATTGCCATTTTTTATTCAATACGTTTGTGAAACTCGTCATTCTCTCAGGTATATAACAGGGCAATTCCGTAGTTGCGGACGTACATTTCAGACACTTTCAGACACTTTGAGGGCAGGCAAAATCTAAACTATACCAGTTGCTTGATTTTTAACACCTGGGTTTCAAGTACCTCTAGTAGGAGTACAAAACCTGAAAATTCCTTTGCTGTACCATTTTCGGTTTATGAGATATAGTGTGAAAACCCTCCGTTGCGGACGTACGCAGAGAAAGTGATTTTTTCAGTACACCTGTATTCCAATCAAAAAATCTCTGAAGTGTTCAGGTCTGTAATGAAAACTAATATTGTTTTGTTTGTAAGAGGGACAAACCTAAACAAAACCATCAGAGAAAATTATCAGAACCTTTATCTTGAAGTTAAAATTGACTGATGTTTAACCGTTGCGGACGTACATATTAGTGTCGCGGACGTACATCTCTGAAATAATTCACAGATGTACGTCCGACACACTTCAAGAGCCCATGTATTAAACATGTAAACAGGTACAGAACAAAATAAGTTTTAAACATTAAGTATAAATCATCAGCTTTAGAAAAATACTTACCTCATTGGTTTCCAACATTGCCAAAGTATTGAACGGAGTGGTTAAAAGTAGCAGCTTTTGGGAGTGTACGTCCGACACAGAAGGTACCAAATTTAATCCAAAAAGTGTAATTCCTCTATATTTTGGTCATTTTAAGTAACTATTTTATATGATACATAACACATGTTCATTGTTGTATCGATTGTATCAATTTGTAATACTTGCCTTAGTTCATTCATGGAAATAATTGCACTTCAATGGTGCGATTTCTACTCAAAAACGCCCTGTACGTCCACAACAACCTCAAAATCAGCCAAACCGAGAATGTAAGGTCAAATTCCAAATTATATCATGAAACTACAACCTATAACCTTTGATATGAGACATAAATTAGGTTATTTCGACGATTTTCATTTTTTTCAATTTGTTCAATTTGGGTTACCTAATTACGGAACTGCCCAACAACATAATTATTGTGTTGTTTTGTTCCAAAAATCGAAAATGCTTTGAGAAGTGAAATAATATTACTATATTATAGACATATAAAAATTAAAATGAATATATTTGTAAACATTCCGTAAACCAATAATTTAAAAAATCATGAACCAAACCAATACAGGGTGTCTAAAAAAAACCGTGCACGTGTTTACCCAACTTATTGACCATGAACTTCTACAATTTGGTGTAGGCCTATCTATTGTATACACATTGATAGACTAAACGCTTATCTTTCGTATGCCGTTCATTTCATCTAATTTGGTTTTGTCAAACCTGAGATATGATCAATTAACTAAAGCTACCTAAAATCGACGTTGTGCCACTTTTACAGAAAGAATGCTTAAGATAAGCATTAAAACCCTCGTTCTCCTAAGGGAGGGGAGGGTGGTCGCCGATTGCGCTAAAACACAAAGAACAGTGACCTAGGGCGTCTAGGTGATCGCTTTTACATCCCCTGCGCTCATTTTGACGAAAACAAATTGAGGGTGCCACCTTACCCGGGGGTAGGGTAAGCCGTCAACGTCCGATAGTAAGGTTGGCACCTTACAATATTTTTAAATCGCCATTTTGAAAAATATTTTTTATTGTATGGTCCTGAATATTAAAGCATAGGCCTATGTTAGAAACACCATTTCCCTCACTTATAATCTAAAAACCGGATGAAATTCCGATATTTGTGTAGCGAATAAGGCGGGATTTTGAGGTAGGCCATGTTTGGTGACGTCATTGTGACGTCATGCCTATGATGTTTAAACTTGTTTTGGTATGTATGGATCTAGCTATGGATAGAGGGAAACTCTAACTATACTATGGTACCCAAATAAGCATACTCTGTATTTCGGATTAGATTTGTTTAGGTGGTAGTAACAACCCCAACCCCCTCTCCGGAGTAACCCTTTCTATTCATTGCAAACTGTATAGTGGCACAACGTCGAATTTAGGTAGCTTTAGTTTATTGGTCATATCTCAAGATTTACAAAACCAAATCAGCTAAGCGTTTAGTCTATAAATATTTATACAATTGTTACACCAAATTTTAGAAGTTCATGGTCAATAAGTTTGGTAAATACGTGCACGGTTTTTATTGAGACACCCTGTATATTTCATAGGAAGGTTAAACACTTCGCTCTTCGGATGACTGCATTGGTAAAGCTTTTGTCAGAAATGTCTCAGACTTCATCAGGAGAAGTTGCTGATGAACTCAGAGTAACATTTGAGTCAGAGAGACTATTGACGAGAACTTGAGGTCATCCGACGGCGTGCTCGTTTAAAATTGTCCACTTATTTCGTAAACCAATGTTTTATCCAAAGCGATGCTTGTGACAGAGGAGACGGGGGAGTTCCTTTGCATTGAATCTGGCGAGAAAATTCCTCTGTGGCAGACATGTAATAACTATCCTGATTGTGGAGATGGGTCTGATGAATTGCTGTGTGGCCCAAAGAACGAATGTATGTATTTACACATTTTAAACCTAAACGTGACTTTAAAAAGACGGAACTTGTCAACATTTGCACTACAACTCTGTCTATCGATATAAACTACGGTATAGGCCTAAAACTTGAGAAAGACAATTTAGTCACTGATGTTAACTAAAAGGACCTCCCCAAAAGGCTATACAAAAAGACCGTGAACCGTAGATGATTTCAAAAAGTATCGAAACGAAGTATCTTTTTTTTCATATTTACACACAGCGTGCGAATTAGGGTACCGGCCATGTAGACTAACTGAGAATTGCATCATGGTGCAGTACGAGTGCGACGGATACAGGGATTGTAAACATGGTTTGGACGAAGCATTTTGCTACCTTAAAGGTATGGTCATTAGTATTTATGGTTACATATATATTTGATTTCATGATCTAAATGTTGTGGGTTCGAGTCCCGCTGTGGTCAACATGTTGTGCTCTTGAGTAAGACACTTTACCGCAATTACTCCTCTCTACCCAGGTGTATTTAAATGGGTACCGGCATTCTTTAGTGCTGGGAAGGTAACAGACTCGCTGTGGAGGAGGTGTAGCGAGCCCCACACAGCAACGTTATAAAAAGGAGTGAGTCTGGCCCTGTGGCTTTGAAAGAGAGATGGGCACTCCGCTCCTGGTATTACAGGATCGACCGCCTTTACCTTTACTTGTATATTTTAAATCTCTTGTGGACTTTCTGCGTTTTTCTGTTGTTGTTATTGTTGTTGTTGTTATTGTTTTTGCTGTTGTTGTTATTGTTGTTGCTATAATTGTAGTTGCAATTGGTGTTGTTGCTGTGGTTGTTGTTGTTGTTGTTGTTGTTGATGTTTCTATGTTTTGCAATAAAGGCAGATGCTAAAGCGGAAAAAGAAGTATTTGAAATTACATTGGTAAGGTGTAACTTTTATTTGATCGGTTAACAAATCTATTATGTAATCAATGACTTCCGGACTTGAACCAAAGTGAAGTGTTATATTCAATAACACTAGTTCATCGTTTTATGTAAAGCACACACGTGTTTTAAGCAGTGAGGTCTGTCATCAGATGTAATTGAACGAGTTAAGTATTTAAATCCGGGTCACACATCAAAGATTATAATTACCGAAAGCTAGCTTTATTTCATCCTCAACTGGTAATAGTGAGTGGGGCCCATCTTAAGTGTATATGTTATATTAAGTTCCATAACCTCGTCTTAAGTGAACGCTTTATCCTCGTCATTTCTATTGAAATAGACAACATAATACAAAAATACTGAATATGTGGTTCATATAATAATTTGTGATGAGTGATTTAAAGTTATACTTATATTTTATAGAATGTCCGGATAATTACTGGAAATGTCCATCAAAACCAATCTGTATCCCGTTATATTCCCGATGTGATACACTCAACGACTGTGGCGATTACACGGATGAAGAAAATTGTACTAACAGTATGTTCTCTCTTAACGTAAATTATATTATTATTATAATTAATCATTATCATCAGTATGGTTCAGTCACACTACTGTCGCCAGGCGAGTTGAACTTACGTCAACATTTATCCGACGACGACGAACGCCCAACGACGGGTCATGAAGGGCCGTTATCTTCATTGTCATTGTCGCGACGTTGACGTCGTCGTCATTTTCGTTATCGTCAACCTTCATCGTCATCGTCATCGTCAACGTCATCGTCATCGTCAACGTCATCGTCATCGTCATCTTTTTCAACGTCATCATTTATTAGACTGTCGATGCCAATATTATCGTGATCGTTTTCGTCATATTTTCGATAATCATTATCTTCACCATTATTTTCATACAGTCGAATCAGCGGTGCCACCAGATCCATTCGAAGATCGTAATTGGTTTGCAAGTTATTCAAAGTTTGCTGATGAAGCGTTTTTCAGAACATTTGAGAAAGATTATTACCTGAACAAGACATTCCATCGTGTGAAGGTATGCCTGGTTAACATATCATGAAATTGACGAGTTTTTAACATTCTACATTCAGTGATGTAGGCCTATTGGAGGCTGCGCCCTCATTTTGAACAAAAACTGATATTTGCACATTTTTACAATTTTATTACATGTATAAACTCGTAAGGATTAAGAAAAGTCAGCCCTCTTTGTACAATAAAACATCAATTTAAATATTCTGATCTACGGCAGATCAGAATTTCACACTAGTAGTTGGGGGAGCATAAAGGTTTTCCGGTCCCGAAGGAGGCTGACACAGAGAGCTATATACCAAAATGTTCTTTGAAGTTGGTACAATTAAAACCTAAGTGGACATCCATGCCAACTTAGGTGGTTGATTGACCTTGACCTTGATTTAGGGGAGAAGGGTCACATGTGTTTCAAAAGAATGTATGCTCCTTAGCTATAAAGCTCTATAACAGTCACAATATGGGCTTAAAGGCTGCGTTCGTAATTTCATGAGGAGCAACAGCAAAAATGACCATTATTATTGTTCATCTTGAATTCTAAAATAAATTATGTACAAAAATAATGTATCAACAATACTGCGTATCCCTTTAAGAATGTAACATATTCTTTTGGAGGAATGTATACCGTTGACAAAATGTAAAACGCATAGGCCTTGGAAGAGAACATATCCACCTACCCAATCGTCTTGCACAGATATTTATATCCGATGTGTGTACTTTTCAACTTTGGAATAAGATAATTCCATACCTAACGTAACACATTTACATTTGCTTGCTTTCATAAAGATAGCATTAGAAATGAATACAATAGCATTAGAAATAAATACAATTTTACTTTCTAGGGTGAAGAACCTGTCGATTGGAAAAGCTTCTTTACTTTTAGCTCGACTGCTGACTATTCAGATTTACTTGAAGTCATCAAGATATCTCGAGAGGAAATACGCGAGTATGGGCATCAAAACGAGGACTTTATTCTCGAATGCACTTACGACCAATTAAGTTGTTTGGAGTAAGTTTTCAAACCCCCTTTATATGTTATACTCAAAGTCTACATGATGTTTAAAACAATTGTTCATTACATATTCGAGGCGTTTCCAAAAGTGAAGTTAGGTATTCACGTTCTGAACTAACAGCGTTTATATCATGCTATATTATAAACCAAATATGTTCAAAACACTAGGGGAACAATCAACACGACCAGGAAATATTTATAGTATGCACAAATACTCATAGTAAGAAGTCATTAGAGGAACAATTAACACGACCAGGAACTATTTAAAGTATACACAAATACTCATAGTAAGAAGTCATTTTACACCTATACGATATTTATAGGTGTTGCTGTTGATATGTATTCATCGTCTTCAAACAGACTTATATGAAAGACTTTCATTTCTCTTGAGTTGAGTCGCCGCACAAACTGTCTGTGTATGTATTCATTGGTTCTGCCCTGGATCATTGTTATAATGTCTACACAAATATCTTCATTATTTTTCAGTTTTTTCACATTGTTTGAAACGGACACGTATGGCAACTGTTATACTTTCAACTTTAATCAGGAGGAAAATGTTCATTCAACGAAAACAGGTCCCACTCATGGTTAGTAGTTTATAGTTAGAATATCTTCAAATGTAATTCTATTATATAAGTATTCTATAAGAATGTATAATTTTACCCTTGATTCTACATTCCATACATGTAGCATTTGTAAAAGCGTTGAAATCGACACGTTTTCGATTATGTCCCATGAAGAATTTTTTTTTAAAAACCCGTAGGGTATATTAAACATAGCAATGACAATCCGTGTTCTTTTGTAAATATCTAAGTTTAATCTTGTATCCGTAGGACTAAGAATGACGCTAAATTTACAACAAGACGAATACATAAGCTTAGGCGGACGAGAAGCAGGCGTTCGCGTCATAATAACGCCACCAGATAGGCGCCCTCTACCTGATGAAGAAGGTATTACCATCACCCCTGGACTCGTTACGTCAATTGCATTACGATATGTAAGTAAACATGACACAATGGTATATGTAGACTTCTTTTATTTTGATCTATTTCTGAAATTTGCCCATTATAAATGCTGCACTAGGTGTCCTTAAAATGGGGGGTGGGGGTGGGAGGAATAATTGTCTATCACCTTGTCAGCCAAAAGGACCACACTAAAAATCAGGTAAATAGCTGCTACATTTTGCAAACAAATGTTATCTCAGGGTTTCATGCCAGTGGTCAGTAAGGTACATAGAAAAGATTGATAATACAAGAGGCAGCTTTTACAGTGTGAACACAGCTCCCTATGGCATGCCACATACGTAGCGGTCACTAGACCGGTGTGTCTTTAGGGTGAATCAATGACAGTTAACTGTCACTGGGTGAATTAGGCATTCCTTTAAAAGGATTTGGCAATTGGTGTATTGAAGCAGTAAGACTACTTCACTTACCATGTAAATAAGAGATTTGGCACCTTTGTAGCGCCTTTTGAAGGATGGAATACAGGCTATAAGAATATACTTTCACCCAACTGTCAGTAATAACCCCTATTACGATAACCAATTACTATGAGAGAGAAAAGCTTAATGTTTTAAAGTTTTAGTCGGTGCAAGATCTCTTAGGTTTGACCTGTAAAGATAATAATGCTCCAAAATGTTAGAAGTTGGTTATTATCCTCCGTTACCCGTTCCCACTGTCTGTAATTCCATAAAAGGGGTTAAACATTAACCGTAAACGGGGTTTACATTAACCGTACAAAAAGTTTTTTGACAATTTACACCCTTGTTGTGTTTTGCTTCAATGCAGGAAAATGTTTCCCGTTTAGGAGGCTACTATGGTAGTTGTGCTGATCCGTCTACACCCATGTATATCTTTGAACATGGGAAAATAAAGCTGGCAGAAGGCGAAAGCTATGATAGACAGGTTGGTTTAAAACCAAGTATCACATAAATAGAACCAAGAAAGAAAAAAAAGACAGAAATTGAAACAAGAAAAGAAAAAACAACAACATTTTTTAATTCAGATGTAACTGAAAAGCACACAAATAAATTCATAAAAACAGACGTGTGTTAACATTTCCCTGTCAGATATCATTATCAATAAACAGGGTGTCCCAGAATAATTTATACCGGAGGAGGTATTGGTCAGAGTGCTTATACTAAATTCTAGAAATAGGAATTTCAAATTTCGAAATACGGATGTTTCTGACAGAAATGACGGACTTCATACTGGGTCATGTATCCAGAAGGAATTGTTAGTATCATCAATATACATGTACGTATCAGTCTGAATAAACTGCGTGTTCGCCGTAGTAATTCATTACCATATTCCCATATTTGGAATGTTGCCTATTTTTTCAGGTGTGTTTACGGACATGTTTGTACATGAATATATTGGATTACTGTGGATGTTCAGATACTATCCAGCTAGCGGGTCCTAGATGTCTTGTGACCAATACGACTCAAGGTATGCGTATATATGATGACATTGCAATACCAATTCAATATGTTTTACTGAAAAAACATAAATGACATTTAAATGTCTTACAAGCTCTTTGGACGTCGGATCAATATATAAAACACGGTTTACTTTCCATTTATACAATGTTACCACAATAATTTAGATAAAAAGTTACTTTTAAAATAATCTGGTGCATAAATATGCTGCATGTGGTGTATGTTTCAAAATTAGACAGCTGTATAACATGGAAGGCTTAAAAATGTAAATCAATTCAATAATGCTATCATACAATCCTATTTGATTATAATATGGCAAGGATATTTTAAATTTCACTCCCAATTTTCAATTGTCATTTAATTTAAGCTTGAGGAATAGATCCTAACCAAATGTAAAATTAAGGTTTTCTTTGCGATAAGGACATCTCTTAATAATCATTCTAATCGCGAAATATGCTTTATACAGAAATAGATGAAATGGTTCCAAACCGTCTTGTCAAAATATCCAACATGATATTATTAAGTACCATAATACTGAAAAACACGTCTTTTATAAATAATTCCAATTGTATTAATAAACATTGAAAAGTATACAAATAAAGCCAGACTAATGGATGGAGTTAGGCAATGGGCCTTTCACAAAATACATTACAATCAGACACATAAAAATGAAAACATACATAACTGGAAATGAATACCAATTTAAAACTGTAGGATAAATGGACCAAAAGGGTCAGGTAAGCCTGCTTTCCATAATAAAAGTATTGGGAAGTCTTTCACATGCTATTTGTATAATTGCCTTATTATTTTGTAAATTTGTTCTGTTATCCTGTATATTATGTGTACACAGTCATCACAATAAGTAACTGACCAGGTAATAAACATGCTGATAACTCTAAAAGTATAACTCCTACATAAACATATATAATTATAAAGTTGTTGAGAAATTTCTTTTCTTGAATTTGAGATATTACGCGCTAAGAATGGTTGAATAATGAGGAAGTTACGATCCCAAACGTTAGGGCAAGTCTGATTTTCATTTTGTGTGTGTGCCGTATTGATCGTAACAATGCCACCGGCCGACTATTCAACAACCAGGCCATCGACGGGTGAATTGGCACTACCACTACCAGTAATCAATAATTTGCCGATCTGAGTCCCCGTGTTGAAAATGAAAATGAAAATCAGACTTGACAGTACATTTGGGATTGTAACTTCCTTAATAATCAGCTATTCTTAGCGTGTAATATCTCAAATTCAAGAAGAGGAATTTTTCAACATGTTTATAATTTAATATGCTTATGTAGGAGTTATACTTTTAGAGTT
This sequence comes from Ophiura sarsii, assembly GCA_035610835.1. NCBI lineage: Eukaryota > Metazoa > Echinodermata > Ophiuroidea > Amphilepidida > Ophiuridae > Ophiura > Ophiura sarsii. The sequence continues at coordinate 6,417,298 of CM069443.1, forward strand.
ATAAGCACATTTATTACCTGGACAGTTACTTATTGTGATGACTGTAATAACCACAAATGGTTTGCAATATCTAGTTTACTTTTTGATGTTACTACGAGGGTCATTCAATAAGTTCTACCTCCTACCTCATAACCTTACTATTATATAAGCCAGTCGTATGAAATATTTCACAGTTGTAGCTTTGAATCTCAGCTACAAATTCATAGTAAATTGGTTAGCGTACTGGATGTACTTTTTGGAGATGCAGAGAGACGGAAACGGATACAAAACAGCCAAATGTCTAATAAGTGCTAATCATTTGGCCAGACAAAACGTACCTATCGGTCAATTTAAACCGTTCTCAATTACAAATGTCTCTTGAACAGAATATAAACAATAACAGTGACTGATTTCTTGGGGAATATGGCCTCTAATTAGCCAGAACTAGACCAGGACAGCTATTAATCTAAACCCTACCCTATAGAGAACCGCTGCAAAAGTCATATTTGCTTTTCATAAGAACTAAGAGATCTTCATTATACTGGACTAAATGGAGGGATGTCAAGTCTCTCGAAGAGATAATATTCTATCACTGAGTACCTAATAGACTATTCTAAAGGAAAACTCATAAAGTAACGATTCTGTTAAGATTTCACATTCGAGGCATCACCGTGGCTTGACTTGTAACAACGAAAATTTGACCGAATAGCGGTATTACCGTATGCTAAAGGCGTAGCAATACATTCGAGTTGATAGTACACTTTTTGAAAGCCTACCAAGGTCAATATTGCCTACAATTGATTTATCTTGATAATACAGTATTATATTCAGAAATCTTCCATTGTTTTCTATTTTCAGTATTTAAATCGGGCTGTTATATCTAATCATACAATAGGGAGAGAAAACGAAAAAACATGTATTTTTTGTTAGGGTAATTTTCCGTGTCCGTTGTCCAAAATCTCTCTCTGGCTTTGATCGCATCATAACAAAAGTGAAACAGGTATAAATTATCATTTACTATCAATGTGTAGCTATGATTCAGAGCTATAATTATGACAAGTGTCGTGAGGCTGACATTCATATTAGCGATGTTATGAGTGAGGAGGTAGAACTTATTGAATGACCCTCGTATATCAGTTATCCACACTCACTATGCAGACTATTTGTAAATCATGTATTATCTGTATTTTAATCTTTGTTTGTCATAGCAGATTAAAAAAGTATTTGTATCTTATTTTGTATAGATACGTGTAAGCAAGTTATGCTAGTTCTTCAACAAAGTGAACTTTTAGATTGCCAATGTCCTCAACAATGCAAGTACGTACATTATGTTAAAACACTCTTATTGATTTGGGTATTTATGAGCTATGAATGGCTACTAAACATGTATATATTCATAACTAATTTTGTGTAGCTAATGGTATAAATACGTTTTATTGTTCTTCATCTCCACAATTTTGAAACTAATGTAAATAAATTTTATTTTGGGGAGCAATAATACATGTATTTTGTATACTTCAAATCGGTTTTTATTGTAGTATCGCTGTGTTTAAAGTTATAACCCTGATCGTACAAATGTAAAAACAACTCTGTCTATCCCCTAATACATTGAAGTTCGCGTTTATTTAAGTTCTATTCTAAAACTTAACACATTGGATTTTCACAAATTATGTATGTGTTGGCTTCTCCTTATAGAACCAGCACCTTCACAAAAACTACATCAACATCAAAATGGCCATCAAATGTGTACAGGGTGAGTAACGTATACATATTTGATATCAAATTCACTTTGATATTTGATTCAATTAAACATTTCCATTGGAGCTTGGTAAACTGATCATCTTTACACTTTGCATTACCACCGAACAAATCGACGCGAAAACACGGAATTCGACCCCGGACCCTACGAGTACCATCGCCGCATCCTAACTACTGAGCTAACCTGTCAACGCTTACCCGGGCAGCGATTTCGTACCCACATATTAGCTCGGAAGACGACGTTATCCAATCAATACTGTAGCATGCGCGTCGGCATTGTTTTTTTGCTGTAGTGAATCGTAGTGTCTAGGAAGGTTAGGGTTCACAGGCATGAACAATTATATGTTTTAACCGTAACCAGCCAGGCTATGATTTTGTGTGGAAACCGGGGGAGGAGGGCAAAGTATGAATTCCTTACCCAACAAATCGCCGCGAAACCCCCGGGATTCGACCCCGGATCCTCCGTTCACAACCGCCGTGTCCCTAGCCACTGAGCTAATCTGCCAACGCTTGCACGGGCAGCGATTTCGTACCCACATATCAGCTCGGACGACGAAGTCATCCAATCAATGCTGTAGCGTACGCATGGACCTTGTTTTTTGCCTTAGTGAATCGAAGTGTCTAGGACGGTTACGGTTAATACTGATCGTTTTTGCTGATGTCACTCATAAAATCACAAAACCAGCCTTATGCCCAGCATATTTGTATGGTGACTGATTATAACTGGGGACCACACATGGTTTTGAAACACATTGAAACACATGTGACCTTCAACCCGTAATCAAGGCCACGGTAAATTATAAACCCTTATTGGCAAGGATGTCCAGTGAGGTTGTAAACACCAACTTCAAATAAAATGTTGGTATATAACTGCCAGCCTAGACCGGGATCGGAAAACCCCGAAAATGGACCCATGCTCCCCAACCATAATGTGAAATTCTTGTCTTACCCGAGATCAGAATATTTGAATCAGCTATTTGTTGTACAAAGAGGGCTGCTTTTTCTGAAACCTTTATAAGTTCATACATCAAACACAATTGTAAAAATGTACAAATCCCAGTTTGTATCAAAAATTGAAGGCGCAGCCTCCAAGACATCACGGAATATGCATTTAATGATCGTAGTATGAATGTGAAATGTATACAAAGTGTGTTTTTAAAGAGCGCCCTCTGCATCATCATAATAACGTAATTTGTATTGGATAGTCCAAGATGTAACATATTGCCAATGAAATGTTTGTTATCGGATTGTAAGATATCAATTACCTTTTCCATGTTATCTTATTACTTGTAGAATCATTTACTTCGATATATACACGCAATAAATCCAGAATCAACTCGGAATATCAACGACATCCAAACAATAGAGTGAGTTCAAACCAGTTGTATAATCTTCTACATTATGACAAGTGGTAGTGACCACATTTCAGGCCAATTTTTTACTTTACACAATATAATAGTGTCTTATTATACATGATAATGCATCATAAATACAGTCACATACAAAAATAACTTCAAATTTTACCATAGAACAGTACACAAACCTTTAGGGGGGAATGCTCCTTTTTGAGACAATTCATTACTTTTTTTCATGTATAGCGCCTAAAGGATACATCTCTCAGTCCTAACACTAGGTGAAAAGTGAATACGATCGGGTCACACACATTTAACAACAATAAATCTTTAATTTATAGCATTTGAAGTATTGTTAAAGCTTTTGGCAGACGCGATATGATGGGAAATAAAAGATCTACTTGTAAAAATGTGTTAGCAATTGGTTACTCAAATTTCCTACACAAAGTCTTGTCGAAATATCAGCAATCATTGACACTGGAATATGAAGAAAAACAAGTCACTTTTATTTGATTCGTTTACTTTTTCATATGAGTCGGGATATAGGGGGAAGTTGTCCCTCTGTATCATGACATTATCTGTTTACAACTGTTCATGTACGTATCAGTTAAGATGATAATATTTTGGAAAAATTAGATCTGACCCTGGTTATTTGTGTTTTGCATTTTGATATAACTGGATATAACTGGTTAACGTACGCATGTTTAAAACCCAAGTAGACGTAGTGAAGCACTTATAGGTCAAAGATGTGAAATTGAGTATTACCAAATAGGTTCATAAGGATCGTTAATTAGAATATGGTATGGAAAGTTCATTATACTGATCCAGTGTAAAGATACTCACGTGTACGTTTCGGATACGTCTGTATCCTTTATCAACAATTTTGGTAGTGGCGATCTTGACGGCTCATGATGCTTTTTGCAGTCTTGGAGTTGCCAGTTGATTTATCATCTGGGGATTTTTTGCCAGATGATAAAAGATCGTCGAAAACATGGGTGAGGTGGTATTGCCCCTCGTCTCGGTTCATCGTTGAGGTCCCTCTTTTTCTGATTTCGATGGCCTCTCTGATCCATCTTTTATACTTGTCTTGCTTTGTGCCAATGACTTAGCCTCGTCCTACCCGATGATATGGTTAGAATCCACTACATAGTCTGTTATAGCCGATTTACTAACAGTAGTGAGAGATGCCTTTATCCCTGCTCTGGCATGTCTGGTGGTTGTTGTGTTGCTGAATTTCTCTGCCTCTTTCTTATGCTCGCTCAGTCTCTCTTTCTCTGCCTCTTTCTTATGCTCGCTCAGTTGATAAAGGATACAGACGTATCCGAAACTTACACGTGAGTACCTTTACACTGGATCAGTATAATGAACTTTCCATACCTGTGAAATTGAGTGTTTATGTAATTAAATTGTTTCCATAAACTAATGGTGGAATTTTATGGTAAATTTAGTGACAACTTGGTCCGGTTAGAAGTGTTCTATGAGCAACTGAACTATGCTACAACGAAGGAGGTTCCCGCTTATTCGGTAAGTAGTAAATACACATAAATCACATGGAAACTATCATACAATCTGCTTTTAAATTATCTTATTATAAATCTGGAAACGGTGTGTGTGGGGGTGTGTGTGTGTTTGTTATCCTTATTTCTCCGTCAGGTTTGAAGTGGCGCCTAATTTGCAAAAATATCGAGGAAATCATGGGAAGTGTGTTAAAGTTTATTCAAGTGAAATTGGTTAACAATTGGCTTCAAAAAAAACCGCGTCGCGTGCATGTTTGCGGGCTCACTGACGCGACATTACGCACTCCTACACATGGCTCATAAACTACACGGATAGGCCTGTTAGGGGTTGTGTGGTGGGGGTGAACCACGGAAAATGGTTTCGGATAGGCTTAGGGTTATCATGGTTATAGTGATGTAGTACAAGTAGCATTTTGTTGGGGTTAATAAATAGATAAAGCAACCTTATTTCTTTACTTTAATAAGTTGGCATGCCAAACAATCTAAGGGACCGAGGGTAATGAAGTAGCCACGGGAAATGGTTTAGGAGGGTTATGATTATATATCAACCTGGTTGGTGTGTGCGGGGGTGTAGGGGGTTAATGTGGTTTATGCGGTTTAGGAGGTATGTATTAATAAAGTAGCCACGTACTAAAAGGTTTAGGAGGGTTAAAATTATAAATCAACCTGGTTTGTGTGTGGGGGTTATAGGGAGTTTATGTGCTTTCAGAGCCTATAGGCATAACCATCCAGCGGGGACCCGAGCGTGGCGAGGGTACGACGCTAGTGTAGATAATATTGAAGTTACAAACAATATGTTATATAAGCGACAATGGCATTGCGTATAAATGTGTGAGTTTGCGTCTTGATATGGAGCCGTAGATTGGTGGTTAATATTTCGCTGTAATACCACCTCTGCATTCGAAAACGGGTGTTATCCCGGACGGCCATATCAATAATGCATTACGGAGGCCTTTATGGTCGAACCAACAAACGAACTGTCTCGATACCCTTGATACCCATTCCTATTAAGATTTCAACAGGGCAGTTCACCGCTTCGGAAAATTGAATGGCCCTAAACTATCAGAAAATATTTGAATGGTGTTTTTTAACCCAAGGAAACATTATTGTATAATTATTGTTGTATAGTTCCTTAATATAATTATTTGAATGAATCTTAAAATCTTTCGACCTATCGAAAATCATTACTATCACTTTAAAACATCTTATATTAATACCTGTTTATTTCTCATTATTTTGCGCGTGTTTTCTAGATCGAGAGCCTCTTCAGCGACGTCGGTGGAACAGCTGGACTGTACATTGGTTTTTCTCTTATCACATTCTTAGAATTTGGCGTACTGGTATATGAGATATTAAAGCGATGTTGTTCACGAAAACGATTTCAACAACAACCAAGAAGACCACCACAACCACCGTTACAGCCGCAGCAAGGAGCAGCAGGCTTCTTCCCGCAACAGTTTCCGACGAATTTCCAACAATGGGGATGGGGCTTTTAACACTATCAAAATCCTTGAAACTGTTGAATTATTAAAGGCATTGCTGTTGAGCATCGCCGAGCGATTGCCCCTGACGATTTGAAGACATTTATATTTCAAAATCGTTCCAAATTATTGCACAGACTTGTTCAAATTAAGTACGCTCGTTGCAAGTCGCCTAGCTCCACATGTTCATAATTACCTAAATCGCTATAAATATTAACCTCCAGTCACTACGAGCATGGGTATTTGAGAGCTGGATCTTTAACATTGTAAATGTTTTCGTCATTAATTTTAGTTACTTGACAACCTCATAAACAGCATCTGAAAGTATGTAAATGCCATTAAACAAAAGGCAACTTACGTTCGTTGTTATTGATATTATAAAAAAATATAAACATAGCATTTTCCCGAAGTTATACTATGCCTAATTATGAAATAAAACATGAACTTGACATGTCCTTCTCCACGAAGTATGTACCACAGAAGAATGGTGGTAAACTATTATAAGCGCTACTGTAGTAAGTAACCATGTCGATAGGAGTATTGAATATGCACGGTACTGACCAAGAATGTCAAAAGGGGTCGTGGGCCAAAAAGGTTGAGAACCACTGTTGTACATAGACGGGTTCTTTTATACCGATGGTATTTGTTGACGGATTCTCTGATAAGCAACACTGTCTTTCAAAAAAATTGAAATTTGAATAAGTATAACAAACAAATTCCACGAGTATTTTCAATTGTCTTTTACAACTATGATATTTTACTTTTAAGACTTTGTCTATTGCCAATCTGCCATTAATCCATAATCATAAGAGTGTACACCAACAGATCATTTTTTGCATTCTAGCAATGCCCGACAGTGTTTGAAATTAAGATAAACCCCACCATAGGTCTAAATTTAACGTCCTAGAAAAGGTAAAAAGTGCTGTAAATGTGCCTAAATGTTTCATAATTTGGAATTTGTAGGTTATTTCCTCCACATAAGGCCCAAAATCTCTATCTTGTTCTTGAATGGTATTATTTTACACGATTTCACTGTTTCCACCAATTTAGAGCTGAAATCTCTGATCTTAGAATCTAGGCAGGTCAACATCCACACAAGTGATTGTTTTCAAACAAAATACATCTTGATCTTCAATAAAACAATGATTTAAACGAACCAGTTTGGTCTAAAGGTGAAAGGAAATAACATGAACTTGACCTCTTGAGGGGGACTGAAGGAAGTTTATTTTTTATTTTATGAATTTTGTGAGTGCTGTAATTGTCAAACTATAAATCAAAAGCATATAAAAGTATACATTTTTGGAAAGGAAATGGATCAGAGAATCCAAATTTTGCATTCATTTTGAGCGAAAATGTTGATTTTTTGAGAAAATCACAAATTCACTCTTTTGACCCAAATGTTTTTGAAAAAAGCTAACAAAAATAATTTTGAGTAAAAAATGCCCAAATCTCTTGATTATGATGTAAAGACACTTACCTAGTGACGAATAATTTTGTAACCTAAAGTGAAACAAAATGGAATTTCTTTTTTTTGCGCTTTTTAGTCAAAATTTAAAAAAAAATTAGATAAGGTTAAAAAAAAGAGAAATTCGTCCCTAAGTTAGTGTCTTTACATCATCATCAAGCGATTTGGGCATTTTTTACTCAAAATTATTTTTGCTAGCTTTGTTCCAAAAATTACACCAGATCGCACCAAATGATCCTCCCCAGACTCCCCATGTCCGTGCTTTTAAACCATATATACTAAAATTAGAAGATATTATCAATATAATATGCTCACTTCTTTCTTGCATTGATAAAAAAACAAAATATTGATTGGAAATTAAGAGGTGGCTTTTCGATCAAATGTTGATCAAAAGTATACACTAGATCGCACCAAAATGAGTTCGAAAATTTAAAAAAAATCCACTTGCGAGATGACACTTTTGCAAATATTCAAATATATGCCCCCCCCCCCCCCCCCCCCACAAATTCCTGGATCCGCCCCCTGCATATACAGAGTCAGAACGTTGTCAGGTCCCGTTTTCAAATAATCAGTAACATTATTTCGTGGTTAAAATGTGTAAATTTCGTAGAACCAGAAAACTGTGGTCATGATTGATTTCAGTGCGTATGCATATTGAAACATCGCAACCTATCACATGTCTGATCACATTGGTTTTGATTATGAATATACATATCTGTAATGATTTCATCAAATTGGGTCCAAATCACTCTAACTTTGAAGTAAATATATTTTTCAGATATCAATATCGATTTGATCAAGAAGTTCCATAAAAAGCGAGCGTTTTATTTTTTATAACAATAAATATATTTACATTCGCTATGAAATACGTTATCAACAGAAAGTCTCTTTACTCTAATAATAATACAAGTTAAGTTCAATTACGTCCCTTATTTGGGGTTAGGGCCATTAACCCCAGATAAGGGATATAAACCTGTGATGGGGCGGGCCTTATCCTTAATGAACGTTCTATCCTTATCTGGGGTTAAGGCGGAAATGGTACACTATGCTTTCATACACGTACTGTGATATCCATACATGTTAAACATGTTAAACATTGGCATAATCAAAACATTAAAGAGTTGATCATAGCATAATACAGCAATAACAACACAAAAGGTGTACGATTGAACAAGTTCAGTCAATTGTAAGAAATGCATTTCTATGTTTATATAGCAATACCTGTTAAAAGAAACAGGGAATCATCTAGTCTTGGTCAAGTCATATCAAACCCAACATGACATAACGAATCCAACTATAGATCAATATGAACTTATGTAAGTCTAAATTAAACTTGACTTTTTATTTGACTGTAACTCCAATTGAAGTACATCTGGGTTAAACCTATTGGTATCATGGACCATCAAAGGACAGTAACCATACTGCCAAACTGCACATCAAATATTATAATTATCGAAAGTAGTATATGAATATTTACGAACATCATGTCTTGGTTTGGGAATGGATTACAAGATTGGTGGTCAAACCAATACCTAGCTAATTTCTTTAATGGATACGGAGGCGATGCTGAACAAATGAATGCTTTTACTGGCCAGGGTAAGTAAGTCCACTTGTGTATCACGGAGTGACCTAATTGCCATAGAATTGATCTCGCGGTGTAGCTTAATCTTTTAATTCAGAGATCTAAAGTATTTTTAAAGATTTGTTGGCAATTTGATCCAAACTGTTATTACACTTACAAAATGGCGGTACTGAATTGTGTACACTATATCGTACACATAGAAAATAAACGCCACCGCGTATGAACCACAGTAATTCGAATATTCGATGAATGTATCTAAGATTTATTTTGATTTGATATTATTCTGTAAGGAATGTCAATGATTCCACATTGGCAATTACAGCGTGTCAGCACAAAAGTTTAATTGTTACAGTATAAATATTTTTTGCTGCGGTGTTTTATCAGCAGGATTTAACTTTGAGTTTTTGTTTTGTCAAAATGATGTAAAACTTCTTTATCATGAATTAACGTAAATCAAACTCAAAATTAAAGAGTATACGAGGGTCGGTCAATAAATAATGAAAGTAATCATGGTATGGGATGCATGAGTGATTCTATTCACAGATAGTGTGATCAATACAAAGTATGAACCTTTGTCTTTCAAACAATACACTTTTGGATTTCTTGGTATGAACTATGACGTCATAGTATTAGCTTAAAGTAACCACACTCTGGACACTGCCTGAAATATGTCAATATTTTGCTGGATATGTAAAAGATTGAAATATGGGTTGATTGATTCATTTGCGTATATCTCAACAATGCAAGCATTGAAACAGATAGCACTTGGTGAATAGTAAGAACACACAATAATCTCTGTTTGACACTCTTTTTGAGATCTGAAGTCCTTAAAACTAACAAGAAGGGACCATCTCAAATAAGATTTTATTAAGGAAAATCCGCAACGATAAACCATAGAAAACAACAACAGATAAAGAACAATGGAGGGATTATAATTTAATAAATTAGTATTGTGGGATGTAAAGCAATAATAGTGGGAATTTCAAAAGGAGCTGATCAAAAATTATCCTCAAACCGTTGGAATTATGTGACGATTACTTTAACAATACACATCTAGTAGATGTAAAGATAGCAGTAATAAGAGAGGTTGTGGCAGCCATATTTGATTGATACATTCATGTTTATCTTCATTTTGATTATCAAAATAAATATACACATTAATTTAAGCATTTTTCAATGTTTCTGATTAGATTATGAAGGCACAGTAAGCTTTTATCTGGCAAATATTATGATTTTAACCATTTTTGGCCCAGTTCAAACATATCAGCCGTCTGCGCATGCGCATATTTTGTGTATGTTTCATATGAATAAGTTCAGCTAATTAGTTACTTATCCTATGGAATCGCCTAAACTGGTTAAAGTTCTTAGATTTTCCTATTTTATATTATTTTCCGCAACATTAGCGATTCACTCACTGGGAATTTGTCAGTGAAAATGGGCTGTTTGAAATACTAATATTTGTATACTTTTTATTCAATTGCTTCCCTTTACATTTTCCTTTTATACTACATATTTCAAATTACACAGGGATTAAAGTTATTGTCTTAGTTATCATAATTATGCAAAAGATAATTGGGATTTGCCTGCTTCTGGGGTCATGTTATGCAATCTCCTTACCACGTGTCTCATACAAACAATCCAACTGATTTAGCAGTTTCCCAAGTGTACTTACTTTAAGCTAATGCTATGACGTCATAGTTCATACTTAGAATCCAAAATTGTATTGCTTGAAAGACAAAGGTTCATACTTTGTGTTGATCACACTATCCCTCGATAGAATCACTCATGCATCCCATACCATGATCACTTTCATTACTTAATGAACAACCCTCGTACGTCTATCAGACGGTATAGTGCCTCAATCACATTTCAGATTAGGTCTATCGATGATAACAATTGAAAGAGCATGTTTTTAATTTTAAAACAATGGCCTCCTTACTTTCCCTTTTTTAAAATAGTTTTGCTATTATTTTTTTCAGATGCAAATTAATGTTGCTAAACCAAAATAAATTACTTTATGAATGGTAAGACAAAACCCGTACACATCACACACACACAAAACATCAATGTCATTATGCACCTGAACTTTCGATCCTATTAGACAGTATTACAAGAAAAGTGTTCTTCTAAGAACAACTTATTTAAGCGAAATTCAAATTTAACCTGTATTATTTATTAACACAACTTGTTTCGTATATCGCAGCGTTGGTGTGATGGTTAAACCATGGGCTATGGGACCATTAATGATGATACACGAACTAAGAAGACGTCACCGTTACTGAACTAAAAACCAAACAAAAACATACTCCTTTATGTAAGCCTGCCATTCAAAATACCATTCTTGATCGAAATGGTTCAGTGACTTTCGTTAAGGTTATTATAGGACCGGGACTACCCTTCTTTGACTATTTAGGAAATTTAAGGGATTTACTTCATTCCCATGTAATTGACAATTTTTCATTTGCCCGGCTTGATGGGCAATTTAGTATAAAAGATGGCCAGATTAGAGTGCAAATATGCTCTAAAAAAATCGCGCGCTACGCACATCAAGTTTAGGAGGCGACGTCATTCGGTGGAACAGAGAGCCTATAGGCTAGCCGCGCATTTTCCCGTAACCTTGGGATCGAACTGGTGTTCACCGGCAAAAAATACCCTTTACCCCCCCCCCCCCCCTCCCCCCCCCCCACCCCCCCTCCCACCCTCCCCCCTTTGGACACGCCACTTGCAAGTGGCGTATCACTCAAATTAGTGAGTGCTAACAAATTATTTGGTATCATTATAAGGATGAACACGTCAGCTTTCTATTCATGTGCAACACACTATACGCTACTTGCATGGTACAGATGGAACCACTGAAAACGAGGCTTTCCACTCACCACGCACTATTACGCACTATCACGCCACACTGCGTCGTGGTTTCACGCAAGTTTGTACACCGCGTGACGCGGTTGGGCGCGATCGCGCTGAGGGGAGAGCCTCGCTTTCATTCTAAAATGGCGATTCTAAAAAATTCTAAAATGGCGATTGCGTAGCGTATAGTTAGCGTCGTGAATGCTATGGACACAAGGCAAGGGTGCACACCACTATTACAGTTAAACGCTACAGCTTCCGTCGATCGCGATCACGAATGTAGTTCCTAAATAACGGAAAGAATGGTTAATATTGACATGATTAGTCATTCAAAATTATTGAATTTGGTCTATATTTGTTCACTGAAGTGTACCCGAGATAATTCAAATCTAAAGAGTATACGTCTACTGTTTTATTTGAAAATATTGGCGGACGGATACACATTGGTCACAACGGGTTACAAGATGTAATTTCGTGTTAAAATATAGAAAAATGTAATCGGTCACCCCGTTCTGAGTTTTTGACATAGGTAAGATCTATGTGTGTTAATAAATATTCCAAGATTTCATTAGATGAATTGCAAGGTAACTCAAGATATTGACGTTTTCCCAAGGCATCTTTCCCATAGAAACAGAATAGCGATTTTCTAGCACTGGATAGCCGCCATTCGGTCTAAAATGACAGCTTTAGGAGTAAGCCTTGACATTGGTCCTCGCCCAAAATATTTTCCTCAGAGATATAGCTACATTCCGCATATGTGACTATTTCCACGCTATTTCCTATCATTCAATATCGCGTATTAAAAAGCCATTATACGTCCGAACAAGGACAGATAATTTGACCTTTTTTACGCTAAACTATAAACTACAGATACAGAGACGTGTTTATAAATGTACAGGCGTCAAATTCAATATTAGCGCGTTATGAAGGGGTATGATACTATCGTGACATCAATTATGCATCAAAAGCATCGTTCTTAGTGTGCTTAAAGGGCAGTTCTGCCGTAGATCGAATGTCAGTAGACCTTGTATTGGGCGGTTCTCAGATAGGAGCGGTTTTCGGCTAGGCGAAGTATCAGAGGGTGTTGTTCGATTGTGTGACAGTGAAATGACACAAGGTCTATATTATAAAGTCCACTAAACTCTGGCGGGAGCTACCACAGTGTCAAGTCAAACATCTGACACCATGTTACGCGATTTAGATTCACCATACCTTGTTTTTTTCCTTCTTATCAGAAACCACATTATTTCGTTACCTCATGGCCCTCCAATGTGTCATACCCCATTTCTGCATTACCCCCTACAATACTTCATTACATTGAAATAGTTATATTTCACTTTCAACATGTTATCATTCTAAATCGATCGCATCGAGGCATTGAAGCAAAAGGTAGATAAATTATTCATATGTTAGTATCATATTATGCTGTCCAGTGGCTTTGGCATTCCGATTCTCCATCGTTTATATTAGCTTCAAACGGCATACACATATAAGACGCCATTGACTCACAAACGAAACGAAAATATATACATATTGTAAATCCAGACAAATGTTTTATTACATTGAAGTTGTTCACTATCAAATTGATTTCTAAAGGAGTCGATAGGAAACAATCATGCGGTGGTAGTATGTACCATACGATATACTAAATATAGGAGAGAACTTTGTACACAGAGAAAATTATAACACTTCGCCAAATCTTTACAGAATCATCTCGAATGATAATATCAAATTAATGTATGATTGATTGGTTCGTCACGTAACAAGTAAATGTTTCATTTAAGATCCATGCGAACTAAACATACGTTAAGTTAAATATTATTACTAATGCTGTCATTACGCATGACCTTTAGGAGTACAAAGAAAACACGTAATGCGGTGTGTAACTTTATTTGCCAAGCTTGAATTAATTTAGTCTAGTTTGGATATCCACAACCTAATCCAAATGTAAAATTTGATAAAAAATAAACATTTGGGTTATATTATAAATATTTGATTTAGTTATCTCTAAATTTGCAAAATCTATTTCAAAGTTAGGGTGTTGAGGACGATTGATGGTGAACTATTCTAAATGTGTTAACCGTGGGCTTTGGCTAGAGATAACAATATCAAACACTGGCATTGGTTATTTACTGCAGCCGATGCTTTCATAAACGAGACCAGTATTTATGCTATACCATTTATAGTATTGAAGGGTTAATTGCAGCATTCCCATCCAATACAATTCTAAACATGATTCAAATATTCAAAATGCGTAGGAAATTGATTTAAAAACATTCGTAGTTCCTTCGTCAACATTTTATACAGTAAGCGAACCAGCACACTCTCTATTCACCATGTTCATATTGCATGGTTTTTTCATAGGTATAGGCCGATCGTACCTATCCATTGTAGCAACCACCAGACACCTTCATAAATTATGTCTGACTTTCTGGCCTGTAGACAAAATGTGAATGAAAATCAATAATTCCAAGACTGGATAACCAAAGCAAGTTGTAAACAGTCAGTATGCAGTAGCGCTCAAAGCCGTTGTTTTTCTAACCCACTCACAGCTACCCGGAAGTACTCACCCGTAGCGATATGGCTTCGTCGTTATAGTTGACCTCATGATAGCACGATGTAAATGAGCTATTTTCATGATTATAATCACACATTTCAAAAACATTTGCCATGAAATTGTAAAATAAAAAGGCATGTGATGCAAATAATATATCTACTATTATCTGTGAATTTCATGACATGTTGTATTTTCGGTGCAAATTATTGTCATCACACAGACCCGTATTCAAGAAAAACTTGACGAAACTAAAGCCAAATCCACGGTAAATTATTCACTTTTGAAGAATCAGGCACCAATTTTATCCAGTGTATCATAATATTCATAGTCTTTTGTAACTAGAAACATGCTTTAGTGTGGTCAAGTGAATGGTTATGATATAACTGCTCGAATCTTGTTTCGAGCTAAATTCATTTCGTAGCGTCGATGGGTGTTTGATGAAGCGTTTAAATCTCACGGATATAACTAGTTTAGGTTGATAGCTCAGATGGTAAAGCGTTCGCTTGGAGAACGGGAGGTCCGGGGTTCGAAATCGATCCTTCTGCTCTGCACAATGTCATATGATATTAATTTTCTCGTCAAAATCATTTTTTTTGTGTGATTTATTTATGAATGTTTGGTTCATTTCTTTTTCATAAGTTAACAGATCCCAACCATTGTAGTATAGATAATCCCAAAGCAACAAACCAGGAAAGGTGAGAGTGAAATACTCTACTTTTAAGTTAAATTACTATATGTACTAGCCTACTAGGGCTTAGGCTCAGGTCCGTAAGCAGGATTTTTTTAGGGGGTGTATAGGACATATTTTAGTCCAAAACGGCCCGACAAAATGCTTTACACAATGGAAAAGAGGAGCTTTTTCGGAAATAGGGGTGGAGGTGGGGGGGGGGGGGGGGGGGGGGGGGCGTTTTCACACCAAAAAAGTACACTAGTAAAAAAGGTATACATTGATACAAAAAATGATACAAAAAAGGACTTTTTCAGATTGCCCCCCCCCCCCCACCACCCCGGACGCCCCCTAGTTACGGGCCTGCTTAGGCTATACGAAAAGTAAGACAAAGCTATTATAAAGTCATGAATGAAGCCATTGCATTATTTGATTTTGTAAGCTATGATACATATCACGGTAAGGCCTCGCCAATTTGATCTTTAGTTTCCCGTAACAAAACAGGGGAGGCAACCATATCATTATTCATTATTCATTATTTTTACGACTTTCATTATTATACAAAATGTGGATGTCAGACGTATTGTTATATACCGCTGCACACCATCATAGAATGAAATTGGTCAATTTAGATATATGTAAGTTACAGAAAGGCTATTCTGGTCAAAATGAATAAACATTTCACAATTTCATCACACAAAATGCATGAATTCGGACGTTTTCATTGCAAAAACGGTATTTTTTTCCCCAACATTTCAATAATGAATTCAAACGCGGGCATAAAAATGAAGTGCGGGCGGGTTACGGAAAACTAAAAATCAAGTTGGCGAGGCCTAACGGGGGGTCGTAAGTTTCGTTTTCTGACCGAAAGTCGGTGAAAATCAGACTCGGTTTTTCTTATCAAAAAAGAAGTCGGGCATCAATGTTTTTGATATGAAATTAAAGCTTAAAATTCCGTTGGTACGGAAATTGCTTTTAAAATATCGTACGAATTTTAGTCCGGTCAAGTGAATGGTTACAAGAAGCAAAGTCACGAAAGTTGTTAAATTCTAGAATTAGCGATAAAATCACTGTTTGTGGACCAAATATGTCAGATTTGGCATCATATTATAGAGAAAATTACGAACAATCCACCTACTTCGCCATCATGGCTGCCAGCTAACCCTATCTCAATTAATTCAGGGAAAACAAATTTTCTCGTAAGGTTTTAGCGCAAGGTTGACATCCTGAAATCGATCTTTGCGTGGGTTAGAAATCGCAAGGTCACTCATTGAAATCGATACCTGCGTGCTGACTGTAAATAGGTGCAATACTTCCCTCGTTTAGAGTCAACATTATGGTGCAAACATAGGGCAATACCCTTTTGCATGATATTTTGTGGAAGTATATTGTTTTTGTTTTCGTGTCTTTGTATTTTGATGTTAATGTTAAGGTGTTCGTTTCGTTGAGCACGGTTATTTATGTGTGGAGGTGTGAGTGTATGAGGTGTGAGAGGCATGAACGGTGTGTGCTGTAGCGTAGGTCTTGTTTTGCTTGATATAAAGTGAAAGTCTGGTGTTTAACTGGGTCAATGAATGATTTGGATTTGTCATATTCATATATATTTACTCACGTAAAAATATTTAAAAATATTATACTCATCATCAACATCCTTCGGCTGCACAGCAGGCGACCACAAGTTTCTTCCATGCACGGGCGGTCTATATTATACTAATTTTATACCATGCACAGCGGTTTACATTATACTAAATGTTATGATAATGCTTCCATTTTGTATATGATAAATTAGACGTCTACAATAAGCCATATACTGCATCAAAATTGAATGCTTCTATACATAACCACTTCGGCATCACGGTTTAAAATAAGACTGGGCCATTTAAAAGCTATTTCCAAGCAATGATTTGATATAAACCGGAATATTCATGATTATGTTAGAGTGTGAAAGAATCATCAAAGGATTCCAACTGCTCCCAACGTGAAAAGGAAAGACCTAGTGACAAAAGCTCAAAGTCTTGGAGCAAGTGACCCAATTCGAATTTAGGACCAAATCCTTAAATCTCTCTAACTGTTGTTCCCGACATCCAAATTATACCAGCTAAAATTGCTCGGAAAGCTTTCTGTCTTATCATAAACTAATTTGTCAGAAAACATCATTCCTTTGTCAGGATAATTGCTGATTTCAAAAAATAGTTTGTTTATGACTCAGTCGGCCGAGTGCACCAATAGCTGAATAATAGCGCTACCTCGCTAGTAACTGAGGCGTAACCCAACATTTTGAGAGTACCAAACCGGGGTAAGCTACTAGGCTAGTAACTGGCGGGTAATTTACGCTAAATCTTATACCTCACCGGACCCAAGAGTAAGTTGGAGCATAACAGTTTATGCTGTAACTAAACGACAATTTCTTATTTGCCCGTTATATTACATAGATATGATGATCAGTGGGAGAATTTGATCATGCAATTTATTATCAACTTGTGTATAATAATTATACTAAATGATACATTTAAGACCAATTTATTATAAATATTTTAAAACTATCCACAATTATGCATACACAGTTGTATAAATTAGTTCAAACAATCAAGCATCCAATCAATCAATCAATCAATCAACCAATAATCATTTAATTAATTAATAAATCAATTAATTAAATAACATGAAATCAAATAAATAAACGAATTTATAAATAAATATGTCTATTGACTGAATATTATAAATAAAGTAAATAAAAATGATGAATACAAAATAATAATACATAGGCCTACACATTTAATAAATCGATTGATTAATGTCAATACCATACTGTAGTTCATAGAAATTGACATAAATGATTTCATAAAAGTCACCATCATTTTTGTGAAGAAAAAGAAAAAGCGAGAAAGAAAAAAAATGCTAATCACGGGAATCGAACCCGTAATTTTCGTTTATAAAAGCCAGGATCACAGTACCACGCCAGACATTTGACGCTAGAATTGTGATAGTTTTATGATTTAACCATTGATCCATTTATTTAAAACGAACGGATTTTGTACGAACAGATTTTGATCGTGACATTTTTGCCATTTTATACCATTTTGTATGTTACTCTCGCACAAAATGCGTTTATAATGTAATTATGGTCCTTATTTTTGATAGAATGGTAATAAACTTCGAAATTTTCGAACACCAAAAATAGCGTCATACTCACAGATTTCATTGCTCTACTGGACGTGGTGTGACGTGTTGCATTATTCATGTTATTTAAATCAACGCTTGACGTAGGGACTGACGACACATTTTTATAATTCTACGGAACACCATTCGTGTCAATATGATTGCTGTTTGATACACGTACACACATTTTGACGCATGCGACAATTAATTTTGTAATGTGGATATTTACCTCGCTAGTTACTATGCTGGTGTTACTCGCCAGTTATGCTCTAAGAATTACATCGTTAGTAAGTTACGCTACAGTTAGAGCATAACTACTGCTACTACTGCTAGGTAGCTTACCTCCCTATTAAGTTACGCTAGTTTGGTGCACTCGACCGAGTCTGTATTAATATTTGTATTTGAGTATTTCACCTGCATGTCTTATTATAATACACGCCGCTACAGATGCAATTTTTTTAATATTCTTTTTTTTTAAAGTAAATAAAAAGGAAACATGGGGTTAATGTGGACATGCATATGCATTATTATCGGTGTTTTCTCTAGAGGAATTATCGAGGATCGATGTTGATCATTGAAAGAAGTAGCAGATTCGTTCTAATGTAGCGCTTATCATATCCCTAGCTAATTAGCATGGTTAGACGAGGATTTTCCTTAACCAGGTCATATCACTCCTGAATATAGCTTACGAGGGGTACGAGATGCGTTATTTGGTTGACTGTGTAAACGCTATTAACAACATAAGACATGCTTCCTTTTTAATTTCCAGGCTTGCCAACTCTTACTAGTCATCCCGCCAATCCACAATTCCCAACGTACAGATCAGAATGGTTGTTTGGACAACCAAACGGGTAAGTTGATACTTCACATGTTCTCATAAAAAGGAACGAGCAATTGATGTTCATCATACAACTAAAATTGTTTACACAAGCAATTAATTAAGCAGTAAAGGTATCATATGGCGTTCAAACGATAATTAGTGTTCGTGTGATTTACAAAATAAGAAATAAAATAAAATATCTCAAAAATAACACTGGCTCCACCCAGCTCCACCATTACTAACCAATATAGTTAATAAGATTGATACATTCATTAATGCACTTCTGTCACGTTATTTACCTGACAAAGGAAATAATATTTTATAATTGTGCATGCCTGTCACATTAGTTACCTCACAAAAGAAATAATATTTTATAATTGTGTATGTTTGTCACATTAGTGACCTCACAAAGGATTTTTTTGTTGTTATTTTATATGTCTGTCACATTAGTTACCTCACACAGGAAATAATATTTCATTATTGTGTATGTCTTGTCACATTAGTTACAACGGAAATAATAATATATTATTGTGTATGTCTGTCTCATTAATTACAAAAGAAATAATATTTCAATATTTTGTATGTCTGTCTCATTAGCTACCTCACGAAGGAAATATTATTTTCATTATTTTGTATGTCTGTCATATTAGGTACCTCACAAAGGAAATTGTATTTCATTATTGTGTATTGTCTATCTGTTACAGAGGAAATAGTATTTCGTGTTTTTTTATGACTGTCACATTAATTACATCACTAAGGAAATTGTATTTTATTATTATGTAGGCCTGTCACATTAGTTACCTTACATATGAAATAGTATTTCATTATTTAGTATGTCTGTCACATTAGTTACCTTACGAAGGAAAGAGTGTTTTATTATTTTTTATGTCTGTCTGATTAGTTACCTCTCAAAGGAAATAATATTTTATTATGTTGTATGTCTGTCACATTAGTTTATACCTCACAATGGAAATAATGTTTTATTATTTTGTATGTCTGTCTCATTTGTTACAAAGGAAATAATATTTTATTATTTTGAATGTCAGTCACATTAGATATCTCACAAAGGAAATATTATTTTCATGATTTTGTATGTCTGTCACATTAGTTACCTTACGAAAGAAATAGTATTTTATTTTTTTCTATATCTGTGACCTTAGTTACAATACTTCACATAGGAAATAATATTTTATTATTTTGCATGTCTGTCTTATTAGTTACAAAGGAAATGATAATTTTCTAATTAAATATTGCTTTCTAGTTCTGGACTTGGATTCCCTCAGCAGATGTATCAACAACAGCAAGAAAGCAATCCATTCGATAATTTCCAGACTAATCCAAATAATTCCACACAACCTGGAAATGATGAAGATCCTCCACGAGGGAGTCTGAAAGACATCGACAACACAATTGGCGTATTCTCGACAGATTACTCGTCCGCTCATGGTTTGCCACACATATACCAAGCTGGAAGCCCATTCACAAGGCTATTCTGGACACTAGTATTTCTCGCTGCTATGGGAGCTTACCTTTATCAAATGCAGAAAGTCATTTCAAATTATTTAGATTTCAATGTATCTACTGAGGTATGTAGCCCTACTGGAAAGAAAGGGAAGTGATAGGTCTGGGTTTCAAGCAACACAGTCAATCTCGAATTAGCCCTGTTCTACGACCACGACCGACCCATATTTTAGATTTATTTTTATAATTTTTGTAACAAGTAAATGAAAATGTTTTAATTGTTGAATTTTAAAATTGTATGTAAATGTTTGAAAAAATGGAAGATTTACCAACATTTTAAAGTGAATTTTGCACACACACAAAAAGAACAAACTCCCCACCGACTGACCCTATCTGATTGATTTGTTCGTTCTTTATTACATACATCTACAAATCTTGCTACAATTATTGAGATGTTTGGTCCGTTTAACGATTCTACTTTTACGAAGTAATACAGGATTTGTGCCGGATTCGTGTCTGACACTAGCTTCTCAGTCGGATTCAAAAGTTGTTATGGGCCAAAAACATATTAAAACTAGCAATTACTAGTCAAGCAATAACGACAATTTACAGACCAAAATTATGTCAGTCTTAATTTGCAGTCGTTAACTCACGTTTTAAAACAAGCTGCGTGCAACTCATGATTTAGAAATGTCGATAAGACTCAATTTTAAAAGCAAATGCCCAACATGCATAACTAACAAAGTTGGTAATCATCATGATGGGTACCTATCTTAGAAATTTCCAATCTCCTTTCCGGAATATGCAGAAGTAATATCACGTGTTGAACATAATTGTGAGTTGAAACAAGGTAAAAAAGATAGGCACGTATTTGTATTGAGCGTTTGTGCAACTGTTTTACTTTTTAACACCGAGAATGGAGAATTTATGTTTTTATTATGCAATTTAAATTTCTACATTCAATAACTTTTATCCTTATGTTATATATTGTATTCCATTTCGATAGACTAGACCTGTTACATTTTCCGAAAGCGAATTTGTCATTTTAAACATTGATTTCGAATGGTTAATGAACATTCATTGTAAATATATACAGCGGAAACGAAAATCTGTGGATACCAGTTCGAAACTTTCGCGATATTGAATATTGTAATTTAAATGGAATATTTGTATGATACACAAACAGGTCCAGGTTTTCACAAAAACTGAGTTGGAGTTTCCAGCAGTCACAGTGTGTAACACTAATCGAATACGTAGATCAAAAGTACTTCAATCAAGACACAAGCAGCTCATATTTGTAGATGATCTAACACCTTTACCTTATTACGGTAAGTAACCAGAGCTGGTAAATGACATGAGGTTGACACTATGTGTCGTTGACCGGGTTTTCATGTAACCATGTGTAAAACAAACATCTGAAGCATTTGTACAGCACATACGACCATTTGATGTTTATTGCGTTTTCCGTCAATCAAAACACCATTGTTGTATTTCGAAATTTGTTATATAAACGGAGTAAATGAAATACAACGTATATGAATTGTGCAGCAATGGATCGATATACTCATATAATAATAATAATAATAAAACCATACTTATTGAGCGCATAACACAATTAAGTCCCTATGCGCTATTACAAACAAAAACAAAACAAAAACAAAACACACAGTAACATGAGTAACAGAAGACGAAACAAAAAGAAATTAAACATTAACATTTAATAGGTAAGTTTTTAGCAACGATTTGAACTGTTCAAGAGTTTTGGCAGATTTAACATGATATGGTAAATTGTTCCAAAGTTCAGCAGAAGCATCTTGAAAAGAACGGCGACCATATTAAGTAGAAGGTGAAGAAACATGCGCAAGAAGATATTTTGAGCCAGAACGAAGATTGCGAGTGGGCTCGTATTGTTGAATAAGATCTTGTAGATACATAGGAGCTAAAGTACGAGTACATTTAAATGTTATTAGAAGAATCTTGTAGATAATGCGAGATCTGACCGGTAGCCAATGTAAGTCACGAAGGACGGGAGAAATGTGACAGCGAATTTTAGACAGAGTAACAAGTCGAACAGCTGAGTTTTGAATCCGTTGAAGTTTTGAGATTTGCGTATCAGGGAGGGCATATAGTAAACTATTGCAGTTATCAAGTCGGCAAGTCACAAAAGCATGAATAAGTCTCTCAGTTGTTGGCTGATCGAGATAACGCCGGATTTGACCTATCTTATAAAGAGCATGAGAAGCTGCACGACAAATGTTGTTGACATGAACATCCATCATGAGATCGTTTTGAAGGATAATGCCAAGGTTGCGGGCATTGGAAGCTGGCTCAATATGAGAATCATTGATTTTGACTGATGAAATCGTAGAATTGTTCCTAAAACGGGATGTAATATGAAGAACTTCAGTCTTGTCATCATTCAATTTAAGGTCATTAGCTGTGGACCAGGTTTTAATATCTGTCACACAAGCTTCCAGTCGCGAGATTGCACCTACTCTGTCATCATCATTTTTAATACAATATATATCTGAGTGTCATCAGCATAAGTCATTTGGAGATGCCATGCGAATCGATGATATCTTCTAATGGAGATGAGTACATTGTGAAGCCTAAAGGGCCAGGTACTGACCCCTGAGGAACACCCTCTTTCGGAACATGAACCGATGACACGCGACCATTTATAATGACAGATTGTGAACGGTTGGTGAAATATGATTTAATCCATGAAAGTGCAGAACCTGTGAATCCATATTTATTTGAGAAACGCTCTAACAGTATTTGGTGATTTATGGTGTCAAAAGCAGCCGAGTAGTCCAATAGAATGAGAATGACTTCATGACCCTTGTCAGCAGCGAGAAGTAGGTTATTATAGACACAAAGAAGCGCTGTTTCTGTGCTATGATTACACCTATAGGCACTCTGCATTTTTCCATATAGGTTGTTCTCTGATAAATAACCTTGAATTTGGGTGGTACATGCAGGCTCAACAGTCTTGGCAAGAAACTTAAGATTAGCAACAGGCCTGTAGTTTTTTAGAATTTCACGATCCAATTTAGGTTTCTTGATGAGCGGTGTGATGTGGGCATGTTTCAGTGCATCAGGGAAATGGCCTGCTTCCAACGAAGAGTTGATGATTCTAGTGATGATGGGAATGAGTTCTGGTAGACATTGTTTCAGAAGCCAAGTTGGTATTGGATCCAATCCACATGATGTAGATAGCGATTTCATGATGATTTGTGTGACTGATTCTTCTGAAAGTGTGGCAAATTTGGATAAAACAGCACTGGTGGATTCAGAAAATTGCACAGAGAGATGACCTTTAGGAGATTTGATGAGCTCATCCGTAATATGTTTAATCTCGTCGGCAAAGAAACTATGATAGTCTACCCTGGATGACCTTACCCTGGGTGACCCCACACAGGGTGACCTCGCATAGGGTGACCTGGCACAGGGTGACCTCGCACAGGATGACCTCGCACAGGATGACTTCGCCCAGGGTGGTGACCTCGCACAGGGTGACCTCGCACAGGATGACCTGAACAGGGTGACCTCGCTCAGGTGACCTCGCACACGGTGACCTCACACAGGGTGACCTAACACAGGGTGACCTCAGACAGGGTAGACTATGGAATAAACCTAATATTTAGCTTTATTTCGAGTATCTATTGCCATCCTTAGTGTTACCCTTGATTTCTTTGACCTTAACAATATTAACGTATATAGCGCTATATATAGTCTACCCTGGGTGACAACATCCTCACTCACCCAGGGTAGACTATAATATAGTTATATCCATTGCTGCATATACTTGTCTCAGAGATTTTTCACCAACCCTCGAAGGATATAGGTCGGGTACGCAGCTCGGTTAATGCTCGGACACAGTTTAATATATTTTGAGGCTAAGTGCGGCATTGCGTGTTGCTTAAAACGTCCTATTACATTTTAGTTAAGTTATTGACAATATAAACTTTTTTTTATCCAGTTCCATGTGATACAGGCGACACTATGTGTGCAAATGGTGATTTATGTGTGCGTTCCTACCTTAAATGTGATGGCATCAATCACTGTAAAGATTTTAGTGACGAGTTTGACTGTGATTATGGTAAGTAGATATTGTCAACAATAATTTACATGATTGTGAGGACTATGTTGGTTAATTACACTGAGGTGTCGTCCATTATTTTATTTTGAGTTACGTTGCTAGCGTACGTACGAGGAGATTACTATGGACCCCGTAGTACAGGAATGGTTCTGGACGATATATGAATATATTGGCTGCTTACATTAAATAGCTACCCAGTGTCTCTTTCCAACTATACGTTTTAAAACATTCAAATATTTAGCTTTTTATTGTTACGCTGTTTGAGATGAAGTTTAGTTCCATAAACATCTCCTTGTATTTTGCTTACTGATCAACTTTAGCTCATGTGACCTAATTCATTTAGCTATTTAATAATGTTGAGGATACTACACAAGCCTAGCACGGTACAGTAACAGTTAGTCTTAAAGAGTTCATATTATCTGTGATTTGATTTCGTTTTCGACATATCCAGTCAATAGTGAATATACTCACATTTTTAGTTACATTTCATTGCTAAGCCAACAGCTTCATCAGATCCGCAACTCTGTCTAGTGGCAACAGGAGACTAATATACGATATGGACTTTATATTATTTTTTAGGCAATTGCGGTACGGGCCAGTTTAAGTGCAAGAACGGGAGTGCTAGTGGCTACTGTATAGACCAAATGTACAAATGCAATAGAAAGGAAGAATGCTATGACGGGGAAGATGAATGGGATTGTGGTAAGTTAAACTGCGGTACTCATTTCAGTAATCATTCGAGGTGTGCTGCAGTGGTGATGGTGAGAGGTACACTCTTAAGTAATGTTGGGTAAACTAATACATTTCACTAGGGTAAAAAGGGAACATGGTTGTTTATTGGGTAAAACTTAACACAACAGTGGTTGTGTAGAGTCTTACTAAACACCTAGTGAACATTTTACCCATCCAATAGCTAAATGTTACCTAACAAAGGTCAACACTTTGACACAATATCGTACGGTAAATATTTACCCCAAAACAACCTCGTTCCCTATTTTGACCCAATTTTGTGTAACATTGTGTAGTGATTTTACCCAACACTTGTGTCATTTTGGTACACATAAATTGGGTAAATTTCCTTTACCCAAAAAGCTGTGTAGGCAATTTACTCTTTTATTGTGCAACACTTTACTCTGCATTAATATGCACATTTTTTGCACATTTAAACTATGGTGGATGACAAGTCAAAGCTTTATAGCGGGAGGCCGACCTACATGTTATGGTTATTTTAAGACAATGTATATTATTTTAGAGTGAAGTAGCTGTTATAGTCCTGTACTACTTGTCTAGCCTAGCCCTAGTTTCCAATTCATACCCTACCTTTTCAAATAAGCTTATTATGATACGCAATAGGTATAGGAAATATAGCCCAGATCTGTCTGTCACTTATTTCACTCCTATAAGACTATTGTCTTATTCTACAGGACTATAAATGTATAAATCCTTTTACCTACAAAACGCCGGGATAAGGTCCTCAAGTCCTGCTCCTGCACTAGAAGTTTCTGTCCGCCGTGGCTGGACCGCATGGGATTTTCGCTCTACATTGTGCAGTTTTTTACTACTGAGATTGTACATCGCGCAGTAGTCTCCTTCACATCCGCTTTTGGCAATGTAAAATGGAGTCTGAACTCGAGACTCACGATGAATCTTTCACTTTCAAATCGGGGATTTACCCAACCGCCGCTTTTCTACACTTCTATAGTGTAAAGCTCGGACTTCAAAAGAAAACTGTGTGTAAAAATTTATTTTACGAAATCGATGTTTAGCGCACTGTTGGGTTAAAAACTATCCATTTG
This sequence comes from Ophiura sarsii, assembly GCA_035610835.1. Classification (NCBI taxonomy): domain Eukaryota; kingdom Metazoa; phylum Echinodermata; class Ophiuroidea; order Amphilepidida; family Ophiuridae; genus Ophiura; species Ophiura sarsii. The sequence continues at coordinate 6,443,844 of CM069443.1, forward strand.
TACCCAGCACAATTTGACACCTATTTCTAAGCGTGTAGTGATCGTGGGGATAGTGAGTGGATGGTGGCGTTTGTTGGATTGGTGAGAAAGAAGTTGTTTAAGTAGCTATGGTAGTTATCGCTGTCGTAGCTGTATGGAAGATGGTGTTGTTAGTGTTGAAAGTTGCATAGATATTTATATTTGAGATTATTGTTTCTCACAACAGTAAATAAGCTTATATTACCTCTGGGATAGCTTTCTGGCAGCAACTCGCTTGCCTTTCGTGAGCCCCAATAACACGTGGTAGTAGCGTCCTCCGTCTCTGTTGAGGGAGCTCTGCTTGAGCCTGATGTGAGCGGCTTCGCGAACTCCCCGTCCAAACCAAGAGAAGTCAGAATCAAGGATTCTGATGTTGTCTCTGGGGAACTTATGCCCGGTCCTCGTGGTATGTTCAGCTACGGGGGACGGTTCCCGTTGGTGTTCGGCGGCTCTGATGCCAAGGGGGCGTTTGGTCTCGCCAATGCAGGAGGCAGGGCATCGCTGACAAGCAATATGGTACACTGTGCCACACTTCTCCTTTATGTCTATTTTGTCCTTGGGCGAGACTAGGTGCTGCCGGATGGTTTTCCTGGGTTTAAAGTGGACCCGGACACCGCGTTTAGTTAGTATTCTGCGCAGACCTTCCGATACACCTCTGACGTAGGGTAGGGTAGGGCGAAGTTTCTTTAGGACACATCTCAGGTTCTCTTTAAATTTCCTGGTTGGGTCCCGTTTGAGAAGCGTGTAAGTGTTGGTGTCGCTGAGAAGGTCCTTGACTTTCTGTTTGTAGTCTTCGGTATCTAAGACAACAATGCACCTGCCTTTGTCACTAGGTAAGATTGTGATGGAGTCATCGTTCCTCAGGTCTTTTAAGGCATTCCTATCCATTGTGGTTAGATTACTCTTGGGGGGGGGGGGGACGACTGGACCCAATGACACGGGCTGCTTCAGCTCTAACCCGGTTCTTGTCATGTTTTTCTAAGCCTCTACAAGCATGTTCCACTCCGGTGATAAGATCAACAGTGGGTATGGTTTCAGAGAGATTGCATAGTTAATCATACCTTTGGTTAATTGTCTTTTATCCTCATCCGATAATTCCCGGCAAGATTTGTTCATAATTCCCGGAATCGATCGTATTTGTTGACTTGGCGTCGTTTGCACTTCCGGTGTTCCGAGTCATGGGTCAAATCGTCCATTTGAGAAAGCCAGTCGGTGGAAATATGCGATGTTATTTCGGCTGATGATTCCTCGCTTTGGCGTTTAATAACATTTAACGTGAAAATAGTTTGACGTATCCGCTCGCTTACAGTTTCGCTTCCGTTTTCCTCAAGATGTTTTCCGTTCCCGCGCCCTTTACCGATGTTTTCAATTTCAGACTGGGCGGTAACAACCCGTTGCTACGGCAGCGTAATAGGTAACAAAGATGGTTCTGTCACCTAGCAATTTTCCGCGATGTTCTTTCCCAACAGCGCACTTTGTGAAGAAAATCTTTTCCATAATCATGTTTAATGCGTTGCATAGATATTATTTGTTTATTACCTTTAATACCCAAGTAACACTTAATCATAAGCTCTTTACCGAATACTGTTTGTTTCCATGCAGACTGCAAATCCAACGAATACAAATGTGCTGAGCGAGGTGGATGCATCAGTAAAGCTGAAGTTTGTGATGGATACATGGATTGCTTGGATTATAGTGATGAGACGGGTTGTCGTAAGTTGTCAAATGACGCGACTATTTACAATAGTAGACGTTTTATATTAGAATTAGAAGAAAACCCATAATTTTCTTATTAAGCCTACCCCTGAAAGTCTGAAATAGAGTTTGTCAAATGCTACAGGTGAAAAGATAGTGATGTTGAGGGTCACTTAGGTAATTTTACTGACATTTGGAAGGAGATTGCATATTATGATTTATAGTAAAACTCCTGTTGTTATTGTATCAGAATGTTTGCTTTTCAAAACCAAATGCCAACAAATATGCTCTCACTAAGTTATCCCAGTTTGTGGGATGTTTATTATGTTCCGGCACATGTCCCCTTTTAAAGATTTTGCTCCTACAGAATACCAAACACTATTCTCTCTCTGAAATAAAACTTTCGTTTGTTGCTTTTAATAAACAGCTAATGGTACCGACTGTTCTGATGGCTACCTATGCGGAACGTCAACCATCGGGGCGGACATGACTATATCTCGGGGTAGTGTTTGTATATTGTTAATATTTGTTTGCGACAAATCCAATGACTGCACCGATGGATCGGACGAGACCATGTTTGCATGTGAAAACTATAAACCAACACGTAAGTATGTCAATATCTTTAAAAATTAAGATATTATAAAAGGTTACTAAATATTCGTGATATTCGCAATGATAGTTAAGGCTGAACCAACTTTTGGCATTACTCCTGGCAATTGGGTTTTACTACGTTTAATAAAAGTATGAGAGACTAGTCCCAACTGGAACAGTTAGTAGAGACCACTAACAGGATACCAATGGTGTACAGAGGGGAAAGTACAAATGTAAAATGTAATAAATTGAAACTTGTCCCAACTGAAAGTGGGGGATGAAAAAAGGTGGGAGCATTAGAGATAATCAGAGAGGCAATTTGCAGTATGTTTCTTGCTCCCATGAGAACCACACTGCCCTACCTGTGTATTATACATACCGTATCTGTATACACATAGGCCTTTCGAGCCGGTCTACGTATTGTACAAATCTGTATGCAATGGGCTAGTTCTGTTTATATTTCCACTTGATAAAGACTAGTATATCTAGTCGAGACGTTGTGCTTATCTCTAATTTGTCATCCCCCACTTTCAGTTGGGATATGTTTTACTTTATTACGTTTAATAATAGCTAGGAGAAAATAGTAATAACATCGAAAAGTAATGATAAGTAGAAAAAGGTCAACCAAATTTTGCCATTAACTTCTAGTATGATAATCTCAGTCCAGATATTTCAAACAAAGTTTGTTTATATTGTTAGCAATTGCAAAACTGAAGTTGGTACATAACTTTGAGCAATATTGGTATAGCTTTAGCCTTATAAGCTTTTGATCGTGATTTTCCGAGTTTCTTGCTTGTTTGGTCCGATGACACGAATTGGTAGTATTATAGAAAGAAATGATATCATATAATTACTCGACAGATTGCTACATACTTTTGATGTTAAATCAATCATTACAATTGTCAATTCTTACCACAGCTGCCCCTGATGAATGCGTGGTCGATCAATTTACATGCGGAAATGGAGAGTGTATCCCTTTGGAATGGAAATGTGATGGGGACCCAGATTGCAGTGATAATGCTGATGAAGAATCATGTAGTGGTAAGATGCACAGAACACAAGCGGCTGGCATCATATATAATCCTAACTTAATTAAAATCAGTAATCGGTATCAATCTAATATAAACACTAAACGAGCGAAATTTATCTCTACAATTTGACACTTCGTTCATAGAAATTGAGTGGATTTGAGAAATATTATGAAGAAAAAAAAGTTGTAGCAAAACCTTCTTTCTATTGGATGTCATTGTTGTGTATTGTAAGCTGGTCAGGATGTAAAGACCTCAAAAAAAGAAAATCATACACTTTGTTAACCCTAACCCTCTTGAGTACTACGAATTACTACGATGCGGTGTGCTTGTGTCACCCGGCGTGGCAGTTTTTCGATGAAATAATGGCTTCACGCTATATACTTGGCGAAGTACACTGAGCCAAGTATGGTTGACCCCCGTGGCCTATCGGTAGATCGTTCGCCTCTGAACTCAGAGGTCCGGGGTTCGAACCCGGGGGGCGTGAGGGCCCTTTTCCCTCTCGTTTTTTGGCCGAGAATAAAATTCCTTTGGAAAAAGTGCCTCGGGGCTAGGGTTAGGAGCAATTTTTTTCTTCCAATTTTTCTTTTTTCAATTTGTTTCTAATTTTTGTCTCATTACCCTGACCCTATTGAATATTACAAATTACTACGATGCGGTGTGCTTGTGTCATCCGGCGTGGCAGTTTTTCGATGAAATAATGGCTTCACGCTATATACTTGGCGAAGTATAATGAGCCAAGTATGGTTGACCCCCGTGGCCTAGCGGTAGATCGTTCGCCTCTGAACCCAGAGGTCCGGGGTTCGAGCCTCGGGGACGTGGGGGCCCTTTTCTCCCTCGCTTTGTGGTCGCGAAAACATTCCTTTGGAAAAGGTGCCTCGGGGGTTAGGGTTAATAACCTTTCCAAATATGTATTGACCAAACAGGGTAGATAGACATTTAGATGAATCTTTTTGGCACTATTTACTAGAAGTCACAAAGTGTACCACTTTCTTTTGCTGAGGTCTTTATAATAAACTGCTCAAAAAAGTTCGGAAATTTGTTTTCAATCGCCATTTTTAAAGTATTTGTTGATATATTCATAATTTGTTTTATATCAATGTAAAGCTGATGTGTTCCCCTATCTAACGATACCTCATGTGTAACAATCCTTTGTTTCAGTGCTTAGCCACCAACTTGTGAATGTGGGGAAGTCTCATTCAAAATGTGCCAAATTCATCATTTTTCGTGCTCATAAGAACAACTCTGTTCACTGTTTAATGGAGTGTTAAAAATACTGTTTAAAATTGTTGAACAACTATTGCTGTTCAGGTATCCTACCCAAACAAATGTTTAGATATGCCAAACTTGTTTAAGCTGGGCATTTGAAGAACCCTCATTGTTTAAAACTGTTTTAACAGTTAGATGCTTGCTCTTTTGACAAAATAGGGATGATTGAGACGTCCCCCTATTCTCAAACGCATGGCTGATCTCTGAGACATGTTCATAATATGATATTGTGCTGGATGTCACCTGAAAGCAGATGTGTTCATCTTTCCATCGATTCGATATGTGTAGCAATCATTTGTTTCAAGTTCAGCCACATATTAAGGAATATGGGGCGGTCTTAATTTTAAAACCAACATCATCACTATTTTGTCAAGTCAATTGAGCATCTCTCTTCAACACAGCAATTTGTTTTTACCATTTTAAACTACAGGGTTCTTAACCTGCTTAACAAGTTGTTGCGTATTGAAACATTCGTGCAGGGTACTTGAACAACGACAGTTGTTTTAAAGGGTTTGAACACTGTTTTTACAGTGTAGCTGTCAACGCGTACATGTAAGTTCATTGAATTGTTCTTTTGAGCACGGCGAAATAGCGGTGAATTTGGCACATCCCCACATTCACAAGCAGGTGGCATAGTACTGAAACAAAGGATTGCTACGCATGAGGTATCGTTGGAAAGGGGAACACAGCAGTATTTCATTGGTATGAAACACAATATGAATATATCACGAGATTGTTGACAATTGACGATTGACAACAATTTTTCACACTTTTTTGAGCAGTTTAGATGAGTAGTGAGTTGTGATTTATTTCATGCAAATTGATACTGGTGATCACACACACACACTCAATTTGTTGTCGCAACTGACTACTATAAATACCAGGCTTTTCAAACATGCGAGTCGTACATGTACGAGCGAGACAAACATAGCACACGTTTTCTACACAATTTCTATAGAGACGGTCATGCCTACTTTTCACCGTCTTTGATACAAATGATATTTCATTGCTGGTCTGCGAACGAAACTACACTCAATTTATCTCATAATCAGAAAAGTTTATGCTTTGTTTACACATTCTTATTGTGGATTTTGAATGATTTGTATTAAAACACAATATATACCACCGAAGTGTATAATACACATTTCGGTTTTGATTTACCTTGACTGGAAACACAACTTCAAAATATTTTATGCATTTTTGAGTGACTTAAATATGAGCTGTCGCATGTAGGTTATGTATAAACAGGCCGATAGAGATCAAAACAGAAAATATCAGTCAATCGTAATATGTTATAAACCAATCAGAAACACTGTAACATGGTAGGCCTCAAAGGGTGCGATATTTAATCAGGAGGAGCGTTACCTACTTACTGATTTGTTTTGTACTAATGCTTTGCATACCTTAGGAGAACGACCACTTCGGTGTACGGATGAAGAGCACCTGTGTGGTAATGGCTGGCAATGTATCCACATAACAGAGCGGTGTAACTATGTTCAAAGTTGTGACGATGAAACAATACCTAGCGATGAAGGGAACTGTTGTAAGTGGTATAAACTCATCAAAGATTATAATAGCTTGTCAGGAATCATTTCTTTTGTCCCAATTGATTGTTTCTGTATGATAATGTGCTTATGATACAGATTGTCAATACCCGATGTCTATCAACAAGAGTCTATAGGGTTTTGGTTGGCATGTTATCTATCGTTTTATGTTTAATTGTAAGTGTATGTTTAAATGTTTACATTTATATACCGTTTTGTTTATGATATAATAGGATGCCGAATCAAATCAAATCAAATCTGAGGTTGAGAATTATTGAAGGATATCTATATAATCTTAGCCCCTACTACATGTACTTGTGCTGTTCTAGTATACACAACTTGTACCGAAATTCAAACCCAAAATGCAGACAGCATTCTACACGGCTAGCGTACGGTTTTCTCGGCTTTGATCCATTTTATTTATTTTTCTACGCTCATTGTATTGTGGGACTGAATTTCGGTAACACTCAGCATCTGGTGTTGAAACCACGAAACCGCGCGTTACAATACATTTGATGTTATTGTTAGTTACACACATACGTCGTATTTCTCATACCTCAAGGAAAACGTGTGGGAAGACTTCGAGCCTCTGAAAGCGAACACACAAGTTTCCCTATGTCTTTGAAACACGGATGATATATGAGACTTACATAGCATGGTTTAACGTTTGAAACACTGATGATGGGACTGATATAGAATGGTTTAACGTTGTCAAACGTTGATTTTGATGAGACTGAAATGTGGCAACATTAATGTTAGTTGCTGTTAATATTAACCTTCACTTATTGTTCAATATTAATTCCATTGTGATACGGTCCCTTTCAAGAGTAGTGTTAAAATACGACATGATTAAACCTAAACTTCTCAACCTCTCTTAAACCTTGAATCTTCACAGCTTGTAGTACTGTCTCAGACGAAAATGAAATGAAACTCCAAGACCTGAAATGTAATGGTTACATCTCTCTAAATGAAAATATTAACTGGGCATTCCAGGGAGACTCACAGAGTAAGTTGTAATCATAACAACAACGTTAAAACTCATTTAACGGTTCGTGTTTTGCAATAACATAACTATGTGATATATCGGCTTATCTCAAAATCACGATAAGAAAACCTTTTTGCCTACTGTTCTATCGTCATTTTGAATGAAGCCCATGTGCTATTTGTTATTCATGTATTGGAGTCGTCTACGTGTAACCGTAGTTATATAGAGAGCATTTTAGCCTTAAAATAAATGGTCTTTAAGAAAACCATGGGAGAACTGCAATCATGTTCAAAACTGTTGGGACACTTCCTGCATGTCCTGTGGAACGGTGGTCCCTCCCCCTAAACTCAATAAAAGCATCGTCCAGCAACGGGCTGTGTTATAAATATCAGCCCCAACATTGATTGGGGTGGGGTGGGGGAAGGCAGCTTTACATAAACTAGTTTTGACTATCATACTTTCAACTGACAGCTTTTTACTCATTTTGGAAGATATTTCATGCGCACGTGTATTAGTGTCCCAACAGGTTTTGAACAAGATTGTGGATGGAAATTACTTCTATTGTACTACATGCAGCCATATTTTCTTAAAGATCCTCGTTCAATAATGTTGTTATCCTTTCATTGCAATATAATGTTAATGGGAACCAATAGAAACTGGTGACAAGAACCATAGGTCATGTAATAAAAGTGAAGCGTAATGGTATTGGTCATGAAATAGTCTTTGAGTTTGGCTGTATCTTTGTATATCAATCCTAACCAGGTGCATACACCGCGTGTCAAAGTTCACATGCAAGTTCTCCGTATGGACCAAATTGGGCGTGGCAACAGGAGTTCGATTGCAGTGGACAGCTAACCTGTATTGATTCCAATACGCTATTTCCTGAAACGTGTACTACAGGTATGGATCAAAGTATCGGAAAAGTATAGGCTAATTAAGATCCCATATTCTGGACTGTACTACATTAGTATCGTGTGTTCCAGTATCTTTTCTTACAGTATCTGAATATACTGGCCCATATAAAATGTACCAATATCGGGCGATACTGGAACATAGTTATAAATGTACCATTATCGTTCAATACTGGGACAAATCACTACTTATTTACTTCTTATAACGGTTTTTTTATTGTGAGGTGTTTTGATGAATTGACACTTGACACATTTTAATGATTTTAATGATACACGTATCATCAACTTTAATTTCATAGTTCTCGCAGATTGTTACGTTAACCAAAATGGTGCAGACTACAGAGGGCGTGTTATGGCAACCTCAGATGCTGAGCCTTGTGTTGGATGGAACACTGAACTGGCACAATCCTATGGTTATACGTCTGATAGATTCCCGCTTCTTGGACAGCATAATTTCTGCAGAAATCCCGGTGGGTATAAAACGGCTCCATGGTGTTTCACAGAGGAAACAGGCACCCTCATAGATGGTGTGGAGGCTCCGCCACTTGCTACAACTGGAAATGGTGATGGAGGTGAAGGAGATTACACAGGAGGTGGAGGAGATTACACCGAAGGAAATCAAGGTAAAAGTGTCCTTTATCTTTCGTGGTTATCTTATTGGTTAAGAGGATGTCACATGACCAGAAACCTCGTTCTAGCGTAACATCGTCGACGGTAACCAAGACGCGCTGCACTGGCACATGCATCGGGTGATACCAAGTCTTATGTCTGGAGCTGTATTGGTATGTATATTAGTGATGCAGCTCATCAAAAGGGGTGACTTTGCGGCTCAAATGGGGGACTTTGCGGCTGTGTGTTTTTCAAGATATAGAGGAAGACGGACAGAAGAAAAAAATAAGAAGAATAAGAATGTAGGCGTCATTTTCACTCGTAAAATCTGAAGCCTTGATCAACGTTGATATATTTGGTACCATTTCAAAGCTTAGAGGATGTTCTGAGATCACATACAATACTCAAAATTGACTTCACCTGCAAAGTGCGTCCTTTTGATATAGGGACGAAACCGCTTGCACCTCTAAATTACAAAGTGTTTCAACATTTTGTATTCACATTAAGATATTTTAAAGGCATCAAAACATCTAGGAATAATATGTGAAATACTAATTTTGGATACATACGTATGGATTTATAGCGTGTATTTCTTGGATCTTACTATTGTGGCATAGATCTGCAACCAACTTCCATTAACTATTAAGTATATCTGAATAGTTATCTAATGTGATTTTCAATTATTGCACACCGTTTTCTTTAAAATATTCTCTCAAAATAGTAATTAGTAATTATTATAAATCCATACTATATTTTCTTCAGTTACAAGTGCTTCAATTGCCATTGACCAGCCGTTTAGCGATCCCCTCACAGATTCGGGTTCACCGGAATATCAGCAGCTAGAAGCCGAATTTCAAGACGAGGTAAAAAAAACTGTTTATGCTTCTTTTTCCTCTCTTTTTATCAATATTGCTGTCACAATTATTACTATTTCCGCTGCCACAATTCAACATTCACCACCGTCACCATCACCACTCAAAGAAGATTTCTTTAGCAACCATCATGCAATATTCAACACATGGTCAGTGCTTTTCTGTCTTCTGTGTCTGATGGTTCCCATTGACATTACATTGCTGTGAAAGGCAAATAACTTTGCTCCTAGTAATGATCTTAAGAAAATATTGCTGTAAGTAGTACAATTGATATGCCTTAAATTCAGTCATGTATTGTTTTTCTTAAATATCATTTATTTTCTAAGCGACGCATTAATGTACATTTTAGTTGGGATTCAACTTCTTTCCAATATGGGGTCAAGTTATTTCTATCTGTACCATGTGTAAAAGTCAGACGACCTTCAAATGCTGCTTACTTTAGCAGATATTGGAACATGTTTGTTCTGTGGAAAAGCTAAACATTCTGGACTTGCTTAAGAAATCTTCTTTGATCACCACTGGAACCACCCTCCCTACCACGCTTTTACCATGACCATCAACACCACCGTCATCTCCAACGACACATTGACCTCTATCATTAACACCACCATCACCAAAACCGCCATGTCAACTATCACAATACCAACACTTACACGACGAAAGTCACCAACACCTCAGGCTACACCACCACCAACATCACCGTCAACACCTCCTATCACCGCCTTTCGTGTACAACTCCACCATCAAACCTTCACATCATCTCAATCTCCGTCACCACCACCCTTAGGCCAAACAAAAGTTGCATGAAATGAATAAGTAAGCTTAAATAAATGTTTTTAGACTATTGTCACACTAGTAACATTCGTTAAATTTACATATGCGCCTATACCAATTTGGTCTTGACATAAACCATATATTTGTCAGCCAAAAAAAAAATGAAAAAAGGAAGAAAAAAATTGGAAAAAAAGAATTGAAAAAAAGAAAAGAAAAATCCGACCGACATACCCGATTTTAAATTTTTGGCACTAGAGGACAAGACACCTTTTTCTTTTTTTGCCTTATGTTTAACATCTTTTCTACCATTAAGACTGACACCAACACCAGCACAAAGCACTATTTATTATTCAGGTCACCAACTTATATAAGGGTCGCAGTCATTTACATACTACTAACGAGAAACAAACACCAACCAAAACTCACTCAGTGGCGTTTTATAATCACTTTTTAATGTATTTATTTCTTTTTGAAGTGAGAACTATGTCTTTACGAAAATGAGTAACCTCTGCTTTGAAGGAAATAGCTATTCATAAATTTCAAAATGCTAGGTCAAAGCTAAAGAGGCTTATAAATTCATCTAAATGTTTTTGGTTATTTCTTTGGTTTTACTTTATGTATTATACATGTATTGCTATTTGTAAAGTAAATGTTTTTTTTCTAATCGCTATCGTTTACTAATGGCTATCGTTCACTTTTTACGATTGAGCCAGTCCGAATATATGTGTTTTACTTGGCTTTTGCCGAGTTTACATATTTCTACTTTCATTGAAACTGCTATTGTTTTGTTTATTTTATGACCTGCTACTGTTTTTACTAGTGTATATGCTATTTTATTAAAATGATTGCGATTTGTTTAGTGATTGCTTTTTATTGGCCAATTGCCATCGTGTATTTCATTCAATTGTTCATGAGAGCGCGCCACCGAGTCTCGGTAAAGAGAGCGCTAGTTTCCTTTACAAAATCTGTTTAATCAAAGGTATGAATTTTTGTTTTTTCTTCAAAAAACTGAAAATGTGGACAATTTGGCACATTTTTTGAAATAACAACACTTCTGTTTGTGTGCAATTTTAAGAACAATTATCCCATACATTTTACATTTTCTTCATTGCATTTCATTAAGGACATTCCTATCAATGTTTTACCATCATAAAAGAACCACATTTCTACCATTTTGGCTTACAAAATAGTGAATTATATTCAAATTTCCGGAAACTTCCGGAAATTACCGAGGGCCATAACTTTTGACCCGATCATGCTAAAGATGTAGAACAAAGTTTAAAAGATGTATTTCGTAACTCTCTTTCATGTTCTGCATCTATCTCAATTTCGACAGAAGTGGAGTTGGTCCCTTTTGGAACAGAGCTCTTCTTTAGGAGCATCTCAGTTAGCCACCACCAAATACATAATAGAATTGATTACCTCTGCCTTGACAATTTATCCACCGCTTCTTGATGGAACATGTGATGATAAGTTTACGTTTCAATTACATAAGTCGTCATTGTCATGTGAAGCGTGAACAGCAACTATTTGTTTCTTCTTTTCATGTTTATAGATGGACGCAGAACTTCAAAATGAATTCGGCGATGCATTTGAAATGACACAGGTTTCGGAGTTTGGGTAAATGTAGTAAACAATACAATATTGAATTGGTAACAAAAACACCTATAACACATTGTAACTTTAAACAACATCAATACTTTATGGATATGAATAGCAGGAGTGCTCCAATCAGATGACACGATTTTGTGAAAACGAACGCGAGCTTCGGCGCATTTATTGAAACCCGCATTGACCACTATACGCGTACTTTATTCGGAATCTATAGCAAAAATGGTCAACATTACTCGCATCAATGACTTGTACGTCGTGCGTGTTTAGTATTTCATTGACACGCATGGGTGTTTTGCGCGTTCACCTGCTGATGATAGTTGGAAAGTACAGGTCCCTGCGTGCTGTATGATTAGTCAAGGAGAATTGTAAATAAATGTAGTACTCTCTAAACAACTGATACTCAGTCATTAAATTGCGCGGATATGATTGATATAACGTCATTGTAAACTTTATTGTTATTCTTTTAATCAGTTGTGTAACATTTAAGCCAATAGTCTCCACACATGTAATACTCTCTATGAAGCAGACTTCGGCACATTTAAAAGCAGGATATCTTACCAAATGTTAATACACCAATCTTCTTCCAAATATAGTTCTAAACCAGCCAAATAGCTATCTTGCTGATCAAGATATTCTATTTAACATACGTCTCACATGTTTTAAGCTCTAACCAATAAGCTGTGTGTATGTCGTCTGAGCTTCTAGTCATACACTTTACATCGTGGAGTTTGGTACATCCGGGAATTGGTATATTGTGAAATACAATATAAAAAGGTATCACACTGCTCATCTTTCTCAATAGCTAATACAACATTAAACCAATGTCACCGGTAAATAACCAAAAATCAAATTAATAAGATAAATACCAAAGTCCTTCCAATAGCAAACATAATATAATAAGAAGAAAAATCAAGTTACTCGTCTGGCAATAACAGAGCATGTAATACATGTCTTAGAATTCTTTAATTTCATTATGGTATTTTGCTTGTTTGTATTTGCAGCCCTGGAAGTATATATATTTATTTTGATATTAATTGGAACTACCCTCCCTACGAATCAGAGACTCAAACCAACAATGCACTGGATACAATGCTAAGAGATCTTGCTGATCGTGGATTACTTGGTCGGCTACCGTTGGTTCGTGGAACATCCATGGTGCATGACACAGGTTAGTCTAAATTAGGAGTGGTAGTAATTTCTTTTTTTTGATGAAACAAACTTATTACACTGTTAAAATGATGAGCAAAATACGTTGCTTAATTGCGTTTAATCATCTGTTGGGTAAATGGTTGATTAAATTTTATTCATCATAATTTTTATGTAGAAATCTAGGTGTTGTATAAAAGTAAAAACTACCCAACGTTGAGCAAAACAATTTAGTAACAAGTTGGGGAAATCCCCGGTCAAAACTCATTTGTTGCTAAAATATTGCGTTAATTGTTTCAATTGGGCAACTGTTGAGTATTTGTCTTAGGCAATCACGCAACTTATATATATGTTAAGATTTACTCATGTGTTTTTTATTGATCAAATAACTGTTGCTTAAATTCTCGATTCTAATTGCGTCCGTGATGGATCTTCTCAGAATTTGGGGAACGGTTGTATACGACATATACAGGGCGTAGTCAAAAAGAAGTTGATCGAGAATAAATGTTTGTTTAAAAATGTACCAAACAAATTTGACAAACCAATGAGGCACGTATTCAAAGAGCAACTTATTCCGCTCATATGACAAAAGGAATAAATGAAATCGATCAATTATATCAGGAGCTATGCCTGTTTTAATAAAAGAATCACAATAAAAAACACCAATGATAAGAGATGTAAGATATTATGTATATAGTTAAATAACATGTTAAACAAATTACAGATCCACTACCGAGAGGGAGTGGTGTAAGTAGCTCTGCTGCATCGCCCAGAATTCCCATTACAAGTTACCGGTTCACTACCGAGAGGAAGTGAGTGATGTATGTAGCTCTGCTGCATCGCCCAGAATTCCCAATTTTTGCCTATATATACAAAAATGTTCAATATGTAATGAAAACAATTCACAAATTAAGCAACAGTTGGTATTAAAATGCCCAACAAATGGTTAATTAATAATACCCAACTGTTGTGTAATGAAAATTGTGCAACTGTTGAGTAACTGGAATTGTTCAACTGTTGGTGAAAACATGTTGGTAAATTGTACGCAACTGATGAGCGGTTGCATACTTCAACAACGTTGTGTAAAATGTTGAGTAAATATTTAAGACCTTTTTGCAGTGAACGGTTTGATTTTCTTTCTTGCTATACGAATTGTAATCCTGAGGATTGTTAATCAACTATTCATGTTTGATTTAATGTCATTTAGGAAGATCAAGACTAGGATCCGGTTCACTAGATTAGTTTACCATTAACGCAGTGTATCTGCATGTAATATAATTAATTGCATTGGACTTAGTTCAGTTTGCAGGGGTGCTTGTACGTTTGATGCAAAATATTGGCGCCAATCGTATGTCTTACTTATGTAGAAATCACTTATATATATATGTGTATATATGAGCCATATGTACTGGTTTTCTTCAACGCCAGTTTTCTTGTTTTAGTTTCGTTTTTCCTATGATTTCCAATGGAGTCTCGAAATTGCTTTGAGCACTTATTTCATTCTTTGAATTATTTTATGAACACATGTTATTTACTCAATTTTATATATATTTTGTACATTTCAGGCAATACTGGTGGTGGAGGTATGATATTCATATATATATTATAATAACTAATACTAGAGCGGTTTTCGGATGTCCCATAAATTTAAGCACCAAAAGGTCGTTTGTTTTCTGGTGTGGAATACGTGTCATCTTGATCTGATTTCATTATCATTAAAGATATTTAGAAATCTAACTTCATCGGTTAGTGTTAACTAACTGTTAAGGTGTTTTGGTGGTAACAATTGATATATTTGTATTTAATTTTGTGTTGTTAACCTTAACACTCCTACTGAGCCGGTTTTGTACTGTGGGCCCCTAATTACATCAAACAGAGATGTAGAGTATACCTTTTTTGTTACCATGGTAAAGCTAGAGGTCACCTCTTTCCGTAAGTACGAAAACAAGCACAAACATCTCACGAATGACGTCACATTGACGTCATAAACATGGCCGACCTCAAAATACCGTTGTATTATTTGTACAGTGAAATATTGGCAAAAATTAAAAGTTCCAAATATCGGAATTTCAAGAATACACAGCAAGATATTTTTCCAAATAGCGATTTTTAATAATTGTAAGGTGGTAACCAATCCCTACCCTCAGACATTGACCGCTTACCCTACCTCCGGGTTTAGGTGGTACCCTCAAATGTCACAATGAGTGCAAAGGATGCAAAAGAGATTACCTAGATGCCCTAGATCACTGTCAGTTACTTTTTTCTTAGTAGGACGAGGGTAAATAACATGTCGAGGCATCCATGTTATTAGGTATAGCACCTCAAAAAAAACCTACACAACTCACATGATATTTGATGGTTACATATGATAGATCTTGTTATTAGCTTTGAAAAACAAAAAACAGAATTGAAATTAGTCAATGCATTCTGATTTTATGATAATTTTCAGATATCCGGAAATCGGCTCCAATTCTGCCCTAAATTGTGAAAAACCTGAAAAGTGCGAATTGTCGAATGTTTTCATGCGTTTTTCACCATTTATATGACATGCAAATAAGACATGTAACAATTTCATTGATGCGTCTGGCGACCTATGGAATTGTTACTCGAGTATATGTCAGCCTGCACAATTTCGGTTAAATAGAGAATTCTTCGTATCCCTTAGCATTGTTGCATTCATCAAACAAAGCAACACTCCACGTAGTTAATTCAAACGATCATTTTGTTTGATTTCTATGGAAACCGTATTTAACGAGGTGAAGATTAAACTTAACAATAGACAATGTTCAATGCATATATACAATTATATTAAATATTTGTTAATTTATATTCAGTAGGAGGCTCTGACTGTCTACCAGACGACCCGAATTGCGAAGGTAATCTTGCTATATGTTTTGTGTAATCGAAAGTATTGGTTGGTATGAATATCGTATTCAAAATTGTAACAATTAGCCTAAATATTAGGGAACGTTAAGAATAGTAAATTAACATTAAATATCGCATTAATTTACATTTCGCATTAATAACCTCATTCGGTAATTTATATTCAACAGGAGGCTCTGAATGTCCACCAGACGACCCAAATTGCGAAGGTAATCTTGCTATATGTTTTGTGTAATCGAAAGTATAGATTGGTATGAATATCGTATCCAAAAATGTAACAATTAGCCTCAACAATTTGGAACGTTAAGAATAGTAAATTAACATTAAATATCGCATTAATTTTAATTACATTTAGAGAATAATCACTGCGTAACAACTGTTTTCACGATTTGTTTTTAAAAATCAGAGGTTTTTGTTCTGGTCTGAGGAATTGTCCCGAAGGGGCCCAGCCCCCTGTGGACAATTCCGAATGACCAGAACAACAACCGAGGATTTCAAAACAAATTCACGAAATCAGTTGTTAAGCAGTCATTATTCTCATTTATTACTGATAAAGATGCATATTTATCCAAATCGTTGATTTGTACCGATATAACTTGCTAATAATTAATTAGTTTTCTGTTTATTTTGTCCATCCCTTTTTCTCTTTCCAGCCCGTTTATAGGGACTTTTTTATTTATGACATACAACAATAAATCAACAAAATACCAAAATAACACTACACAAAATACATCAAATACAGACAAGGCATCAACATTCAGACGCCACAAGTGCCAGACAAAGTTTTACTATTATATAGGCACATAATGCTATATTTTTATTTTTAAAGAAAACATTATGAAAACATGAACAATATTCCCCCATCTTTTGTTATGGGATGCCATTCTATTATTCCTTTCTGCAATAACTTTCTCAGATTTTTCAGTCATTTTCACCAATGATTTAAAGACATAAATACTAAGTTTCTTTTCTTCAACTCTGCATCTTTAAATATAACGTTTTGCCAAAAGAATGATTATATTTTTGAAAAAGTCGAAATCTTCATTAAATAAGCCAAAACATATATTCTGATAGTTCACATTGAAAAAGATACTTAGCCCAGTATTCATCCATGTACTAAGATTGCTCCGAAAATCTTTTGTTACATTACACTCCCACATGAGATGTTTTACAGTTTCTCTATTCACTTGCAGAAACTACATATATCCGTCTATATATCTATTTTGTCCACCCCTTCTTAGTTATTGAAATAGTCCAAGTCGGGTCATCCCCTCATTAACATTTTTATCATTCAACTAATCAGAAATAAGCTTTAATCGTGTTTCGTCATAACTCATTGAATATTCAGTTTAGGGGCGTGAGGCGTTACTTTGATTGGTCGGTCAATGAGCAAAACAATCGAAAACTTTGGCGCAGTACTTTCAGGGCAATTATTAGTAACCTGCACTCGGCGTGCGCGTTCTCATCTGACGATTAATATTATTGGAACGCACTTGGTAAGCAGCTATCGCGATTATTCATGAAGTAATGAATTCGCATTAATAACCTCATTCGGTAATTTATATTCAGTAGAAGGCTCTGAATGTCCACCAGACGACCCGAATTGCGAAGGTAATCTTGCTATATGTTTGTGTAATCGAAAGTATTGATTGGTATGATAATCGTATCCAAACATGTAACAATTACCCTCAATAATAGTCAAAGTTAAGAATAGTAAATTAACATATTTTAATCACATTTCGCATTAATAACCTCATTCGGTAATTTATTCACTAGGAGGCTCTGAATGTCCACCAGACGACCCGAATTGCGAAGGTAATCTTGCTATATGTTTTGTGTAATCGAAAGTATAGATTAGTATGAATCTCGTATCCAAAAATGTAACAATTAGCCTCAACAATAGGGAACTTTAAGAATAGTACATTAACACTAAAAATATCGCATTCATTTTAATTACATTTAGAGAATAATGACTGCGTAACAACTGTTTTCGTGAATTGTTTTTAAAATCAGAGGGGTTTTTCTGGTCTGAGGAATTGTCCCGAAGGGGCGCAGCCCCCTAGGGACAGTACCGAATGACCAGAACAACAACCAAGTATTTCAAAAAAAATTCACGAAAACAGTTTTTAAGCAGTCATTATTCTCATTTATTACTGATAAAGATGCATGTTTATCCAAATCGTTGATTTGTACCGATATAATCTTACTTATAATTAATTAGTTTTCTGTTTATTTTGTCCACCCCTTCTTAGTTATTGAAACAGTCCAAGTCGGGTCATCCCCTAATTTACATTTTTATCATTCAACTAATCAGAAATAAGCTTTAATCGTGTTTCCTCATAATTCATTGAATATTCAGTTTAGGATAGGAGCGTGAGGCGTTAATTTGATTGGTCGGTCAATGAGCAAAACAACTTTGGCGCAGTACTTTCGGGGCAATTATTAGTAACCTGCGCTCGGCGTGCGCGTTCTCATCTAACGATAAATGTTATTGGAACTCAATTGGTAAGCAGCTATCGCGATTATTCATGAAGTAATGAATTCACATTAATTACCTCATTATTCGGTAATTTATGTTCAGTAGGAGGCTCTGAATGTCCACAAGACGACCCCAATTGCGAAGGTAATCTTGCTATATGTTTTGTGTAATCGAAAGTATTGATTGGTATGAATATCGTATTCAAAAATGTAACAATTAGCCTAAATAATAGGGAGCGTTAAGAATAGTAAATTAACATTAAATATCGCATTAATTTATATTTCTCATTAATAACCACAGTCGGTAATTTATATTCACTAGGAGGCTCTGAATGTCCACCAATCAGAAATAAGCTTTAATCGTGTTTCCTCATAACTCATTGAATATTCAGTTTAGGGGCGTGAGGCGTTAATTTGATTGGTCGGTCGATGAGCAAAACAATCGAACACTTTGGCGCAGTACTTTCGGGGCAATTATTAGTAACCTGCGCTCGGCGTGAGCGCTCTCATCTAACGATTAATGTTATTGGAACGCACTTGGTAAGCAGCTATTGCGATTATTCATGAAGTGATGAAATCGCATTATTAACCTCATTCGGTAATTTATATTCAGTAGGAGGCTCTGAATGTCCACCAGACGACCCGAATTGCGAAGGTAATCTTGCTATATGTTTTGTGTAATCGAAAGTATTGATTGGTATGAATATCGTATCCAAAAATGTAACAATTATCCTAAATAATAGGGAACGTTAATAATAGTAAATTAACATTATTAATCGCATTATTCACATTTCGCATTAATAACCTCATTCGGTAATTTATATTTAGTAGGAGGCTCTGAATGTCCACCAGACGACCCGAATTGCGAAGATAATCTTGCTATATGTTTTGTGTAATCGAAAGTATTGATTAGTATGAATATCGTATCCAAAAATGTAACAATTATCCTAAATAATAGGGAACGTTAATAATAGCAAATTAACATTATTAATCGCATTATTCACATTTCGCATTAATAACCTCATTCGGTAATTTATATTTAGTAGGAGGCTCTGAATGTCCACCAGACGATCCGAATTGCGAAGGTAATCTTGCTATATGTTTTGTGTAATCGAAAGTATAGATTAGTATGAATCTCGTATCCAAAAATGTAACAATTAGCCTCAACAATAGGGAACGTTAAGAATAGTAAATTAACATTATTAATCGCATTAATTTTAATTACATTTAGAGAATAATGACTGCGTAACAACTGTTTTCGTGAATTTGTTTTTAAAATCAGAGGTTTTTGTTCTAGTCTGCGCCCCTTCGGGACAGTTCCGAATAACCAGAACAACAACCGAGAATTTCAAAACAAATTCGCGAAAACAGTTGTTAAGCAGTCATTATTCTCATTCATTACTGATAAGGATGCATATTTATCCAAATCGTTGATTTGTTCCGATATAATCTTACTTATAATTAATTAGTTTTCTGTTTATTTTGTCCACCCCTTCTTAGTTATTGAAACAGTCCAAGTCGGGTCATCCCCTCATAACATTTTTATCATTTAACCAATCAGAAATAAGCTTTAATCGTATTTCCTCATAAATCATTGATTATTCAGTTTAGGGGCGTGAGGCGTTAATTTGATTGGTCGGTCAATGAGCAAAACAATCGAACACTTTGGCGCAGTACTTTCGGGGCAATTATTAGTAACACGCACTTGATAAGCAGCTATTGCGATTATTCATGAAGTAATGAATTCGCATTATTAACCTCATTCGGTAATTTACATTCATATGAGGCTCTGAATGTCCTCCAGACGACCCGAATTGCGAAGGTAATCTTGCTATATGTTTGTGTAATCGAAAGTATTGATTGGTATGATAATCGTATCCAAACATGTAACAATTACCCTCAATAATAGTCAAAGTTAAGAATAGTAAATTAACATATTTTAATCACATTTCGCATTAATAACCTCATTCGGTAATTTATTCACTAGGAGGCTCTGAATGTCCACCAGACGACCCAAATTGCGAAGGTAATCTTGCTATATGTTTTGTGTAATCGAAAGTATAGATTAGTATGAATCTCGTATCCAAAAATGTAACAATTAGCCTCAACAATAGGGAACGTTAAGAATAGTAAATTAACATTATTAATCGCATTAATTTTAATTACATTTAGAGAATAATGACTGCGTAACAACTGTTTTCGTGAATTTGTTTTTAAAATCAGAGGTTTTTGTTCTAGTCTGCGCCCCTTCGGGACAGTTCCGAATAACCAGAACAACAACCGAGAATTTCAAAACAAATTCACGAAAACAGTTGTTAAGCAGTCATTATTCTCATTCATTACTGATAAGGATGCATATTTATCCAAATCGTTGATTTGTTCCGATATAATCTTACTTATAATTAATTAGTTTTCTGTTTATTTTGTCCACCCCTTCTTAGTTATTGAAACAGTCCAAGTCGGGTCATCCCCTCATAACATTTTTATCATTTAACCAATCAGAAATAAGCTTTAATCGTATTTCCTCATAAATCATTGATTATTCAGTTTAGGGGCGTGAGGCGTTAATTTGATTGGTCGGTCAATGAGCAAAACAATCGAACACTTTGGCGCAGTACTTTCGGGGCAATTATTAGTAACACGCACTTGGTAAGCAGCTATTGCGATTATTCATGAAGTAATGAATTCGCATTATTAACCTCATTCGGTAATTTACATTCATATGAGGCTCTGAATGTCCTCCAGACGACCCGAATTGCGAAGGTAATCTTGCTATATGTTTGTGTAATCGAAAGTATTGATTGGTATGATAATCGTATCCAAACATGTAACAATTACCCTCAATAATAGTCAGAGTTAAGAATAGTAAATTAACATATTTTAATCACATTTCGCATTAATAACCTCATTCGGTAATTTATTCACTAGGAGGCTCTGAATGTCCACCAGACGACCCGAATTGCGAAGGTAATCTTGCTATATGTTTTGTGTAATCAAAAGTATAGATTAGTATGAATCTCGTATCCAAAAATGTAACAATTAGCCTCAACAATAGGGCACGTTAAGAATAGTAAATTAACATTATTAATCGCATTAATTTTAATTACATTTAGAGAATAATGACTGCGTAACAGCTGTTTTCGTGAATTTGTTTTTAAAATCAGAGGTTTTTGTTCTAGTCTGCGCCCCTTCGGGACAGTTCCGAATAACCAGAACAACAACCGAGAATTTCAAAACAAATTCACGAAAACAGTTGTTAAGCAGTCATTATTCTCATTCATTACTGATAAGGATGCATATTTATCCAAATCGTTGATTTGTTCCGATATAATCTTACTTATAATTAATTAGTTTTCTGTTTATTTTGTCCACCCCTTCTTAGTTATTGAAACAGTCCAAGTCGGGTCATCCCCTCATAACATTTTTATCATTTAACCAATCAGAAATAAGCTTTAATCGTATTTCCTCATAAATCATTGATTATTCAGTTTAGGGGCGTGAGGCGTTAATTTGATTGGTCGGTCAATGAGCAAAACAATCGAACACTTTGGCGCAGTACTTTCGGGGCAATTATTAGTAACACGCACTTGGTAAGCAGCTATTGCGATTATTCATGAAGTAATGAATTCGCATTATTAACCTCATTCGATAATTTACATTCATATGAGGCTCTGAATGTCCTCCAGACGACCCGAATTGCGAAGGTAATCTTGCTATGGTCATGTGTTTTAAGCTCGCCTCCTTTCGCGTTACACACGGATTTTGGCTTTCACGACATGATTTTAACTTTACACATTTATATTTGCTTGTATACCCCCCTGAGGTAGTAAAAGTATATAATTTCTGAAGGGAAATTTCATGAGGAAACCAAATATGCCATTAAAATTATAGTATGACTAAGAACTAAAATGGTATGATCGGAAATGTTCGGAAAAATATCAGAGTTTTTAATTTTTAATTCGAGATCCATATATTTTTTATACCTACTCCTATCATTATTTACTTTACATATTTGAATTCCTCATGAAATTACCCATTAGATGATATATAATTGTTAAAGTTACTACGTCGGTATGGTAATTATACCGGCTAGTGAATATCTCCAATTTTTATTTTATATATTTTTAGAATTTTCAAAAATATTTGTTTAAGGATGAACCCTTCCCTGATTTAAACTGCATTTCTGAATTCCTCTAGTTACAAGCTTTCCAAAAATGTATACTTTTGCTATCATAGGTTGAAAACTTTTTCTGTTATTGTCATTTTTATAAATCCGGTAAATTGAGGCTGATTATTCATGTTTACTGTGTAGCGAATAGGAAGAAAGCTGATGTTCATTGTCTTATCCATAATTAATTAGTTGTTACAAATAGTTGACAAGTCTGTTGAACCACATACTTAAAGACTACTAATTATCCTTTAAAATGGGACCAGAATGGTGTTTGTAACATTAGGAGATGACTAGTTATTGTAAAAAGAACAAAACATGGGATTATCCCCATTGAGTTTGTACAGGCGACACCCCTTCCAGAAACACCCCTTCCAGCACCACCCCTGGTCCCCAAACATCAAACAGCTGTATCTCCCATTCTGTATTAGCTATACCAATGCCATTTTGCAGGCAGATAACTTGTTATTAGGGCTTTAAAATGATACCAAATTTGTTGAGATAGCTTTTGTGGTTTTAAAAATATTTGAGGAAAATTACAGCATGAAACTAAAAAATGTAACGGCACCACCCTATTTGGGAGGCGAGTTCATAACGCGTGACCCTATATGTTTGTGTAATCGAAAGTATTGATTGGTATGATAATCGTATCCAAACATGTAACAATTACCCTCAATAATAGTCAAAGTTAAGAATAGTAAATTAACATATTTTAATCACATTTCGCATTAATAACCTCATTCGGTAATTTATTCACTAGGAGGCTCTGAATGTCCACCAGACGACCCGAATTGCGAAGGTAATCTTGCTATATGTTTTGTGTAATCGAAAGTATTGATTGGTATGATAATCATATCCAAAATTGTAACAATTAGCCTCAGCAATAGGGAACGTTAAGAATATTCAATGAGATAATATTTCGCATTGATTCCTCGACCCATTTAAATTCATACACAAACCAGTCAGTGTCACACTACTATCTTTTGGGGTACGAAAAATTGCCCAAACTATAATAAATATGTTTTTGAATTAGAGCTATATTTTTAGGAGTTATGAACATATTTATCATCTAATACGTTACTCTTTTAAGTACTATAGATAGGTATAATAATCGTATACAAGAATGTTGACATTAAACTAAAGAGTAGACATAGAAAAATCTATTCAAAGAATTATAATGATAAATAAATCAAATGTACTTTATCTAATGGTACAAAGTCATCTATTTTTCTTTCTTTTTCTAGCTAGAAAACGAAAACGCAGTATTCGAACAGGTAAGGAAATCTACGGGTATCGTATGTGTGTTAATTTCATAAGAATCATAAGAATTTAGTCTATTTTGTTCATTATACTGGGATATAACAATATATTGATCGACACTTTTAGTATTAAAGAAAATTAAAATTACATTGTTTTAAAATTACCCACGGTGTTTACGTTAATCTCAACTAGATGATGTCGACACTATTTTCCGAAGTAATTTAATATGGCTTTGAAACAATCATTGTATGTTTAATCATTACTACACGATCTCTTCATGTTTCAATTATTATTTTCTGGGAAACGGTATTTTATACATACCCTCATTTCAGTATCGAAACACCTTACACATGATCCAATAATTAACGGTCCGAAAGGGTATAAATTATCCAAAGCCAATGATCCATAATTGTGTTTTGCGTATTTTGACACCTCGATTGTTGAGATACGATGTTGCGGAGCGGAGTTATTGTCATTTCAATGGACGTAGGTGCAGTTTCAAAAGTGACAATTGTCCCTTTAGAAGCAGGTTGACCATTGAAATGGCAATAACTCTACTCCGCAACATCGTATCTCAACAATCGAGGTGTCAAAATATCAGAACAAAATTATGCACTGGATTATTGGCTTTGATTAATTCATACCCTTTCGGATCGTTAATTATTGGATCATGTGTTTCGATAGTTTTTGTAAGGAGTTTATAAAGATGGCGACACATTGTTGATATAACACCTTAGGCGTTTTAGTGAATAAATTAAAGTCAATCCCAGTGAGAGAAGTGAATTATTTCAATCATTTACAATTTATTTCAGAGAAATATCGACGAAAGAAACGTCAAATCGAAGGTATATATAGTATTATTGTCACCTTAATGTCATGACATTTTAACAAATAATACGACGTTATTGCCTAGCTACATTTAAATGATGGACCCAGTATGGATCCTAAAGGAAAACATGAATACTAATCTTAGCAATTTTCCCGTCTGGGAAAGAGGCTGCTTATAACGTGAATGTTGTTGGAGCAACCGGTGACCAAGTCATTAGCATGTCAGTTTCGTAGTGGGGGTGCGTGCAGGGGCCAAGGTAAAGGTCCCTGTAGATAACTCAGTCGCCCAAATTGGCCACGAAAAGTATGTATGTATATATGTATGCATGTATCTATTTTTGGAGGGGGTCCGTAATTGTACGGGTTGTATTAACCTGGTGGTGTTTAAATATATTTACAGAGGCAGTCATGGCAGTAGTTGATTAATGATGCAATAATAAATAAACCACACTCTTGGATGGTTTGCATTTATTGTTTTATTGGATAACTTAGATTAGTAAGAATTATTTTCTAGCTGTTTGAGTCGATTCAGGCGAGTTATACCCTACTTCCAGTAGCCCAAGTGTGATGTGTATATACCCAGAATCAAGTACTTATGGTCTAACCCTACAAAAGCCGAATATATGTTAAATAAGTGTCTTTATGTAGTTGCACAAAATATCCGCGTGATATTTTATTTTTATGGTGAATAGGGTCATTGCAGGCACGTTTATATATATGGCTTGGTGACGTGGGATCCATGATTGGATAGCAGCGTATCGCAAATCAGGTAGTCCGGCTGCAGCTGATGAAGTGGCTGCCCCTGACCTGAAACTTTGTGACGAATAGTTTTCCGGGACCAAGCCAATATATTTAGTTGCTCGTTTCACAAACATATTGAACCTTTTATCTACATGTTTTATTTATATGAGTTCAAATGTAATTAGTGTTTATTTTAAAACAGGGTTCAAAATTTGTTTGGTATAATCACCTTTTAGTTTGTTGTTTTGGTGCCTCGTTTCACTTCGCAGTTAATCATAAAGCATAGAGCAGTATCAGGTTCAGGCCTTATCATCATTATAATACACCCGCAACCCATGTGGGCATTAAATTTAAAAAAATCACCATCGCTTAAAAATTGAAAATAAGTTGTCGTGTTACGCAACGTATCAAAAGCAGCAACATTTATCTAATGACTACAATAACACCCGTTGTTTAAATATCTTCGGGATTCGTAGGTGCCTTAGTCTAACGACAATGACAATGTTATATTTTGATATAGCTGGTGAGAGAATCCATTGGAAGTATTGTACAGTTCCTGGTCCAGACAAGGAGAAACGGACCACGTGTCACTTAGGTAATGATATATTTATTCTTTAAAATATTCCATTTATTATGTTGAAATTGATCAAAAATGATGTGGTATATGTGATGACAAGTAACTAAATCAATAAATAATTTTACATAATAAAAATAATAAACAAGCTCTTATTATAGCGCCCAATATCCGAAGACTTCTAGGCGCTCTACAATAAAAGATTACTTACAACAAAACAAGTCAATTACATGAACTACAACTATAAAACATGATTAAAAAAGGACCTATTTACAAGATTATAAAAACAACTATTATAATACAAAGGGATAAAAAGATAAAAATAGCACACGATAAATCACATATAAAGCAGAAATTATAAATACACCGATAAAAAAAGATATGAAGAACCGTAGAAAGTTCAAAATTGCATAATTCAAACGATGATTCAATAAAAGCAGACAGAGTATCAACATTTTATTGTGTCAAGAAAGTGTACTATTTGCTGGGATTATTGAAAAGGTGAGTTGGCGTTTAAAACTGTTCACAGACACAGCATTGCGACTGGCAAGCGGTAATTTATTCCACAGTGAAGGAGCTGCCATGGAAAAAGCACGTTTGCCATAGTAGTCTGTTGCTACCTCGCGATTGGAAGGAGGCTTAAGAAGGCCTTGTGATGTTGAACGTAGCGTGGGAGTATAGTTCTTGATACATACTTTCACCTTTGTATCAATAATTATTGGCATCGGCATTCAATGAACCGACAGTATCGATATGCCAAAATCAACACCAGTATTGATAATGCTACGTGTTTAGCGAAAACAAAATGGATCAACTCAAGCTTTGTGTTATTGTGTAAAAAAAAGTAAACCATTTTTCAGTTGAGATCAAGATGTGATCGATCGAGGTCGTTTACAAAAAATAGGAAGATGTTAAATTTAAAATAAGAGTTGTAAATATGCTTGTCACTGCCTGTATGAATTGGTGTGTTTAAGTTCTACAAACGTCAGGACAATATACTATACTACGGGACGCTTACGGGTCTTCACACCATACGCATATTGAGCAATCGCTTCAACAACAATCTCTCTATCGTACGCGTTTGGTAGGCAATACGATTAATCCATTTTATGTCATACATTCATAAATTCGTAATTGCTATCAATACATTCTGCCTTGAAACAAGCAGAACCCATTTTCAAAACTTTTATTATGCATTTTTTCTTACATGATTTGTTCAAAAATATCAAATTTTGAATGTTTTGAAAGTTTATTCTTAAAAGAATCACACTGGGATCGCATTACATTTGTTTAGGGTTCGAGTCCCGCCATGGTAAATGTGTTGTGCACTTGTGCAATGTACTTCAGATACCTCAGTAACAACTATCAATCCTGGTGTATTTAATGGACATCAGCATTCTTCAATGTATGGAAGGTATTCCCAATTTCCCAGACTCGTCGTGTAGGTGTAGCCCCCGGTGTAGCGATCCACATACAGCAAGATTATCAAAGATTTGAGTTTGGTATAATTGGTTCGAATAGGCACCAGCACTCCGCACATCTGAACACCGGCACTCCGCTCATCTGGACACCGGCACTCCGCTCATCTGGACACCGGCGCTCCGCTCATCTGGACACCGGTACTCCGCTCTTTTGGACACCGACACTCCGCTCATCTGGACACCGGCACTCCGCTCATCTGGACACCGGCACTCCGCTCATCTGGACACCGGCACTCCGCTCATCTGGACACCGGCACTCCGCTCATCTGAACACCGGCACTCCGCTCATTTGAACACCGGCACTCCGCTCATCTAGACACCGGCACTCCGCTCATCTGTATACCGACAATCCGCTCACCTGGACACCGGCACTCTGCTCATCTGGACACATGATCGTCCGCCTTTACCTTTTACCTTTTTGGATAAATGGCAGACATGTAAATACGTGATTTATAATATTTAATCATGCATATTTATTTTTATTAGGAATTGAATTCGAAGAAGTCCGATTACAAAGTACCCGGCTAGAAATACGTCACAATGGAATTTGGGGCACCGTAAGGGATCTCAACTGGGATTTAAATGATGCGCAAGTAGTATGCAGTATGTTAGGTTTGGGAACAGCTCTGGAAGCACTGACTAACGGTGGACAATTTGGTTTTACTGGTGGTGCAGTGTGGATCAATAACATTGATTGTAACGGAGATGAAGTAACATTATTGGATTGTGTGTATAATTCACAAGAGGACGACTATTACCATGATGCAGATGTTGGTGTACGATGCTCTGGAGGTACCGGTAAGAAACCATGTATCATAGAGATGATGCTTTGCATACCAATGTATATAATTTAATGAAGAAATTGGCGTTATTCCATTGCATATATGCAATGAGAACTTTACATTTAGTGCCAGCTGTAAACCATTTCAAAATGAGATCAAACTGGTCCTCGATGCGGCAGTTCAGTTTCTACTGTATGACCACGAATGTGTGACCATCACTTTATGCGATCCCTACCGTGTTTGGCCACTTGTCTTACATTATGTTATTGTGTAATGTGTATTGTAAAATCCCGTCTCTTATACACTTACCTTTGGTTCAACTTGCTGTTTACCAGCGAGTGGTTAATACGCCTGGCTTGCGATCAAGAGACCAGACCTGGTTCAATTCTCCGCTGATGAATGTCTTTGCCTATTTTTTGTTGGGACGTTCTCCGGTGTTTGTTAATATTTGTTGTTTATTGTCTATTGTAAAACACCGTAGGTTGGTAAACTGCTTTATATATAATATCAAATGATATGTAATGTAATTGTTTTGTTTTCTAAAATAAGCTGCAAAGATGTAGTTGAAAATTCATTTAATTTTGTAACTGTTCAAATGGAACATACTCTACGCAAAAAACTGTTATCATCTTTATTATTTATCAAAATGCTTTTCAGGTAGAAAACGAAGAGACAATGCTGATCCTGACGATAAATTAAATGGTAAATAGTAAATATACATGACAAATGCTTTTGTATGATTTATACTAGAACATCCATATCATGTATGTCTTTGAACTATGTATCAATATGTTTCGTGTCTATAAGACACTGCTTTTCAAATTTACAGAACATACCAAATGTGATCGATTTTGCGATCATAAGACCTGGAAATAACAACGGATATACTGACCAATTGTTAAAGCCATATTATGTAATCTGTTTCAAACTCGTACACACATTTTTTTTAATCTTTATAATGAATAATGACACACGGAGAGGTAAATAAACATTACAAACAATAAACTGTACTTTTGCTCCTAAACACACTGATTCGTTTACTTTTGAATGATGCTAATCTGATTAACTGTTGGAATTTTCCTCTTTTTTATAGATGAATACGAACGTGATAAACGTCAGGCCGGTGGCAGTGATGGTAAATTGCTGTTAATTATATAAAAGCAATGTTGTAAATACTGTTAACATCTTAATACAAGATAATAATTACCCGAAAGTATTAGCTGGTCTTTTATCTTTCATCATTGATGCCCTTCAGAGGACGATACGTCATTGATTTTGGCATTGTGATGTTGAAGTGATGTTTGTCACTTTGATGCTAGATAAACCTCTTTTTTAAAACTTTTCTTCTAATCCACGAATCAATTTTCGAGATGATAATCGTTCTCTTTCGAATTGGATATGTTAGCATTCCTCTGACGAGAGGAGAGTATGCGGGTTTATCTTTATCAAAACACATTCTATTTAATGTAAGATTCAGACACAACATAGGCCCTTACTTTCTGTTGATGTTGATAATATTCTTAATGAACACAAAAAAAAGTAAAAAATTCATTAAGAGCCATAGTTTTTTTCTGTTGAAAGTTTTAATGAAAGTTGTAATAGCACATGTTATGTACGAATACTATTGTTTACACATTCCAGGTACTATTCCGGAAGACATCAACTATGGTCTTGGTAAGAATATGTATTCCTATATAGGTATAGCAATTAGAGTAATGCTTGCATTAGTGGAATCAGTTGATAAGTAATAATTGTATTCAGTGCGATCACACATGCAATAATATTATCAGGATTATCTATCTGCAAAGGTGCACTATGCGTGGACTTGTTAGTATAATAGAATTCCCTTCTGCATCCCACCCTAATTTCTAGCTATCATTATCATCAACACACAAAATGGCAAGAAGGTTAATGCTGCACCCCTAAATATAACTATCATTATACTCATTCCACAGATGGAAAAGCTGCCATTTCTGCATCGTACCCTTAACCATCATTATATTTAATTAATTTGTAAAGGTGTCTTGAAGTAACACAAGAGAAATGATTTTGTCATAAACTCTCCTGATGAAATGTTATTAGACATTATGTGAGGGTATCCTCCTTTATATGTTTAAGATTCATAATAACGATATTTGTGTTACATTATGAGGCTGCATGCGTATTTTACGCCTTTCTCTACTTTCGCAACCTATGCATACTATTTTATCAAATGCAGGAGCCGGTGATTCACCTATGTTTGCTGATGATTGGGTCCCAATTGGTAAGGATTTTATTGCAAATAGTATGTACGGCGTGTCTCAGTGTGATCTACACTCTGTTTGATAACACTGAAAATATGAATACAACATCGTATCTCAATCTGCAATATAGATACTGGTGGACATGTCCCATACCTATTATTTTAATTTCATCAAGACTCTTTTTGTTCAGGTGTGACATGACATATGGTAAAGTAATTTATATACTTGAAATTGATGAAACACTATTATTCAATGTCAATGCATTTCAAATGATTGAACTTACGTCACTGTTTAAATTACGGCCAAAGAAAGGATGCTATTATTAAGTCATGGTGAACACCCCCTTGACAAAATCCTGCGTACTCGCCTGCATACACACCCCTTTGCCGGTGCAAGTCACTCTTAAACTCTCTCCTGAAGGATTACGTATCAAAATAAAGTTTCTGGCTCCTTCACTTCTGGGTGATTTCTAAAACATTTTGATACCCCCTCGTACTTAATTCTATCTAATTTCAAAGCGTCAGTCGAAGGAATCGAAATCAAATTCGAATAAAAGTATGAACATTTTATTTTCGCGCGCTTCTTGAAGCCCATTTCAAGCCATAATATATATTAATTATAGCCAGAACTGAGTTTATAATAAAAGAAAGAAAATCGTGCGCTACGCGGGCATGTTTTTAAGATCAGTTAACCCAGCACTGACTAAAGTCATTCGGGTTGGGGGCGATTACACCTATTTGGGGGAATTAATGGGTTTTTATATACTTTATTCTAACCAATTTTAAGGCGTCAGTCGGGGGAATCAAAACATAATTCGTATACAAATAGTATGAAAATTGTTAACGCGCTGCGCGCACATGCCAAGGAATATCATTTGATAAGTCCATTTAAAACCAAATTGTTGTTTTTGTGTCGGGTTCAGATTGGCACCGTTAGTTATTAGTTAATGAACGACTTTCCTTACAAAAATGTCTCAATTCAATGAAATATGTGTCAGGGGAGCTCCCCCATGGCCTTCAAAATAGCTGAAAACCTACAGCTCCACCTAAATACCCCATCGGAGCTTTTCCCCTGGACCCAACCGGGGCATACCCCCCCCCCCCCCCCCCCCCGAGTAACAAGCATCCTGGCTACACCCATGGTTTTAGAGAGTTTTAATGTTAAACTACCACCTTATACTAAGTTTTGATGTTTAAACATTTGAAATGTAAACAAGTTTGGCATTTGGATATAATTATATGGTTCAATTTCCATTGGTTTTCGAGTTATTGTCATCGATATATATTATAATTATAGGCTTACTAATAAAGCAGTTTTACCCGATTTCTCTCCGGAATCATCCACACAAAATTTTCAATAATATCTACACATTTGCTCTATTCTTATAATAATGCATAGTTAATTGAATATTGTTAGTCATGATTGCTTTATAAACATTGTAACTCGTTAATTCTTCATACTAAGAATGCTATATTTACTTCAATAGGATTGAAATCTTTTTCAGAACTATCAGTATAGAGCGAATAATGTTAAACAACCACCATATCCTGAAGATTTGCTTTAAAGTTTGACAATTGAATTCATAAGGTTCAATTTCCATTCATGTTCATGATTAGATCAATGTTTGCATCATACGGGGTCTATCTGATACATGACTGTAACAGATATGGTACCATTTCGTTAATTGACCATTTCAATTATCAATCAATCTTTCATTTTACCAAAGCGATCGTTATCACCTAATTACGATTAAGGCAAAGTGTTAATTATTTTTATTTACAGATTTTGAGTTTAGTAACGACGAATTAGGTAAGTTATATTTAAACCATGTAAAACACAGATAAGCTGTAGGATTTCTGTGATGTAAAAGACAAATACCGCCCTCACAGTGTCCATGGAAACCCGTGTAAATAACGATATACCAGCTCTCGCTTTCCGCGGTTAATTGTATAGCGTGTCCACAGCATCTAATTGATACGGTAATCTATTCCTAAAGTTCACAATAAAGGGTAATTAGCTACCATATTCATTACTATCTAATGGTTGTAATTTTGGTATTTTATAACTGATCGTTTCGGTCGGTTTTGCCAACCAATGTAGGAGTTTTGATCACGGTGAAAATCACAGTCGGATGAAATAATTTAATTGATTTAATGAAATTCCATACATGATATATTTGATTAACAGTTTTAGGATGGAATCATTTAGTTTTAACATGTTATTAATATTTTGAATTATTCAATAGGATTTGTAATGGAAATTCGCAATAATGTGATGCCAATTTTCATGTTACATTATCTTAAGATATGTATACAAGATAAGAGCAATTAATCAAACATGTTGTTATTTGTTTCAAAGTGAAATATTTGTGATACACACGACAACAAAAACTGCGTGTATTCATCATAATGATAACCAAAACTGTACTGATCGGTCCGATTAATTCATTTGAAGTAGAGGTGTCCTTCGTGGGATGTGATTAGTAATCAGGTTTAAGGCCCCGAGTGGATAAAAAACTCAAGTGCCGTTTCTGTCAAATTTAGTTATTTAGTAATTTTGAAGTCATCGGGGATCAGACTGTTATTCTCAAAACTGTTGTTGATTTGACGACCCACGTTAGGGGTCATGTGATTTGAATTTCATATAATTAAAGTCAAAGATTGGTTAAAAGGATTACCAAAATAGATGGTTTTAATGTGTATAACATAAAAGTTACGGATTTATAAGGTCACTTCCGTTCAGAGGTCAAACGAGGTAACATTTTGAATAACATATTTGATGTGTTTGATACATAAAGTTGTTCCTCTCAACACGGACATGCCAATACATATACTAATAACTAATATTGACATTCAATTTTGAGACAAATGCATTTATTTCAATCCGACGCATTGATATCGTGAAAGATGGACTCAAATCCAAATTATTGATTATCGATTATAGAAAATCAATAATAGACAAACGAATTATTTTTCAGCTAGCAAATATTGTATTTGGATATCTTAACCAGGGAGGTGTAATATTAGTAATAACATCTCTCTGTCCTAACAGTGTACCAAGTTTAGTTAGGTTCAAAATGTTGAACTCCGTAATCTGCAGAAAAATGTAGAAGCTTTAAGTCACATGTTCTCAAAACTGTTATTTTGGCACTTAAGTCCTTCTATTGGAAATAACCATGGATAATATACACTAGGCATTAGAGCACCATGTTCCATATACTCATTTTTGTTTCTCTTTTGACTTTTCATCGTTTGACATCCAATTTTATGGGTCAAATAAATACATGTATTTTGTCTAATAGTGTTATGACGCTGTTTGTTATAAATGTTTATTGATGTATATAATCTAGTATCACTGAAATAGTCGCAAGAGTACTTAATCGATCTGTTTTCTCAATAGAAGGCCAGTCTATCGTTTCCACGGAGTAAAGCACATCTCTTGTTTATTCTTGCAACGCCTGTTATTTATCGTGTTATAGTCTATGTTAATGGCGTGTTGATTTAATAAATAATGTTTGAATGTACGTAATTGAGTTATCATGTGTTCCATTTGTATGCCAAGCGAGTCAGCTATTACCTACACAATATATGGTGGAGAATCCGGGCAAATATTCGCGCCAATTCTTTTGTGTCCATAAAAGCTTTTGTGTTCACGGATTAACGTCATATTGGAAGACAGCTAGTGGCTACGAGCTTAATGTTTTGAATAGGAGCGTTATACTATAGAATTGTTTACGATATCATGTGCAATAAAGTTGTGCGTGGGTAAATCTTTATACTGTATGATGTAATATATTTTTGAAGCATATAATTGTTGCCAAATTGATCGATACGAATCTATTGTTGTGTTCATGCTCGTTAACTGTTATCTTTGTGTCGAAAAGCGTAAATCTAGGCGAAAAATGCGGTAGTCGCTGACACCTTCATACCGTGTAGACTTTCATGAGCATTATCTCCTGTGATATATCCCAGCTTGTCTTGCTGTTTAAATGTAAATATAAATAATTGATTAAATATAATTATGTCACGATAATTTTCAATATTTTAAAAATAAATTTTAAAACTCATGTTCATTCAAATGTATGCAACGTTGACAGATTTGGATAGTTTTAGTGTGAAATGTTGTAAATAATTATGCCCATCTTTCGTACTCAAAACATTTGTGCATTTTGCCTCTTTTGGTTTCAAAATTTAATTCATGGTTTTTATGCGCACGAATATTTTGCACTTAAAATAAATGACGTTTCATCAATTTGTATAGTGTGTTCAATTTAAAAGTTTTAGAAGATTAGTGACATGACCTCTGCTTACACAACAGTTGTCTAATTGTAATTGGTCATTTTAATATGTACTTTTGGAGGTTGCAAACTGTGGCAATGTTAATAATGTCATTAAAATTCTTGTTTTGCAGACTTTGGAATTACCGTACTGAGACAAGTTTGTATTATATTTTATGTATACTCAATTGAAGGTATGTACAATTTATTGTTCCTTGGTGCAATTATACATCTTCGGCAACAGAAGAAATAACAGTGTTGATTAAATATATGTTCATAAAACAAAATTATATTCCTGTTTTGGATGGTGTGAGAATCCTTGGAGAGGTGGCATCTATAGAGCTCCTACATTTTTAGTTTAGGCGTTAGAGTTTATAAATTTCATGGGTTTCTATTACCAATATAGAATTCCTTATGTGTGATTAGCGGTGGCAGCGCATTATTTATTATTTGTGGCATTTTAAAAAGGACGCCATTTTATATCTACGTTTTTACATGTCAGTCAAGGTCATATTTCTGGAAATATGTCGGGCCGAGGCGGTTAATGCTAGTAATGTCGGACTAGAAGGCCAGAGAATGAAATGTCTGATTATATCGTTGGTTTATATGTATTGTTGTAAATGCTAATATTTTCAATTTTGGAAATGCTGTTCTTGCCATGAAATTAATTCAAAATGTATGCCATTGAGACGTGTGAGACCTAAAATAAATCATCGTATACTCATTTTAACCAATATTTTGTGCAATAAATCATAAAAGTTGAATACATCGTATAATATATTATATTGCTATATACTCAATGCATGTTCATTTAATTCACAGTGCTATGACATGTTACGTGTATCTACCAGTATATACCATGTTAACCTCACTATCTACCAGTTATGCAGTATGCCATTTCAACTAACATCATCAATTAAGGTGGGCAATCTATTTTAATTATATACATTTCATGGAACTTCATCGTCATTTTTACTGCAAGTCAACGTGATACAAATTATTGGATGTGCAATATTAATTAAATAATAAAACATATTTTGGTCATCATTTTATATTGTAACTATATGCGAAGATATTATGCAATGATTATTGTTTTGTACATGGATTAGTTTGCAACGGTGAATAGATACCTTTGGTTTAACTACGATTCATGAGACAAGTTGTAGGAAGTTTTACATACTTATTGCTTCGTTTTCGTTGGTTTATATACCCTCGATACTAGGCAGGAGTTGAGTGATAATTTATCTGTGGATATTTCGTTAGTTTATATACTCTCGATCAGAGCACAAGATAAAGAGATTTTGATTTATATGAGATTTGTGGATATTTTAACGAACTTTAGCGTGGTTACGCGTGAGAATTTTGCAATCGTAATATATAAGTTTTCAGAGTTAAGACTTATGATGATGGCAAACATTTTCATTGTTGGTGAAATTTAAGCCAGGAGATTGATATTAATCATTGTGGAGGTGTATGTTATGATGATGGTGATATTATGTTAAATGATATACTTAATGATAATTAAAATGTTTATGTATTTGTTTACTGATGCTACGGAACCCTTGTTTGAGTTTATATTCCAGAGTTGGTGGGCCGGTGTTTGTGGTTTCTACATGTACGTGTTCTTCATGATTGGTACGTCGAGGGCTGGAGTGCAGAAGGGAATCTTTCGATCATGACGTAGGATTTCCACCTGAACTTTGGCTTGATAACCATCCCATGAGTGTATAGTCGTCGTTGTTGCGTCATTCAACTAGTCTTTGTCTACAAGTCGTCGTTCATCGTCATGTTACTGTTATCCGGATGTGGTTTTGTCGTTAAGGTATTTTATCATATGTCAGACAAGTTATAAAGGTCTGAATGAAATTATTATATTGATGTCGTGGACGACATAGATTCTTGGTTCAATATTGCAGCTGCTTCTGGAGAAACGTTGCCAAGATTTTATATCATTCATCTGCTGTTATGTTAGTGTCAACGTCAAAATTATACATGGTCAACGAGAACAAATATGTTCAATAATACTGGGGTATTTCTACGCTTCAATTATATGATCAAATAAATAATACCTTTATAATACGACAAAATAATAACCACCCATTCATCTAGTTATTCTGCGTCGTCATAATACTATCGTCAGTGTCAGCAACGTCATTTCAGCGGCAGTATCATCGGGTTCTTCAACGTCAACGTCGAGATCTTCAAACAGCGCCTAGGGTTACAGTCAACGGTGGAGATTCTACTGGCCAGGGATTCAACATTAGAGACTGTTTATTTAAGGTGTAATTTAAGGCGTAGTTAAGGATTTGATATTACCTTATTGATGATTAAGATTTCTTGTGTCTTATCCATAATATTAATACAAGAGATGTTTATCAAGGGCATACTGTGTGATGATTTATTATTATTAATTGGTTCAGGTATTAGGTCTTTAGCAAGTTCACATAAAATATGATTTTGGATTTGTCAATTCTGGTTCATGAGTTCGAATTAATTGTCAGGGGTCGATTCAAAAAGGTGGGGTGTATGTTATGACGCTGTTTGTTATAAATGTTTATTGATGTATATAATCTAGTATCACTGAAATAGTCGCAAGAGTACTTAATCGATCTGTTTTCTCAATACGTGGCCAGTCTATCGTTTCCACGGAGTAGAGCACATCTCTTGTTTATTCTTGCAACGCCTGTTATTTATCGTGTTATAGTCTATGTTAATGGCGTGTTGATTTAATAAATAATGTTTGAATGTACGTAATTGAGTTATCATGTGTTCCATTTGTATGCCAAGCGAGTCAGCTATTACCTACACAATATAAGTATTATGATAACTTCATCGTGACGAATTCACATTGTAATATGACTCGGGTCCCTTTTTTTATTCCTACAAATGTGGAGAAATACATATTACATGCAGCTCATTTAAACTTACTAGTTATTAATGGGTATCCAATTAACATCCCGTATATGTAGCTGTGATGTGCATTAAAATATTGTACCATTGAAGACATTAGCTAGATATAATATTGCAATTTTTTATTAAATACGTTTGTGAATCTCGTCATTCTCTCAGGTTTATAACAAAATTATTATTATGTTGTTTTGTTCCAAAAATCGAAAATGCTTTAAGAAGTGAAATAATATTACTATATTATAGACATATAAAAATTAAAAAGAATATATTTGTAAACATTCTGTAAACCAATAATTTAAAAAATCATGAACCAAACCAATACAAAGTGTCTCAAAAAAACACGTGCCCGTGTTTACCCAACGCATCTTTCATATGCTGTCATTTCATCTCATTTGGTTTTGTCAATCCTGAGATATGGATATTATCAATTAACTAAAGCTACCTAAAATCGACGTTGTGCCACTTTTACAGAAAGAATGCTTAAGATAAGCATTAAAACCCTCGTTCTCCTAAGGGAGGGGAGGGTGGTCGCCGATTGCGCTAAAACACAAAGAACGGTGACCTAGGGCGTCTAGGTGATCGCTTTGACATCCCCTGCGCTCATTTTGACGAAAACAAATTGAGGGTGCCACCTTACCCGGGGTTCGGGTAAGCCGTCAAAGTCCGATAGTAGGGGTGGTTGGCACCTTACAATTTATTTTAATCGCCATTTTGAAAAATATCTTTAATTGTATGGTCTTGAATATTGAAGCATAGGCCTATGTTATAAACACCATTTCGTTCACTTATAATCAAAAAACCGGGTGAAATTCCGATATTTGAAACTTTTTGGGCGAATATTTCATTTTTGGCCTATTTCACTGTGTAGCGAATAAGGCGGGATTTTGAGGTAGGCCATGTTATGTATGGATAGAGGGAACCTCATCAGGAGAAGTTGCTGATGAACTCAGAGTAACATTTGAGTCAGAGAGACTATTGACGAGAACTTGAGGTCATCCGACGGCGTGCTCGTTTAAAACTTTCCACTTTTTCATAAACCAATATTTTATCCAAAGCGATGCTTGTGACAGAGGAGACCGGGGAGTTCCTTTGCATTGAATCTGGCGAGACAATTCCTCTGTGGCAGACATGTAATAACTATCCTGATTGTGGAGATGGATCTGATGAATTGATGTGTGGCCCAAAGAACGAATGTATGTATTTACACATTTTTAACCTAAACGTGACTTAAAAATTAGACGGAATTAGCCAACATTTGCACAACAACTCTCTCTATTGATATAAACTACGGTATAGGCCTAAATCTTGAGAAAGACAATTTAGTCACTGTTGTTTACTAAAAGGACCTCCCCCAAAAGGCTATTCAAAATACCGTGAACCTTGCTTTTTATTGTTACGAATACAAATCAAATCACATCGATTAGACTAGGGTTAACACTGTAGATAATTTCAAGTATCGAAACGAAGTATATTTTTCATATTTACACACAGTGTGCGATTTAGGGTACCGGCCGAGGCTTGCATCGTGGTGCAGTACGAGTGCGATGGATATATGGATTGTAAACATGGTTTGGACGAAGCATTTTGCTACCTTAAAGGTATGGTCATTAGCATTTATGGTTATGGACTGGTTACAAACAGACAAACAAACAAACATCGAATTTAAATCAGGAACTTTTCAAGCCTCTCACAGATTCATATATATTTGAAATCTCTTGTGGGCTTTCTGCGTTTTCTGTTGTTGTTATTGTTGTTGTTGTTATTGTTTTTGCTGTTGTTGTTATTGTTGTTGCTGATGTTGTTGCTATAATTGTTGTTGCAATTGGTGTTGTTGCAATTGGTGTTGTTGCTGCTGTTGTTGTTGTTGTTGTTGTTGTTGTTGTTGTTGTTGTTGTTGTTGTTGTTGTTGTTGTTGTTGTTGTTGTTGTTGTTGTTGTTGTTGTTGTTGTTGTTGTTATTTCTATGTTTTGCAATAAAGGCAGATGCTAAAGCGGGAAAAAAAGTATTTGAAATTACATTGGTTAGGTGTATTAACTTTTATTTTATCGGTTAACAAATCAATGACTTCCGGACTTGAACCAAAGCGAAGCGGTATATTCCATAACACTAGTTCATCGCTCTATGTAAAGCACACATGTGTTTTAAGCATGTATAGTGCAGTGTATCAGTCTATATTCCAGTTCGGTGCAGTGTAGTCTGTCATCAGATGTAATTGAACGAGTTTAGTATTTAAATCCGGGTCACACATCAAAGATTATAATTACCGAAAGCTAGCTTTATTTCATCCTTAACTGGTAATAGTGAGTGGGGCCCATCTTAAGTGTATACGTTATATACTGCACTTATATTAAGTTCCCTAACCTCGTCTTAAGTGAACGCTTTATCCTCGTCATTTCTATTGAAATAGACAACATAATACAAAAATACTGAATATGTGGTTCATATATTTTATGAATTTGTGATGTGTTTTAATTTGATAACATTTATGTTATATTTTATAGAATGTCCGGATAATTACTGGAAATGTCCATCAAAACCAATTTGTATCCCGTTATATTCCCGATGTGATACACTCAACGACTGTGGCGATTATACGGATGAAGACAATTGTACTAACAGTATGTTCTCTCTTAACGTAAATTGTATTATTATTATAAATAATCATTGTCATCATTATATATAGTTCGTTCACGCTACTGTCGCCATAATCATTGTCATCATTATATATAGTTCGTTCACGCTACTGTCGCCATAATCATTGTCATCATTATATATAGTTCGTTCACGCTACTGTCGCCATAATCATTGTCATCATTATATATAGTTTGTTCACGCTACTGTCGCCATAATCATTGTCATCATTATATATAGTTCGTTCACGCTACTGTCGCCATAATCATTGTCATCATTATATATAGTTCGTTCACGCTATTGTGAGTTAAACTAATGTCAATATTTATCCGACGATGTCGACGAACGCCCAACGACGGGTCATGAACGGGCCGTTATCGTCATTGTCATTGTCGCGTCGACGACGTCGTCGTCATTATCGTTATCGTCAATTTCATCGTCATCGTTATTGCCATCGTCATTATCATCGTCGTCGTGCCATCATTTATTGGATTGTCGATGCTAATATTATCGTGATCGTTTTCGTCGTATTTTCGATAATCATTATATTCACCACTATTTGTATACAGTTGAATCAGCGGTGCCACCGGATCCATTCGAAGATCGTAATTGGTTTGCAAATTATTCAAAGTTTGCTGATGAAGAGTTTTTCAGATTATTTGAAAAAGAATATTACCTGAACAGAACATTTCATCGTGTGAAGGTATGCCTGGTTAATATATCATGAAATTGACGGGTTTTAACATTCTATATTCAGTGATGTAGGCCTATTGGAGGCTGCGCCCTCATTTTGAAACTGAGATTTGCACATTTTTACAATTGTATTACATGTATAAACTTACACTCGTAAGAATTAAGAAAAGTCAGCCCTCTTTGTACAATAAAACATAAATTTAAATATTTTGATCTACGGCAGATCAGAATTTCACACTAGTAGTTGGGGGAGCATAAAGGTTTTCCGGTCTCGAAGGAGGCTGACACAGAGAGCTATATATCAAAATGTTCTTTGAAGTTGGTACAATTAAAACCTAAGTGGACATCCATGCCAACTTAGGTGGTTGATTTACCTTGTCCTTGATTTAGAGGAGAAGGGTCACATGTGTTTCAAAACAATGTATGCTCCTTAGCTATAAAGCTCTATAACAGTCACAATATGGGCATAAAGGCTGCGTTCGTAATTTCATGAGGAGCAACAGCAAAAATGACCATTATTATTGTTCATCTTGAATTCTAAAATAAATTATGTACAAAAATAATGTATCAACAATTATAGTGCGTATCCCTTTTAGAATGTAACATATTCTTTTGGTGGAATGTATACCGTTGACAAAATGTAAAACGCATAGGCCTTGTAAGCGAACATATCCACCTACCCCGACGTATTGCACAGATATTTATATCTCATTGAGCACTTTCAACTGTAGTTGATGAACTTGATCTACATTTCATATATCTGATGTGTGTACTTTTCAACTTTGGAATAAGATAATTCCATACCTAACGTAACACATTTACATTTGCTTGCTTTTATAAAGATAGCATTAGAAGTGAATACAATAGCATTAGAAATAAATACAATTTTATTTTCTAGGGTGAAGAACCTGTCGATTGGAAAAGCTTCTTTACTTTTAGCTCGACTGCTGACTATTCAGATTTACTTGAAGTCATCAAGATATCTCGAGAAGAAATAAGCGAGTATGGGCATCAAAACGAGGACTTTATTCTCGAATGCACTTACGACCAATTAGAATGTCACGAGTAAGTTTTCAGACCCCTTTATATGTTATACTTAAAGTCTACATGATGTTTAAAACAATTGTTCATTACATATTCGAGGCGTTTCCAAAAGTGAAGTAAGGTATTCAAGTTCTGAAACTAACAGCGTTTATATCATTCTATATTATAAACCTAATCTGGTCAAAACACAAGGGGGAACAATCAACACGACCAGGAAATATTTATAGTATACACAAATACTCATAGTAAGAAGTCATTTTACACCTACACAATATTTATAGCCTACTGCTGTAGATATTTATTCATCGTATTCAAAAAGACTTATATGACAGACTTTCATTTTTCTTGAGTTGAGTCGCCGCACAAACTGTCTGTGTATGTATTCATTGGTTCTGCCCTGGATCATTGTTATAATGTCTACACAAATATCTTCATTATTTTTCAGTTTTTTCACATGGTTTGAAACGGACACGTATGGCAACTGTTATACTTTCAACTTTAATCAGGAGGAAAATGTTCATTCAACGAAAACAGGTCCCAATTATGGTTAGTAGTTTATGGTTAGAATATCGCCACACGTCATTCTATAAGTATTCTATAACAATGCAGCTATTCGCCCTTGATTCTACATTCCATGTAGCATTTGTAAAAGCGTTGAAATCAAAACATTTTCGATTGTGTCCAATGAAGTCAAATACGTACAGAAAACGTTGATCCCTGAAAAATGGAAAGAGAAAATCTTGATTTTGAATATTGCTTTTCTTAAGAGAAATGAATATATTAAACATAGCAATGACAATCCGGGTTCTATTGTAAATATCTAAATTTAAATAAGTTTAATCTTGTATTCGTAGGACTAAGGATGACGCTAAATTTACAACAAGACGAATACATAAGCTTAGGCGGACGAGAAGCAGGCGTCCGCGTCATAATAACGCCACCAGATAGGCGCCCTCTACCTGATGAAGAAGGTATTACCATCACCCCTGGACTCGTTACGTCAATTGCATTACGATATGTAAGTAAACATACACAATGGTATATGTAGACTTCTTTTATTTTGATCTATTTCTGAAATTTGCCCATTACGAATGCTGCACTAGGTGTCCTTAAAATGAGAGAGGGGGATAGTTGTCTATCACCTTGTCAGCCAAAAGAACCACACTACAAATCAAGTCAATAGCTTCTACATTTTTGCAAACAAATGTTATCTCAGGGTTTTCATGCCAGCGGTCAGAAAGATACATAGAAAAGAGTGTGAAAACAACTCCCGTAGCCGTCACTGGACCGTTGTGTCTTTAGGGTGAATTAGTGACAGTTAATCAACTGTCACTGAGTGAATTAAGTATTTCTATAAAAGGATTGGGCAAGTGATGTATTGAAGCAGTAAGACTACTTCACGTACCATGTAAATAAGAGCTTTGGCACCTTTGTAGCGCCTTTTGAAGGCTAGAATCCAGGCTATAAGAATATACTTTCACCCAACTGTCGATAATAACCCTTATTACGATTACCAATTACTATATGAGAGAAAAACTTAATGTTTTAAAGTTTTAGTCGGTGCAAGATCTCTTAGGTTTGACCTGTAAAGATAATTATGCTCCAAAATGTTAGAAGTTGGTTATTATCCTCCGTTACCTGTTCCCACTGTTTGTAATTCAATAAAAGGGGTTAAACATTAACCGTAAAAGGGGGTTTACATTAACCCTAAAAATTCTACCCTTATTTAAAAAATTAAGGAAACTGAGATTCGACAAGTTTGTGAAAACTGACACCCTTGTTGTGCTTTGCTTCAATGCAGGAAAACGTTTCCCGTTTAGGAGGCTACTATGGTAGTTGTGCTGATCCGTCTACACCCATGTATATCTTTGACCATGGACGAATAAAGCTGGCAGAAGGCGAAAGCTATGATAGACAGGTTGGTTTAAAACCAAGTATCACATAAATAAAACCAAGCAAGAAACAAAAAGGAAGACAGAAAATGAAACAAGAAAAGAAAAAACAACAGCATTTTTTAATTCAAAATTAACTGAAAAGCACACAAATGAATCCACACAAACAGACGTGTGTTAATATCTCCATGTTAGATATCATTATCAATAGACAGGGTGTCCCAGAATGATTTATACCGGAGGATATATTGGTCAGAGTGCTTATATGATACTAGCATCTATAAATATATTCAGCTTCTTAGAGACTTCAACTGGGTCATGTATCCAGAAGGAATTGTTAGTATCATAAATATATACATGTACATATCAGTCTGAATACACTGCGTGTTTGCCGTAGTAATTCATTACCATATTCCCATATTTAGAATGTTGCCTATTTTTTAAGGTGTGTTTACGGACATGTTTGTACATGAATATATTGGATTACTGTGGATGTTCAGATACTATCCAGCTAGCGGGTCCTAGATGTCTTGTGACCAATACGACTCAAGGTATGCGTATATATGATGACATTGCAATACCAATTCAATATGTTTTACTGACAAAAAAATAAATGACATTTAAATGTCTTACAAGCTCCTTGAACGTCGGATCAATATATAAAACACGGATTACTTTCCATTTATACGATGTTACCACAATCATTTAGATAAAAAGTTATTTTTAAAATAGTCTGGTACATAAATATGCTGAATGTTGTGTATGTTTCAA
This sequence comes from Ophiura sarsii, assembly GCA_035610835.1. Lineage (NCBI taxonomy): Eukaryota > Metazoa > Echinodermata > Ophiuroidea > Amphilepidida > Ophiuridae > Ophiura > Ophiura sarsii. The sequence continues at coordinate 6,488,555 of CM069443.1, forward strand.
AAATATGACAGTTGTATAACATGGCTCAAAAATGTAAATCAATTCAATAATGCTCTCATACAATCCTATTTGATTAATATGGCAAGTTCACTCACAATTTTCAATTGTCATCTAATTAAAGCTTGAGGAATAGATCCTAACCAAATGTAAAATTAAGGTTTTTCTTTGCGATAAGGACATCTCTTAATAACATCATTCTAATCGAAATATGCTTTATACAAAAATAGATGAAATGGTTCCAAACCGTCTTTTATAAATCATTCCAATTGTATTAATAAACATTGAAAAGTATACAAATAAAGCCAGACTAATGGATGGAGTTAGGCAATGGGCCTTTCACAAAATACATTACAATCAGACACATAAAAATGAAAACATACATAACTGGAAATGAATACCAATTTAAAACTGTGGGATAAATGGATAATATCTCAAATTCAAGAAGAGAAATTTCTCAACATGTTTATAATTTAATATGCTTATGTAGGAGTTATACTTTTAGAGTTATAAGCACATTTATTACCTGGTCATTTACTTATTGTGATGACTGTAATAACCACAAATGGGTTGCAATATCTAGTTTACTTTTTGATGTTACTATGTCAGTTATCCACACTCATTATGTAGACTATTTGTAAATCATGTATTATCTGTATTTTAATCTTTGTTTGTCATAGCAGATTAAAAAAGTATTTGTATCTTATTTTGTATAGATACGTGTAAGCAAGTTATGCTAGTTCTTCAACAAAGTGAACTTTTAGATTGCCAATGTCCTCAACAATGCAAGTACGTACATTATGTTAAAACATTCTTATTGATTTGGGTATTTATGAGCTATGAATGGCTACTTAACATTTATATATTCATAACTAATTTTGTGTAGCTTATGGTATAAATACGTTTTATTGTTCTCCATCTCCATAATTTTGAAACTAATGCAAATAAATTTTATTTTGGGGAGAGAAAATACATGTATTTTGTATATATACTTCAAATCGGTTTTTATTGTAGTATCTCTGTGTTTAAAGTTATAACCCCGATCGTACAAATGTAAAAACAACTCTGTCTATCCCCTAATACATTTAAGTTCGCGTTTATTTAGGTTCTATTCTGAAACTTAACACATTGGATTTTCACAAATTATGTATGTGTTGTCTTCAGAACCAGCACCTTTTCAAAAACTACATCAACATCAAAATGGCCATCAAATGTGTACAGGGTGAGTAACGTATACATATTTGATATCAAATTCACTTTGATATTTGATTCAATTAAACGTTTCCATTGGAGCTTGGTAAACTGATCATCTTTTCACTTTGCATTGCCACCGAACAAATCGCCGCGAAAACCCGGAATTCGACCCGGACCCTCCGAGTACCACCGCCGCGTCCTACATACTGAGCTAACCTGTCAACGCTTACCCGGGCAGCGATTTTGTACCCACATATTAGCTCGGAAGATGACGTCATCCAATCAATGCTGTAGCATGCGCGTGGGCATTGTTTTTGCCGTAGTTAATCGTAGTGTCTAGGAAGGTTAGGGTTCACAGGCATGGACAATTATATGTTTTAACCGTAACCAGCCAGGCTATGTTTTTGTGTGGAAACCGGGGGAGGAGGGCAAAGTATGAATTCCTTACCCAACAAATCGCCGCGAAACCCCCGGGATTCGACCCCGGATCCTCCGTTCACAACCGCCGTGTCCCTAGCCACTGAGCTAATCTGCCAACGCTTGCACGGGCAGCGATTTCGTACCCACATATCAGCTCGGACGACGAAGTCATCCAATCAATGCTGTGGCGTGCGCATGGACCTTGTTTTTTGCCTTAGTGAATCGAAGTGTCTAGGACGGTTACGGTTAATACTGATCGTTTTTGCTGATGTCACTCATAAAATCACAAAACCAGCCTTATGCCCAGCATATTTGTATGGTGACTGATTATAACTGGGGACCACACATGGTTTTGAAACACATTGAAACACATGTGACCTTCAACCCTTAATCAAGGCCACGGTAAATTATAAACCCTTATTGGCAAGGATGTCCAGTGAGGTTGTAAACACCAACTTCAAATAAAATGTTGGTATATAACTGTCAGCCTAGACCGGGATCGGAAAACCCCGAAAATGGACCCATGCTCCCCAACCATAATGTGAAATTCTTGTCTTACCCGAGATCAGAATATTTGAATCAGCGATTTGTTGTACAAAGAGGGCTGATTTTTCTGAAATTTTTTTCAAATCAAACACAATTGTAAAAATGTACAAATCCCAGTTTGTATCAAAAATTGAAGGCGCAGCCTCCAAGACATCACTGATTGAATATGCATTTAATGATCGTAGTATGAATGTGAATGTATACAAAGTGTGTTTTTAAAGAGCGCCCTTAACTCTGCATCATCATAATAACGTATTTTCTATTGGATAGTCCAAGATGTAACATATTACCAATGAAATGTTTGTTATCGGATTGTAAGATATCAATTACCTTTTCCATGTTATCTTATTACTTGTAGAATCATTTACTTCGATACATACACGCAATAAATCCAGAATCAACTCGGAATATCAACGACATCCAAACAATAGAGTGAGTTCAAACCAGTTGTATAATCTTCTACATTATGACAAGTGGTAGTGACCACATTTCAAGCCAATTTTTTACTTTACACAATATAGTGTCTTATTATACATGATAATGCATCATAAATACAGTCACATCCAAAATAACTTCATACTTTACCATAGAACAGTACACAAACCTTTAGGGTGGAATGCCCCTTTTTGAGACAATTCATTACTTTTTTCATGTATAGCGCCTAAAGGATACACCTCTCAGTCCTAACACTAGGTGAAAAGTGAATACGATCGGGTCACACACATTTAACAACAATAAATCTTTAATTTACAGCATTTGAAGTATTGTTAAAGCTTTTGGCAGCCGCGATATGATGGGAAATAAAAGATCTACTTGTGAAAAAGTGTTAGCAATTGGTTACTCAAATTTCCTACACAAATTCTTGTCGAAATATCAGCAATCATTGACACTGGAATATGAAGAAAAACAAGTCACTTTTATTCGATTCGTTTACTTTTTCATATGAGTCGGGATATAGGGGGAAGATGATAATATGTTGGAAAAACTAGATCTGACCCTGGTTATTTGTGTTTTGCATTTTGATATAACTGAAACACATGTAGACTTAGTGGAGCACTTATAGTACAAAAATGTGAAAATGAGTATTACAAAATAGGTTCATAAGGATCGTTAATTAGAATCTGGTATGGAAAGTTCATTATACTGATCCAGTGCAAAAGGTACTCACGTGTAAGTTTCGGATACGTCTGTATCCTTTATCAACACTTTTGGTAGTGGCGATCTTGACGACTCATGACGCTTGTTGCAGTCTTGGAGTTGCCAGTTGATTTATCATCTGGGGATTTTTTTGCCAGATGATAAAAGATCGTCGAAAACGTGGGTGAGGTGGTATTGCCCCTCGTCTCGGTTCATCGTTGAGGTCCCTGTGTTTCTGATTTCGATGGTCTCTCTGATCCATCTTTTATACCTGTCTTGCTCTGTGCCAATGACCTTAGCCTCGTCCCACCCGATGACATGGTTAGAATCCACTACATGGTCTGTTATAGCCGATTTATTAACAGTAGTAAGAGATGCCTTTCTCCCTGCTCTGGTGGTTGTTGTGTTGCGGAATTTCTCTGCCTCTTTCTTATGCTCGCTCAGTTGATAAAGGATACAGATGTATTCGAAACGTACACGTGCGTACCTTTACACTGGATCAGTATAATGAACTTTCCATACCTGTGAAATTGAGTGTTTATGTAATTTTCCATAAACTAATGGTGTAATTCTATGGTAAATTTAGTGACAACTTGGTCCGGTTAGAAGTGTTCTATGAGCAACTGAACTATGCTACAACGAAGGAGGTTCCCGCTTATTCGGTAAGTAGTAAATACACATAAATCACATGGAAACTATCATACAATCTGCTTTTAAATTATCTTACTATAAATCTGGAAACGGTGGGGGTGGGCGTGTGTGTGTGTTCGTTATCCTTATTTCTCCGTTAGTTTTGAAGTGGCGCCTAATTTTCAAAAATATCGAGGAAATCATCGTGTTAAAGTTTATTCAAGTGAAATTGGTTAACAATTGGCTTCAAAAAAAGCAAAAACCCTCTCAGAATTGACTCAAAATGCCACTAGAATTGAACAACATTGTGCGTTGCGCGTACTACCGCGTAATCATACTGAGGTAACGCGTCGCGTGCATGTTTGCGGGCTCCACTGACGCGACATTACGCACTCCTACACATGGCGCATAAAACACACGGATAGGTCTGTTAGGGGTTGTGTGGTGGGGGGTGAACCACAGAAAATGGTTTAGGATAGGGTTATCATGGTTACAGTGATGTAGTACAAGTAGCGCTTTGTGGGGGTTAATAAACAGATAAAGCTACCTGATTTCTTTACTTTAAGTTGGCATGTCAAACAATCCAAGGGACCGAGGGTAATGAAGTAGCCACGGGAAATGGTTTAGGAGGGTTATGATTATAAATCAACCTGGTTAGTGTGTGCGGGGGTGTAGGGGGTTAATGTGGTTTATGCGGTTTGAGAGGTATGTGTTAATAAAGTAGCCACGTTAAATGGTTTAGGAGGGTTAAAATTATAAATCAACCTGGTTGGTGTGTGTGTGTGGGGGGGGGGGGTGTTTGTGGGGGTTATAGGGAGTTTATGTGCTTTCAGAGCCTATAGGCATAACCATCTAGCGAGGACCCGAGCGTAGCGAGGGTACGAAGCTAGTGTAGATAATATTGAAGTTACAAACAATATGTAATATAATGAATTTTTCGTAGAAAAATTCCAGAATGGAAACTTACGATTTTTCCACACAGGTTTCAACAACATGTCTGTTGTCTTCCTCAGTGGATTGTGTTTGATCCAGAGCTAGTGTTTCTTGTCTGTTTCTTGATGACGTCGTCAGATGATGATGATGATGATGATGACGTACTCTGGATCAGTGGTTCGTAAAGATGACTGAGTTGGTAAGCCCCTCGTCGCCGTTCATAAGGTGCTTTTGTTGGTTGTTGCCGCCTCTCCTCCTAATCCAAATGGATTCGCGAATCCATCTGGTATTTCTGGTTTCGTCTCTGGCTATTATTTTTGACTCCTCCCATTTGATGACATGATTCTCTTTAGCTGCGGTGTCTCCAATTATTGCTAACATTGTCATGGAGCATCTTGAACGGCGACGAGGGGGCTTACCAACCCAGTCATCTTTACGACCCACTGATCCAGAGTACGTCATCATCATCATCATCATCTGATGACGTCATCAAGAAACAGACTAGAAACACTAGCTCTGGATCAAACACAATCCACTGAGGAAGACAACAGACATGTTGTTGAAACCCGTATGGAAAAATCGTAAAGTTTCCATTCTGGAATTTTTCTACGAAAAATTCATAATGTTCTTTTGAATTCCTGATGAAACTATTTCATAATATGTAATATAAGCGACAATGGCATTGCGTAGAAATGTGTGAGTTTGCGTCTTGATATGGAGCCGTAGATTGGTGGTTATTATTCGCTGTAATACCACCTCTGCATTCGAAAACGGGTGTTATCCCGCACGGCCATATCAATAATGCATTACGGAGGCCTTTAAGGTCGAACCAACAAACGAACTGTCCCCTCTCTATACCCTCGATACCCATTCCTATTAAGATTTCAACAGGGCAGTTCACCGCTTCGGAAAATTGAATGGCCCTAAACTATCAGAAAATATTTGAATGGTGTTTTTTAACCCAAGGAAACATTATTCTTCTGTGGAGGTGGAGGAATAGTATAACTATTGTTGTATTGTTCCTCAATATAATTATTTGAATGAATTTTAAAATCTTTCGACCTATCGAAAATCATTACTATCACTTTAAAACATCTTATATTAATACCTGTTTATTTCTCATTATTTTGCACGTGTTTTCTAGATCGAGAGCCTCTTCAGCGACGTCGGTGGAACAGCTGGACTGTACATTGGTTTTTCTCTTATCACATTCTTAGAATTTGGCGTACTGGTATATGAGATTTTAAAGCGATGTTGTTCACGGAAACGATTTCAACAACAACCAAGACGACCACCACAACCACCGTTACAGCCGCAGCAAGGAGCAGCAGGCTTCTTCCCGCAACAGTTTCCGACGAATTTTCAACAATGGGGATGGGGCTTTTAACACTATAAAAATTCTTGAAACTGGTGACTCATTAAAGGGCATTGTTGTTTAACATCGCCAAGCGATTGCCGCGGACGATTTGAAGTCACTTATAATTCCAAATCGTTCGAAATGTTTGTAGAGACTTGTTAAAATTAAGTACTGCTCGTTGCAAGTCACTTAGCCCACATTTTCATAATTACCTGAATCGCTTTAACTAGTTGACCTCCAGTCACTACGAGCCAAGGTAGTTGACAGTTATCATTAACACTGTTGATGGTTTCATCATATTCCATTTTAGTTACTTGACAACCTCATAAACAGCATCTGAAAGTATGTATATGCCACTAAACAAAAGGCAACTTACGTTCGTTGTTATTGATTTTATAAAAGAAAATAAACATAGCGTTTTCCCGAATTTATACTATGCGTAATTATGAAATAAAATATGAACTTGACACGTCCTTTTCCACGAAGAGTGTACGACAGGCTCTGTGGTGTCACCACGCCGAGTAATCACCAAATCAGATGAGCTATTATTATTTTATTGTTGTTAACTATTATACGCGCTACTGTAGTCAGCATGTCAGCATGAATATGTAATAGGAATTTCGTTTTCATTTGTATAAGCATCCACAGAGTAATCATTTCTGATTTGTTGAAAACTGCAACATGTAAATTGAAGATCCAAGAAACACATGGACCTTAACCAGAGGTTTATTTGTCCTAAAATGAATATAGATTTCATTCATCTTTATGGGGAAATCCATCAGAACATCCTAAAAGGTTAACTGACCATTTACTTCCAATTCGAAGTGGTTTTGAATAAACCAAATGTTGCTGCCAATCTATTTTACATAAGCAAGGCTACATCGAAATGGTGTGCAATTTAAGATTAGATATTGTAGATATTGAATAATAAACTTAATTGGTGACAATCATTGTGCTACTTTTAATGTTCAATAAGTATATCAGATTCGAGTACTGTATGAAATGGAACATTTACGTTGTTGTACACTGACGGGTTCTTTTATAGCAATGGCATTTGCTGAAAAGTACTGATTATTTTGATAAGTAACACTGTCTTTCAAATTTTTAAATAAGTATAACAAACAAATTCCAAAAAAACAAATTCAAACAACTATGATATTCTACTTTTAGGACGTTGCTTGTTAATAAATCAACCTAGACAAATTAGCAAATTTTAAATTTGAAGTTGTTATATTTTCAAAGCAACAAAGGCATTAGTGTGTTATCTTTAACACCTGAAGATTGAACATATTCATAATCTACACGAATATACAAAATATAATTTCTACAGTTCATCCCTCCTGGAAAAGTAACTTAGAAATTAAACTAACCCAATTGTACATCGATATTAATTTAAATACAATATCAAAAATAAGTTATTTAGCTATTGAATTTTTCGAAAGTAGCTTTTTACTTTTTTTGTATATTTTGTATGTAATGTATTGTACCTAAATGGGCAAAACTTGTTTCAATCCTATACAATGTTTCAACTGTTTTAAACTACTGCAAACAAGTTGCGAGACATTTTACATTGAGTTCATAATGTACTGTGATCATACTTACTGTGGAATTTTATCTAATATCTTAATTGCATAACACTAAACAACAAAGTACTATCAATCATTTCTAAATTCTACGAACAATCTGTGCCTACCTTAAGGCAAAAGATAAAATGTCCATTATGAACGCCGGTGATATGCCATTAACTATCCATTAGGAATAATTGATGCTATTAATAAAAAGCAATAATAACATCGGTGGTCCAGGTAAAAAAACCTAGATTTCTAAACTATCATACAATACAACCAAACTCAGAACGAGGAGCACAGTAACCAGAGAATCGTGAACAAGTGAAAATTGTTCATGTGTCATATATGAACTTTTGCATTCATTTGTATGGGTTATTGACTTAAAATGCACCCGGGATGGAGGAATTCGCCTGGCTGGGGCGTGCCCACGGTGCCGCGTGGAGTGTATGTGCGTAATCCTGTGTATGAAGATCAAGGGTAAGTTATAATGTTTTTTTTACTTCAGTGAAAACAGTGACAAATCGAACCAATTCAATTTTCCTTCCAAATTTTAGATGAAGTACATACTCCAACTAAATTAACAGTTTTTGGCCGTTAAAGATGTAGGGATTAAATCATGTTTCAGTGTATTTGTATCATCAAACTACAACGGTGTTCGCGTCGTCTGCGTAGTTTATTTTATCGAGGGCAACGTCCGAGTTAAATATACACACATACGCGCAGAATTTTTTTTTTTTTTAAATCCGCGTGATGCGGTTCAATCGGCGTGCAGGTTTCCCAACGCAGCGTGGTTTATCTCAAATTAACAACGCTTTGCTACTGTTCTTAAGGTATTAGGGAGTTGTTGTAAAAGATTCAACAATTTTTTTACTATTTACACTGTATGTGTCGTTTTTAAAGTCACTTTAGAAAGCTAAATATTTGTTTACCAATGCATACGTGTATGAGTACCATTCATTTTGACGACATTTGATCAGATTTGTGTCTGATAAAATGAAAATGCATACAGCAATATGAAGGCTTACACAACGCAACACTGTCAATCACCACAGGGGATCTTACGTTGTATGCTGAACACATTCTTGTTGTCCCCTTTCAAGTATGTCGCACATCAAACAAGTGATACACGGCCATATAAAAATCAATAGTGTAAGAGAATGTACAATGAACCAAGATACTTCACACAAGATATATTATTATTAGTTGATACATTTTGAGTGACAATTTTAAAATCACGACAGTTTTAGAGTAACAAATGTGGAAAATGAATATTTCAACAGTTTCGGTCCTGTGATGCAAAAGGCACGACAGTTTTAGAGTAACAAACGTTGAAAATGAATATTTCCACAGTTTCGGTCCTGTGATGCAAAAGGCACGACAGTTTTAGAGTAACAAATGTGGAAAATGAATATTTCAACAGTTTCGGTCCTGTGATGCATAAGGCACGACAGTTTTAGAGTAACAAATGTCGAAAATGAATATTTCGACAGTTTCGGTCCTGTGATGCAAAAGGCACGACAGTTTTAGAGTAACAAACGTGGAAAATGAATATTTCAATAGTTTCGGTTCTGTGATGCAAAAGGCACGACAGTTTTAGAGTAACAAATGTGGAAAATGAATATTTCAACAGTTTCGGTCCTGTGATGCAAAAGGCACGACAGTTTTAGAGTAACAAATGTGGAAAATAAATATTTCAACAGTTTCGGTCCTGCGATGCAAAAGGCACCTATCACCATACCATAATGAAGTATTGGCACTTTTATGGGTGCATATTACTACATATTACTACATACTACATGTCACTGTTTGGAGTTAACCTTTGAAAACAAACATGCTCACATTATCTGGGATTTTCAAATGTCATCACATCTTCCTCTATCCGATAAATTAATCAAAAAACACCTTATTTTGGAATAGATTTCTTTTAATTAGAGATTTAGTTATACTTTTAAATCAGGCATTTTGATACTACAGGTCTTTGTACTGATAGGTTGCCGATCACCTATCATGCTTTACATGTGTAGTGTAGTTATATGGTAATCGTATGTTAAAGCAAATTTCATACATACATAAGTTCCATATGAAATGTACGAACTTATAATGTTAACCCTCCACCTAAGGAGGGGTAGAGATTTGTGCAGATTGCGCTAAAACGCAAAGGACAGTGACCTAGGGCGTCTAGGTGATCTCTATTACATCCCTTGCGCTCACTTTGACAAACACAAATTGAGGATACCATACCATCTTACCTGGTGGTATGGTAAGCCGTCAAATTCCGAGGGTATGGTGGGGGGTGTCACCTTCCAAGATTTAAAGATCGCCATTTTGAAATATATCTTAATTGTATGGTCCTGAATCTTATAGTATAATGTTAGAAACATCATTTTCCTCACTTATAAGAATAAAACCGGGTGAAATTTAGATATTTGAATCTTTTTGGCGAAAATGTCAATTTTAGCATATATTTAACTGTACAGACGAACACGATTTTTTTATAGGGGGGGGGGGGTTGATTACAGTGTTACAAAAATGTCTCAGTAAGACGAGGGTTACGGTCGATAGCGGTTTATTTTTTTTAACGATTTTTCAGTTTCTTAGTATTTTCAAGCATCCATTTGATGAGTCAAAGGTCATTTAATAAGTGTAATTGAATAAAAGATGTTCCACTTATGTTGTAAAATAACTCACACCCTTCTTAAGCGAGATTGAACCTGACGACACCGTCCCCATAAAAGACTTCTCCCATCCCCGTAAACCAAATCTGTACTCAATACAGTAGGACATTCTCAATTTAGAAAATAGGAAATCATCTTAATGCTCTTTTTATGGTATTTGTAGATATCAACAATGATGCTATAGGGTTAATGGCATGTTTATGAATAACTCTAAATTTCTCTAATAAAGTAACATGTAATATGTATTGATCCTAGTTCCTTATATCAATATCAAAAATTATGGGCGAGGGCGAAGACCTGTATTCACTAAATCAATGTAGCATGGAACCCCAATCACCTTTCCCTGCGCTAGAGTTTTATATTATAGAATGCGTTTCCTATGCCTGCACCCGATTTTAAGATATTTCAATGGCCTCGGTTTCCTTGCTCCAGGGCTCCGTGTAGAGATAACTCAATATCAGGTCTCTCTGTGATATGATCAAGCGAAATGAGTCTGAAGTCAAAAATATCACCATTTAAGTTTTCTATATTAATTTTTAATTACAATGCCACAGACACTTATTTTGTATTAGCAATTGAATGGTATTAAAAACAACAGAAAACAAAAGAATCACATCTATTTTTGTTAAACCTCGTCCTTTTAAGACCCCCCTCCTCCCCCTCCCTAAGAATTTTCACCGATTGCGCTAAAACGCAAATGACAGTGACCTAGGGCGTCTAGTTGATCGCTTTAACATCCCTTGTGAAACCACCGTCCATTTTTTTTTAAATCGCCATTACGAAAAATATTTCATAGTATGTTAGAAACATCAATTCCCTCACTTAAAAGCAAATAAACCCCGATATTTGGAACTTTTTTGGCGACAATTTTAATGTTGGCCTATAATTATCTGTACATCAGGATTTTGAGGTCGGCCATTTTATAGTGACGTCATACGTTGGACGTTTGTATTTATTTTGGTATGTATGGAAAGAGAGAACTCTAGCTAGCTATACCATGGTACCAAATATGCATACTCTGCATCTCGGTTTGGATTTTTTTTGGGTGGTAACCCTGCCCCCCCCCCCCCCCCCACCCCCTTGTTTACAATCCCCAATCTAGTGTTTGAGATTATTCAATTAGCGTACGTTTCCATATGCCAGTGCTCCCTTGAAAGATCTTTCATTAATCTCTGGTCTAGAGATCCATGTAAAGATCACTGACGTTAGTTTTACTGATCTAGTGTTTTAGATTATTCAATAAGCGTATGTTTCCATATGCCAGTGCTCCCTTGAAAAGATCTTTCATTAACCTCTGGTCTAAAGATCCATGTAAAGATCACTCGATGACGTTGTTTCACTGATCTAGTGCTTTAGATTATTCAATTAGCGTACGCAAGTGTCCTTGAGACGTACTTGCAGGTTCGACTCACGCAAAAAACATGATTTTTGTTTTAACATTCCTAAAAGTCTTAGGGGAAACATCTGTTCCTTGTTCTAAAGATCCATGTAAAGTTCACTTGATGACGTACGTTTCCGTGATCTATAATTTGATCAGTTCTAAGCAGGCGAAGCAAAATTATCATTATCATTATCCTCTGTTCTAGAGATCCATGTAAATATCATTCGATGACGTAAGAATCCCTTATCTAGTGGTTTAGAGTATTCAATAAGCGTACGCCATATGGCAGTGCTACCTTAAAATATCTTTCATTAACCTCTGGTCTAGAGATCCATGTTAATATCGCTCGATGACGTAAGAATCCTTTATCTACTGTTTTAGATTATTCACTTAGCGTACGTTTCCATATGCCAGTGCTCCCTTAAATGACCTTTCATTGACCTCTGGTCTGGAGATGCATGTAAATATCTTTCAATGACGTAAGAATCCTTATCTAGCGTTTTAGATTATTCACCTAGCCTACATTTCCCTATGCCAGTGCTCCCTTTACAGATCTTCCATCAACCTCTGTTCTAGAGATCCATGTAAATATCATTCGCAGACGTAAGACTCCCTTATCTAGTGTTTTAGATTATTCATTTAGCGTGCGTTTCCATATGCCAGTGCTCCCATAGAAGAATTAATTAACCTCTGGTCTAAAGATCATGTAAATATCACTTGATGACGCAAGCATCCCTTAGTTAGTGTTTAAGATTATTCACTTTGCGTACGTTTCCCTATGACAATGCTTCCATAACCCTAACTCTAGTACACCACACGGCAACAGATTTGTTTTCCGACCCCAAAAATTCACCCGAAAGGTCACTCCGACCCCCCCCCCCCCCCCCCCCCCCCCCCTCCAGCACGGACCTCTAGCACCAGAGCCCAGATCCTAACCACTACACTACGGCTGTCAGTCACAAACGGCTCAGTATATTCGCCTCCTTATATAGCCTAGGTCCGTTTTGTAGCCCAAAAACCTGGACGCCGGGTTATAAAATCATTTTTTCGGCCCAGTTGCCGTGTGGTGTAGTAGAGGTAGGGTTAAAAGATCTTTCATTAACCTTTGTACTAGAGATCCATGAGAATATCATTCGATGACGTAAAGAATCTTGTGTTTTAGATTATTCAATTCGCGCACGTTTCCATATGCCAGTGCTCTCTTAAAGGATCTTTCCTTAACCTATGTTGTAGAGATCAATGCAAATATCACTCGTTGCCATAAGAACCCATAATCTAGTGTTTTAGATTATTCAATTAACGTACATTTCCATATGCCAGTGCTTCCTTGAAAGATCTTTCCTGAACCTATGTTCTAGAGATCCATGTAAATATCACTCGATGACGTTAGTTTTACTGATCTAGTGTTTTAGAATATTCAATTAGCGTACGTTTCCATATGCCAGTGCTCCCTTAAAAAGATCTTTCAGTAACCCCTGGTCTAGAGATCCATGTAAAGATCACTGACGTTAGTTTTACTGATCTAGTGTTTTAGATTATTCAATTAGCGTACGATACCATATGCCAGTGCTCCCTTAAAAGATCTATCATTAACCTCTGGTCTAGAGATCCATGTAAAGATCACTCGATGACGTTGTTTCGCTGATCTAGTGCTTTAGATTATTCAATTAGCGTACGCAAGTGTCCTCTTGAGACGTACTTGCAGGTTCGACTCCCGTCGCAGACGAGTCCGGGTTTCCCCGTTAAATTTGGACCAATTACACGCAAAAAACATGATTTTTTTTGTTAACATAAAAGTGTTAGGGTAAACATCTGTTCCTTGTTCTAAAGATCCATGTAAAGTTCACTTGATGACGTACGTTTCCGTTATCTACAATTTCATCAGTTCTAAACAGGCGAAGCAAATTTGGCACTGATTAAACTATAGTGTTTTAGATTATTCAATTAGCGTAAGTTTTCCTATGCCACTGCTCCCTTGAAAGATCTTTCCTTAACCTCTGTTCTAGAGATCAATATAAAGATCACTCGATGACGTAAGAATCCAGTGAATCTAGTGTTTAGATTATTCACTTAGCGTACGTTTCTACATGCCAGTGCTCCCTTTATAGATCTTCCATTAACCTCTGTTCTAGAGATCCATAAAAATATCACTTGATGCCATTAGAACCCCTTATCTAGTGCTTTAGATTATTAAATTAGCGTACATTTCCATATGCCAGTGCTCCCTTGAAAAATCTTTCCTTAACCTATGTTCTAGAGATCCATGAAAATATCAATGACGTTGGTTTTACTGATCTAGTGTTTTAGATTATTCAATTAGCGTATGTTTCCATATGCCAGTGCTACCCTAAAAGATCTTTCAGTAACCTCTGGTCTAGAGATCCATGTAAAGATCACTGACGTTAGTTTTACTGATCTAGTGTTTTAGATTATTCAATTAGCGTACGATACCATATGCGAGTGCTCCCTTAAAAGATCTTTCATTTACCTCTTGTCTAGAGACCCATGTAAAGATCAATCGATGATGTTAGTTTCACTGATCTAGTGCTTTAGATTATTTCATTAGCGTACGTTTCCATATGCCATTGCTCCCTTAAGGGGGCTGTGGACCCTCAGCATAACTGCTGTAACTCCTTCATTATTCATTTAATCAATATAAAAGTATACATTTTCTTGGCTTTAATGGGCTTTAATTAAGGGTTTAATGAATCCAACCATGAACATAAAATTGACCATTGAACTTCTTCTTTTTTTAAACACGGGTTTTTGACCCATTTTAGGTTTTGTCAAGATAACTAAAAATATATGTTGTCAAACTTTGTCGTTCTAGATTTATTATAATCTTAATAGAATTCTCACGGAGATTGTGTTTTTGTTTTTGTTTTTGTTTTTGTTTTCATGATTTTGAAGGTTTAACAAAATCACATTTTTGGAACTCTTTGGTCAATAATTCAAAAAATAAATCAGATATTCAAAACAACAAGTCCACCGCTGTTAATCCTTGTTGAAAAAGAGTAAAAAGAAAAATAAATAAATAAATAAATAGATAGATATAATAATAAATAAATAAATATACTAATAAATCAATAAATAAATGAATAAATATACTAATACAATATACTAATAAATAAATAAATACGAAACTGCAATATTGATGATTTATTAAAATTACCAAAATTACTTTTTTAAATTACTTATTTATATTAAGTACATCGTTACTCATAAAAAGGTACTTATCGTTGGCTAACGAGATTTATAGAATGTTTAAAAGCCACCTAATTGTCATTAATAGTGATGTACTATAGCGTACAGGGTACCACCCTTTCCAGTTAAGAAATAATATTTTTCAATAACGATTATTGGTATCAATTAAATCAAGGACGTCACTCAACAAAACGTGTATACGATATGAAAATAAATTGAGTACAAATTGCAAGTGGTTGTATGGAAAACAGAAATGTATGAACCTTAAATACGAATTAAAATTGCTGTCCTGGCCATGCGATAATTTGCATGGTATGGGTGGGGGATGGGTGGGGGCGAGTTCGGTGTCGCCTTGAACCAAGGCTAGCTCCTTTGCTGTGATTGGCCCAAGATTATAAAATAACACTCTATCCACCTGAACACTTTCCACGCGGCTATTAGTTTTACCATATACAAAACATATTTTTCAGAAACCTTTCCCAACTTTCAAGGTCTATCTCAAAAATTACTGAACCTATACTACACACAGAAAACACTATGTAAAAAATTATGTAAATATAGAACTCCATAATTATTATGTAAGAGTTTACATAAAACATGTAATATATACCCAAGCTTGTGTAAATTCCTATGCAAAAGCTTAACACAACTGTTTACATAGTATTATGGAGTTCTATTTTTACACAGATTGTGTATTTTTTACATAATTTGTGTAATTTTTTTACATAGTGTTTTCTGTGTGTAGGCATGATAAAATCCAATATTTTGAAACATTTTGTGAACATTTGCAACTGTCGTCTGCAGAAGACGTGGAAAGTGTACAGATCCAGCAACAGCATCATATTTCATTTCATTTCATTTCATATTTATTTAGCCAAATCAACATTGCACATTTATACACATAAATAGATGGAACATACAATAATCAAATATAATAAATATAAAAGACAATAGTAAAAAACACAGACAGAAAGCATGTTGATAAGACCAAGGATAGCCCAAAAAGCCACAAGAGCTTATTTCCATTGGGGTCCTTACAAAATAACAACACAAACAAGAGAGAAACAACTAACAAGTCAAGGCATGGTACCCCCTCCCTCTCTCAATCTGGCTTTCATTGCAAGATGAGATTTTACTTCTTTTTTGAAGTAAGCATAAGTATTGCTCGATTTAATATCGCCTGGAAGAGAGTTCCATGCCCCAACCGCAGTACATTGGAAGGTGTTGCTGCCAAGTTGCCCCCGGACCCTTGGAATGACAAAATTAAGGTGGCTATCCCTGGTATTATAGCGATGGATTTCTGATACTTTCATAAAAAGTTCACTAAGATAACCTGGTGAGATGTTATTAAAAATTTTGAAGGCATGGTTCAACTTCATTTGCTTAACTCTATCATCAACATTTAAAAAACCCAATCTGTCAAGTTCAGCCTGGCCAACATGTGTTCTTGAATCAAAACCAAGAACAAATCTAACAACCTTATTTTGAGTGACCTGAAGTCTATTTTGGAGTTTTTTAGAAAGACCGGAAAACCAAGATGAACAAGAATAGTCAAAATAGCACTGAATCAAGGCTGTAACTAAAGTTTTACGAGTTATTTGATCAAGAAAATGAGCTTGTCTGTATAAAAACCTAAGTCTGGCACCAGCTTTTTTAATAACATAATTAGCAACAGTCTCGCCTGAAAGGCAATTATCCAATGTGATCCCCAAATACTTGACAGACTGGGTAGATTTGATAGGTACATTATTGCACATAACATTAAAATCATTGTGTTTCTTCAAATTCCTCTTTGAGCCAAAAAGAATGGCCTCGGTCTTACCCAAGTGAAGAGACAACTTGTTGTCGATGAGCCACTTTTGACATGACTCTAACTCCTTGCTAAGCTTAGCAGCAATTACATCAGGATCTTTGCCATCAACAAGCAATGCGCTATCGTCTGCATAAAGTTCTAGCTTACAGTCCACACTGATAGGCATGTCGTTGATGTAGCAAAGAAATAAAAGCGGCCCCAATACACTGCCCTGAGGCACGCCGCAAGTAATTGACATAGGATTTGAGCTAGTTTTATAACCTTCAAGCATAATATCAATTGTTTAGTAATTGATTTTCTATACATGCTTTCTCATTATTTCCGTTCCATTTTGTATGACTGGGGTACATTGTATTGTTTATATAATGTTATATTTTTGTTAAGCGCTGTAATCATTTTTGGAACAGCGCTATATAAGCACTTATTGGTGGAAATGTTGTTTTCTATTCCAGTTGGGTTCAAAATGGCATTCTCTATAATCTCATGGATGCAGAGGGCGGTTTCTACTCTTTGGAGGCACTTAGGAGGAAATATGTCAATCTTAGAACTGACTTTCTTGAGTACCATGCCTCACACGTGCTATTATTGAGGGTTTTAGAAATGGGTTATTGCCTGCTAATGTTAAACCAGTTGCCAACCCATTAATTCCTATAAACATTGATATTCTCTTGAAAGACAAAAAGGGCTGTAGGCGTATCTATAAAATCATTTTACCTAATTTCAATAATAAAGCCAAGACAAACAAGTCGCAAAAACTCATTTTTGAAGGGATCCATTTTCGAATAACTCATCGTATCCTGAGTACAAACTACTTCCGAAAGAATATAAAGGTTTCCAGCGACGATCGATGTTGTTTTTGTTATCAGGTCCAAGAAACCATTTATCATATATTCTGTATGTGTTCTATTACTAATACCATTTGGAGAATGCTCGAGGAATGGATACTATTCAAATGTAAAAGTAAGGTTTCGCTGTGCGATAATGACATTCTCTTTGGCAAATTCCCCATAGTAATCATCCTGCTCTTAATAACATCATGTTGATCGCGAAATGTCCTTTTACCCTTTATACAAAAACAAATGGGACGCCTTTCAAATGCTTTTTGTATAAATGCCTTTATATTTTGTAATTTAGTATATGTTTTAGTACTTTATCATTGTTGGCATGCGATACATAGTCTACTTTTGATGTTACTCAAACAGTTATCCACATTCATTATGTATTCTAATTGATTTGTAATCAAGCATTACCTGTATATTTGATTTGTCATAGCAGATGAAGAAAAAAAAGATTAAACCAAAAAATAAAAAAATATTATATAAACCCTTTAATGTTACACACAGACGTTTGTGGCAGGTACGACGTAGGCCCAGTTTGACAGCGCCTCCGAAAAAGCCGAACAATACGAAGGAGCAAGCAAAACCGGAGCCTGCACCATCTGACGAACCTAAACCTGGCAGTGTTCGGGATATTGACAACCACATTGGTCGTTTTTCTACAGAAGTAACGTCTGCTCATGGCTTTTCTCATATCTATACATCCAAGTCTCTTATTGGCCGCCTAATATGGACATTGATAGTGCTGATTGGCATTGGAGCTTTTGGCTGGCAGATGATACAGATAGTATCGGATTTCCTGAAATTCGGTACGGTCACCGAGGTATGTTGATCATAACACTGCTCATTGTGCCGTACATTTTGATGACCCTTTATCAATAACACTGCTCATTGTGCCGTACATTTTGATGACCCTTTATCAATAACGAGGTGAAATATTTAACATAGCTTGTATCTCTAATACAAGACGATCGGTTTCAAAAATATAAACCCCTCAAGTGTGTATGGAATGCATTTCTAGTGTCTTACACATTGTTCACATTTCAATATGCATTTGCGCATGTATTAAGATTATGA
This sequence comes from Ophiura sarsii, assembly GCA_035610835.1. Classification (NCBI taxonomy): domain Eukaryota; kingdom Metazoa; phylum Echinodermata; class Ophiuroidea; order Amphilepidida; family Ophiuridae; genus Ophiura; species Ophiura sarsii. The sequence goes on from CM069443.1 coordinate 6,507,323, forward strand.
TATAATAAATTGTTCATTAACCTCATCGTCGTCTTTAATCCCTACAAAGGGACTCTCGTATTTAGTTAATTATTTATAGGTCAATAAATGCGTATGTGTTAGAAAAATCAATGCACGCGCGCTGATGTTGATGTATGATTAATGGCACGACCCCGTTCAGGGAGTGCTATTGTGAGTATATCAACATTTGCGCAAGAGCATTGATTTTTTTTTGATTTTTCGATAAACCAAAAATATGCATGTATTGACATAATTCATACACGACACAATACGAGTCGTACAAATCAAAATTATAATTGTTGATACTTTTGAATAAAAACGTAACAAGTTGCACCCGCAGTGAAAATCGGCGAACCCGTGTTGCACGTCAGTGCAATTAGACACTTTCAATGCACTCCGCGTATTGTAATTTCCTGCTTTCTGATTGGTTCATTACTAATACTAGTGTATGAATCCCTTCGAAGTAATGCAACAATGTATTTCCGTTTGTAAAATACCACGTTACACTTATTGACCCGTTTCTGTAACACTACTATCCAAAAGGGGAGGGGTGGCGGGTATACAACACGACAATGCCATTGCATTTGGTAACGCCATTGATCATATTGATACTAAAAGGATTACAACAATAACCCCCCCCCCCCCCCCCCCCCCCCTTATCATTATTATGCCACATTACATTAACACCATAATAATCCAAAACCCAGACAACGTCCCCACGATGGCATTTTGAAGGGACTAAAATCACGCCCGGTTTTCTTTTTTGTTGTGAATTTGAAACATTGTCACAAATATGAACTATCAGTGAAAGTGCGATACCCCTCAGTTATTTGATGGTTTATTTGAACGTTTTAGCGTTAAGAAAATCTAAGGGAGGTTGCAATAACCACTACTTAATTAGACTAGAGGTATTTAACATTTCAAATTCATATAACATATTGCTTTGTCTATTACGCCCTTTGCAGCTTAAAATCATCAACAATCCTCAGCTTGAATTCCCGGCGATTACAGTATGTAACACCAACAAATTAAGAAGATCATCCATAGAAAGATCCCCGCATCGACAAGTGTTATTCATTGATGACCTGAGGCCTCTACCCCACTACAGTATGTAGATTTAACAATAATATAAGATACTGGTTTATAACATTGTATTCATAACTTAATGGTCTACCTAGTTATTAATTTTGGCTAATTTGTAATAAAAACATGGCGCACTATGAATTATCTAAATTATTTAGCTTTCAATATTTTTCGTACCAAGTTCCCTGCCAGGATGATGACTTAGCATGCGACAATGGTTACCTTTGTGTGAGGTTATACTTAAAATGTGACGGTATCAACCACTGCGGAGACAACACAGATGAGAAAAACTGCACATATGGTAAGTATAGTTAATTTCACCTATTTTTTGAAAAATGTCAGACGCAAAAGAGAGGGCAGTATGTAAGGTGGGTATAGAATAGATAAGGACGTACTTCAATCTGGGTTAAGCCCGGGAAATACTAATGGGCAGTCACGTCAAAAGGCTTATTTGGGTTGTCTTGCGTCGTTTTGCATTGTGATACTTGTTTCTGTATTGAATAATATTTCATAATCTGATAACTAAAACTATATTTAATTTCAGGGCAATGTGGTAATGGTCAGATTAAGTGTAATAAAGGAAGTGACAAAGGCTACTGTATTGATGAAGATAAGAAATGTGACGGCATCAAGCAGTGTTATGACGGTCAAGATGAGTGGGACTGCAGTAAGTTGCTATTTTCGAATTTCATTTAATTTTCGGTCAAAAAGCTAAGTGAAAAATCCCTTTGCAGCTATATTAGTCTATATCTTTATCATAACGTAACAAAAATCAACCCGAGCAAAACACCTTCGATGGTCTGTGGAAATTAACGATAGATTAACCATAAATTAACGCTGATCATAATGTAATTTCATGGCTGGTTTTAAGTATACTGACAATTGTGTTTTACTCATGTTTATATTTTGTTAATTTGTTATGGTATTTTATAATTGTACAGGTTGTGCGTTTTCTTAATTTTTAGTTTTTAATTTAAATTTTTAATTTATTGATTTTATCTTTGTGCGGCGCATTTGTTTCCTTGCGGTTTGAAATGCGTCTTTTAAATGCCTGTTTATTATTATTATTATTATCCGACAGTAAAAAGTGATTTTTCCTGACCAATGACACGAACAGGAAACATTCAAACTGTTATATCTTTATTAAAAAGTGTAGGTAATAATCGATGAATTTCCCTTTCCATCCTTACGTATAATATTCGGTCCATATTATTAATTTTGCAAAATATGAAGGCCTTGTTTTAAAATCCCGTCATGCAATTTATTGATAATTGGTCAAATGGAAATAATAAAAAAAATCTGTGAGAAGCTTCGAGTTTACTTTATAATAAAATCTTGTTGGTGTCAGTGATACGAACCGGTATCTGTTTCGTTAGATAAACATTTTCTATTTACGGTACATACAGCATCGATTCAAATAATTCCGCACTTAACCTTCATATATCTCACGTTTGTAACGTCACGGTTTTTGATATACTAAACCGAAAATGTCGATATTCCACAGCCTGTCGCAGTACTGAATACAAGTGCGAGAGACGAGGTGGATGTATACGTCGATCACTGGTGTGTAATGGCGCAAATGATTGTGTGGATGAGTCTGACGAAGCGGGATGTGGTGAGTGAATGTTGCGGTGTTTTCTTGTCAACTTAAGTTTTGTCAAAAACCCTCGCAAGGCATTTGACTAACCGCAACGTGCGGCCGAGCGTCGAATGCGTTAGACAAAGGAATCTATCGATCTATCTATCCATATGGTGAAGCGGTCAGAATTCACAAACTGGTCCAAAAAAAAGTTTCACTTCTAATAATGTTGAGAAATGCACCAATTCTGATTAAACGGGACAAAACTTAAGTTTCACATACCTAATGACCCACAAACTATATATTGTTGGAAAGCTTAAGATTCAAGGTTTTTTATTTTTGCAAAAAAGAATCAAATTATACAGGGTGTGTACAATTTTTACAGGGTGGAACATAAAAAATTTGATCGTTTTTGCTCCTCACAAAATAGTTTGATAGTTTGTACAATTAGGGTTTAGCTGAAAATAGTCACCAAAATCAGAACAACCGCAGAAGGTGCTACCTAATTTGCTAGGAATCATTTGCCCAAAATGTACACAGGAAAAGTACAGGGTGTCTAAATTTATGATGAAATAATGCATAAAATGAATGTTTGTATATAATATTCGATGAAATTTAGTTAGCATGGACCATTTAATTTAGAAGAAAATGGTTATCAAAATGAACTACATGGATATCGTTAAAGTTCCTTTTATTTTAAATACAGGGTGGTCCAAAATAGGTCTAAATAGCAAATTTTTCATGAATCTATGAACAATTCTGTGAAGAAACACTTCTGGCTTTCTTAGTTAAATGTTTTACTACCCAGGGTAGAAAAGGACTGAAGAGTCACACAAATGAAATAGAGAGACTGCGATTTGGCCATTGTTTAATCAATAAAATGAATAAAACTGTGTATTTTTTACATTAAAACACTCCCTGAATTGAACATCATATTCTAGTAGAGAATGTCTAGATAACAATTCAATATTAGTATTCATAGTAGCAGGCACATGTTATTAACACATATGAGAAGTTTGAAAACTTTCCTATGTATACTTTTAAAATGGCATCAATTTCAAAAGTTCTAGTTTTCCGCTATTTTGTGTACAAACCTATGGGCGCCTCATCCACCGCCTCCTCATCCACCGCTCCCACCCTTGACTCACTCGACGTTTAGATTAATAACTTCACTGTTGATAAACATGTGGCTTTAATTCTTTTTTTTATTCGGTAGCTGGATAAATTGTCTTTAATATGATACCAAAAATGTTATGTTTTTTTGAACACTTCTATTTAAAATAGAGACACGTATCACGATTTTAAGGATTTTTTGAAACGATCCCACCTTGTTTGATATACCTATTAGTGACCTGTGACCAAGTACAGTCCTCTCAGTCTCAGATCAAATTATACTGTAAGGTTGGTTCAAAGGTGTGAGTAGGAACACAATATCCTCTATTTACAGTTGAAGGGGTGCTAGTAGAAGGCGTGTTAGTAAGCGCGACACGACTATCCTAACGCAGGGTCAGGTGGCTCAGCCTGCCCCTGAACTCCTCCATGGTTTGGGCAGACACAGCTGGGACTAGCAGGTTGTTCCACAGGCAGGGCGTTGGGAAGAAGTATTGATATGCCGAGATCCTGAAGTGTTGTTTTTAGAAACTGCATAGGGTGACCTCTTGTTAAAGTTGTTAAAGGAATTTGATGTGGAAGGCATGATGGTATTGCCATTGTGATTCGGAACAGCATGGTGACTTTGCTGTGCGCTCGTCTATCGTACAGTGTTTGATCTGCCAATGGAGATCCTTTTTTTTCTTAGATACACTTTGACGCAGGAAATAATCGTGTTTGACGAGCGTGCTGCCCGTCTCTATATGATGATCTTTGCGCAAATCACTATTTCTTGGTGTAGGCCTTGTGTTAGTTAATTATAACGTACATCATATCCGCCCATTATAACTGATGACAATTGTGGCGATAACTATCGACGTTGAAGACGTAACCGATAGAATTATCATCATAGCAACCAATCAGCGAACGAGATATTATCACCGAAATCCAATGACTTAATAAAGAGCATTGAATTTAAAATGTGCATAAAAGTCTATAATTTTGGGGATATTTAAACGCAAGGAAAATGGGTTTTTTAATATGTTTTCCTTCGTAAACCAGTTCAGATTAGCATATAAACGGTATCGCAACCGTCGTGGTTGGTAAGATGTGGTTCCTCAGGCTTAAAATAGAATAGGTAACGGTTCGGAACCGATGGTACAACATCTATGAATTTACCACAACATGTACATGAATATTTCGCTCACTATTCGTAAGACTATTATAAATTTCTCTTACTCTGGTGTGAAACTTAACAATACATTTTATTACAGGGGATACTGAGACCTGCGATGCAGGTTTTTTGTGCACCTCAAATTACCCGCAGAAATGTACTCCGGCGAAATTTGTTTGCGATGGCACCAAAGACTGCGATGACGGGGAGGATGAGGGGGATCCGCCAGGCAATTTTAATTCCCCAGTGTGTGACAAGAAACCAACAGGTAAGAGATTATATATAATGAACTATCGGTGACAAAGTATTAAAGACAAGAATGCATCACCCCATTAGGTTACAAGGCCCGCTTAGCAGCGCTATAAATTGATGCCCTAAAAACCGTTTAAAGGCATGAGCGTAGATGTAATTTGCAACATAATGGAAACTTACCCATGCAGTTAGCCCCAAATTTAAATATATGCACTGGGTAATCCTCTCGTAGTATTGATAACAATAGGTATACCAGAGCGAATTAATAGCTCTTCTAAGCGGGCAATTTATGTCATGCAATCTTCAACTAAAAATAAAGGAAATGCCCTGTAACGACTGCTATTAAGTTATTAACACCCGATGCGGTTTCATACCGCTTCAAGATCAGTGATCCAGTATCGTTCGATTGTGGCACACTTTAAATATTTCAGTATTGTCTAATACTGGAATAATCAAATTGTGCTAGTATAGTGCGACACTAACACATTTCATGTACCAGCTTGTATGCGATACTTGTATACCAACATGTGAAACCAAAATTACACTTTGTTATTGTTTATAAGTATATGTAGGCCTATAGGTCACATGGTACAAATCAACCAATATAAGGATTAGATTATATGTGTGTATTATATTAACAATGAAATGTGTTGTGTTTTTGTTGTTATTTTCAGCTCAACCGGAGGAGTGTACTTTAGAAGAATTTGATTGTGGTGATGGGAAATGTATTCCAAATTATTACAAATGCGACGGAGTACCGGATTGCAAGAACAGGAGAGATGAAACAACAAATTGCGGTAGGTACTGAGTTAAAATATATATGGTGTCCCAAAAGTTTCGATACATTTTTGAAACATATCTCGTGTAATATAATTAGCAGTAAAACACATACCGTATTTAGATAGAGAGCAGTTGTAGAATTATTCTGATAACCAAACTTTAGATGAAGTGGAAAGCTGCGATTGCATATAAAAGCAATTATGTGAAATTGAGTGAAATAAGTATGCTTATAATACACCATTTCCTCCTCTCCTTTATGTTTCTCAATAGGGAGGGTGCGGTGTGAAGACTATGAATTCGCCTGTGGTAACGGCTGGCAGTGTATTGAGGCTGGCTTTGTATGTGACTTTGAACCAAACTGTGTGGAAGACGTCCCAGGCGATGAGAAAAATTGCAGTAGGCGTGAAATTTTAAAATCCTTTATGTTTCATATGCTGCATATAATATGTAGATGAATATTGTTTTACATAGATTCCAATATAGTAGTTTGCAATACATTTTCATCATTACAATTAGAAATTACAATTATAGCCGTACTTCAATTATCACCAAAACGAACCGCCAAATTTCGAACCGCGCACTTTGGGTACTAACACCGAGTTAAACTCCCGCGGAACCGAACTATCACTTTCAAGAGTGCTCTTGAGGTACAAACTAGTTTTTTTTATTGAGATTAACTTACTAACTTATTGAAATAAGTCTCTGACATCAACAAGCAGGGCATTTCAGTTGGGCATTTGTCAATTATTCTACGATATCGAAAGTGCAATGTGGCAAGAGTGGTGTTTACATTGAAATGACAAACAGCTGTCTTAACCAGTGAAATTACACAATGTTCACATATTTAGATACATGCGGGTTTAAGCCACTATTAATTCCTAAATTGATATTACGACGTGACCTTTTAAGAAGGTTTAAAAAGACTAAAGGACATTTGAAGAGAGAGCAAAATTGGAACCATTGGCATTTTGTCCATCTGTCAATTCATGCGCGATCGCATTCAATTTTGATTATATCTCAGTGTTTGCGGACTTCAGGCTATGTATATTAGGAGAAACTCTTTCTAAGGAAAATTGTTTCAAACTTGCGAACTAAGTATCTGTGACCTCCTTTTTATTTGGAGACAAAATTATTGTTTATGCAGTCATACGTTTCTAGAAACAGGATCGGTATTTCAATAATAAGCGTTTAGTTCATTGAGCTACTGTACTTTGTTCCCGATAGCTCAGTGGTAGAGTGTTCGCTTGGTGAACACCAACACTGATTATAATTTTGTTTCATCAAAATCCATTTGCTTTGTTTTCTTTCTGTTTTATATATAACGGTGTTTATTTATCTTTGATTTGGTTAGGTTCTTTATCATTGTGATTTTATAACCGGATTTATTTGGAAAATTGTTTTATTTGATCGTCAACCAACTCTTCGCGGTCATTTTCACGAAAACGAAAAACAGATCCCGGGAGAACAGTATGGGTGCCGGTGGGGGAGCTTGTCGAAGTGCTATTAACTTCAAACTTATTTACTTTGTTGTTTATATATTGTTTATGATGTATAAAATATTATTTAGTAATGGTAACATTCGGGTGTATGAATGTATCTCTTGAAGAAAAGAAAAAAACCCAATTTGTTTGCTTTTTTGCCAAATGAAGGTCATATGGCAAATGTTAATACTTTGTTTGGTATCAATGGAAAGACTAAGCAGTAGATCAATAGCTGCCAATACATTGGTACCATAATGTCCTGATGATAGACATTCCACGCGAATAATGTAGGGTATTAACGCAAATGATCAAAAGCAGATCCCTCTATTCGGTAAGTTTTGCATGCAATGTGTATATTCCTATTTGGAAATTCGAAAACTGGATATGGGTTTGGCAATATCAGTCACGAAAAAAGCCCCTTATAGGAGCATATATGAAATCAAAACTACGGACAGTTGGGTTTGAGGAGCGATTGTTTGAGTGGATAGGTTTTTCGCTTAGAAAGGTTATAGCCTATACTGAACAATTACCTCCATTTATTTTAGCGTGCGCTGCAGTGTCGGATGCAGAGGTTGCCCTTTATTCTGTCAACTGTCAAAAAGGAAATATACAACTAGTTGAAGTTGAAAATGTAATTGACGAAACAGGTAAGTTTAACGTATGAAACAAAGAACATGTAATGACATTGTGTAACAGAACTCGTTCTTACATTGGCTATTGTTCGATATACACTAAAGGACAATGAAATAGTTTATAGTACATGATGAAAGCACTAAGATGAAAAGAGCCGTTTTCTAATAGACCTATATTATCAAATTAAAACTAAAAGTAAAATTCTCGGAAATTTAGATTTGAGAAAATGTTATCATAGGGGATGCTTGTATTTGTTTTTCCAGTTTCATTAAATATCGAATCCTATTTCTTGAGAAATTGCGTTAATTTTGTCTACGAGGTTGTGGTTTATTCCGTGTGAGTCTATTAAAGCTATGTCGCTCAGATATTTCATACAAATATACGAAACACAACAAAAAATTTAAATGAATGTATTAACAATAATCAGTGTCTTACATTTTTATAGATGATACCTACATCAAATGCCGAGGTCCAAATTCAGAAGAATCATATTATGCTCGCTATTATGAGTTTAACTGTAATGGAACCGTCACATGCGCAGATACTGAAAACGTGATGACTCAGACCTGCACATCAGGTACGTAAGTTCACGAAGGTTAAATGTGGGTTAGCTGTCTGATGAAGGCTGTTGATAGGTAACAAAACATTCCGTGTATCTAAACGGAGCCTACTGACGTGAAAAACATTTCATTAGATTTAGGTATACTTACCCCCACAATGCAAGACATAAGGCGACGAAAATATGACCCTGTTCTGGCAAAGTGGACTTCTCAGGTCGGTCGGTCGGGCGGTCTAAACTAATGTTGACCTTTTCTACGATTCAATCAATGAATTATGCAAATTAGCTTCTCGAAGAAAAATAAAACAGTGATATGACATTAGTAAAGAGAAGTTATTAAACTTAATTGAAATACTTACAACCACATGTATTTAATTACAGTGTTCACCGAATGCTACGTCAATTCCAATGGCGCGGATTACAAAGGACGAGTTGCAGAGACGTCTGACGGCACACCGTGCATAAGCTGGAAATCATCCGTTACGTCATATCCATCACCCCTTACGTCACCTCCAATGAGCACTGACTATCCGCTGATAGGCGCTCACAATTTCTGTAGAAATCCTGGAGGACAACTGTCTGGTCCGTGGTGTTATACTTCTGAAAGCCCCAGCGGTCCAGATCCAAATTATAGCGATTGTACAATACCTACTGCTGCACAAGGGACTTGTCACAAAGGTATCGTTATAAAACTATCGTTAAAATGATACGCACAAGGTATTAATAAATACCCCGATCACGTCATTTGCCAAATTTTCAGGAACCCATAAAAATGTTCAGTTTTGACCCAGGTGTTTGACCAACTTTGTTAAAGAAACGCATTCGATGTCTAACCGAACCAAATTGATTATAATCCCTGAAATCGTAATATTCGTATAACGTATGGAGATCGATCTTGCAAACGTATGCCACGTGTCAAATTTGAGAAAAAAATGTATACACACTTTATCGACTATTTGACTCGATGTACATTATTTAACCACTTATCCGTTCCAGATGTTGAATTAAACGTTCGGTTGACAGGCACAAGGGTTGAGATTCAGCGAGGCAATATATGGGGCACGGCACAGGACACGGCATGGACACTACAAGATGCCAAAGTCATATGTCGTATGCTGAATCTAGGAGCACCATCAATGTTTTATTCTTCGGGTCAGTCTGCGGACGTAGTGGCTTCTTTACCCGTGTGGATATCTTTTATAGATTGTCAGGGTGCTGAAAGAACCCTGCTGGATTGTGTTTTCACGTTGAAAGAGTCTAGCAGCACCTATGACCATACTAATGATGTCGGTGTACAATGTGGTCCACCGGGTGAGTGCATAAGAGTCTATCAACACTTATGGCCACACTAATGATGTCCGTGTACAATGCGGTCCAGCAGGTGAGTGCGTAAGAGTCTAGCAGTACTTCTGGCCACACTAATGATGTCGGTGTAAAATGTGGTACAGCAGGTGAGTGCGTAAAGAGTCTAGCAGCACTTATGACCACACTAATGATGTCGGTGTATAATGTGGTCCAGCAGGTGAGTACGTAAAGAGTCTAGCAGCACTTATGACCACACTAATGATGTCGGTGTACAATGTGGTCCAGCAGGGGAGTGCGTAAAGAGTCTAGCAGCACTTATGACCACACTAATGATGTCGGTGTATAATGTGGTCCAGCAGGGGAGTGCGTAAAGAGTCTAGCAGCACTTATGACCACACTGTTGATGTCGGTGTACAATGTGGTCCAGCAGGTGAGTGCGTAAGAGTCTAGCAGCACTTATTACCACACTATGATGTCGATGTACAATGCGGTCCAGTAGGTGAGTACGTAAGAGTCTAGCAGCACTTATTACCACGCTATGATGTCGATGTGCCCTGAGGGTTCCATATACGGGACAGCCAAGAACCCCTGAAGCACCTTTTTTCCAAGAGTGTAGCAGCACTTATGACCACACTAATGATGTCGGTGTACAATGTGGTCCAGCAGGGGAGTGCGTAAAGAGTCTAGCAGCACTTATGACCACACTAATGATGTCGGTGTATATTGTGGTCCAGCAGGGGAGTGCGTAAAGAGTCTAGCAGCACTTATGACCACACTAATGATGTCGGTGTACAATGTGGTCCAGCAGGGGAGTGCGTAAAGAGTCTAGCAGCACTTATGACCACACTAATGATGTCGGTGTACAATGTGGTCCAGCAGGTGAGTGCGTAAAGAGTCTAGCAGCACTTATTACCACACTATGATGTCGATGTGCAATGTGGTCCAGCAGATGAGTGCATAAGAGTCTAGCAGCACTTATGACCACACTGTTGATGTCGGTGTAAAATGTGGTCCAGCAGGTGAGTGCGTAAGAGTCTAGCAGCACTTATTACCACACTATGATGTCGATGTACAATGCGGTCCAGTAGGTGAGTACGTAAGAGTCTAGCAGCACTTATTACCACGCTATGATGTCGATGTGCAATGTGGTCAAGCAGGTGAGTACGTATACTTCTGCGGTAAACAATCCAAGATGTGTCGTTAGTACAAGGGCAACCAAACCAACTCGCGGGAGAGAGCTGGGGAAGCTGCTCAAGTAAGAACACAATCCCAAAACGGGAGCTGACCATCCATTAGACAGGATGATCTTCAAATGCATGTTAAGAGATAACATATAATGCACAATTGTGTATATACTTGCTGGACACCTCCTTTAAACGAAAACGTACCATATATTACGATTTGAAGATGTACCACTTTACATATATTTTGGAAATGTCAATTTTGTCAGATATATAAAACGACCATACATTGTTCACTCCAAATGTGCCATTTTCTTACGTAGCGCAATAGACTTATACCTCATGCGATAAGTATCATTTGATTTATTATCTTTCAGCTGCTAGGAAAAAGCGTGAAGTTGGAAATGTTGACGGTGAGTGAACACTATTTATTATTCAACGTACAAGACAAAGGCCTCAATCCACACAGTTTGAAAGGCAAATAAGTTAATATACTTTAGTACAGAAAAAAACACCCGAAATAATTATGATGTGGACGATTTCTGAACAATACCATTTACTTCAAATAAAATAAAATATAAAACTAAAAAAAACTCAAAGTAGACAACAAAACGTCATCATACTCCTATAACTATTTTGTAATTACGGTGCGTAGATCTGTTTCGTCGTGCTGCGTCAACAGCAGGACAAAATTTGGAACGTAAAGAAATAGAGAATCTGGTGAATACTATTACGGCAGAGGAATTTATTGGTATGTACTTCATTATCTAAATTATACACGAGTGTCCACATTACTATGTATTGGACTAGTTATAAAGGTATTCCTATCATATGACGTGTAAAAGCATGCCATTGCGTAAATACATTAATTATATAGGCCTGTATTATTTATAATAAGATGATCTCAACACCAGATGTAAAAGCTTCGACTATAGTTTGAAATTAACCCCAGTTCGTTGTTAGATTTTAGTTTCGTCCTTAAACTAAGCTACTGTAGCTACGTTAAATCAACCGGCAACGTCTAGTGTTCCTACCTTTATCACTGTAATTTGCTGCGGAGTCCGGCATGATTCTAAAACCGTATACTGTATAAATGTAGCCACTTGTATAGTTTCACGAATTTTCATGTTTACCGAATAAGCAGGTGTAAGGTTTAGTACAAGCTGAACTAATTCCATTGAACATGTTGAAAAAATTATATTAAAAAGATACCAGTTAATTTCAAGAACATTTTGACAAATGCGTTAACCTTTTGTGATAATTCGAATAGAGTAACCAGATTTAAAACGGAACAAACTATTTATGCAACACTTGCGTATCCTGCTAATTGTAGATTAGGCCTTATCATAATACAGAACAATGAATATTGCTCTTGTTTTGTTGCTGTTCCGTTATTAAATGCACTAAATGTCTTCCGTAAGTACACCACACCTCACAATTACTCATAAGCACATGAAAGCACACCTTTGGTTATTTGAAATATATATAGAAACATATTAAATATACTACATGCATGTCATTCAGTGTGCACGAATAGAAATAGTCGCATTTATTATACTTAGTGGTATAAGTACACACAATTTTATGTTGCAATAATCTACCCTTCATTTATGTCTGATCAACTATTGGTGATTCTTTTTTGTTTGTTTTATATTCGAGGTACATGGCCAGGGCGCAGCCATAATTGACATAACGTCACTGTTCTTTTTAGGTTGAATTATTTGTCAATATTAACCTCTGTTTTATAAATATTTTCTTTCTTTCTCTTTGCTTAATAGTTGTTGAAAATAAGCATGATATCAACTTGCAAGGTGAGCAGAATTATAGTCCCATACTATTTCAAACATTACAGAACATCACGATTTCGTGAACGTGTTGACTATTATGAGTCTGTAGTCCCAGTATAATATTAGAGTGTAGACACATGTACCTAAATATCTTCGAAGCAGGGTCTCTTTAATCACTTCTTGTCATTATCATGATTACGTTTATTACAATGTTCTCCCACAACTGATTCATCCCTTTCTGGGTTCTGAATTGTTGGGCTTTAAAACACATTATACATGTATTCAAAATATCGGACATTTGAGAACACAGTGAACTTAAATATATTCATATTGCTTTGAGAGTCATTGGCCGACCCTGCATCTGGACATAGTTGATATCAAGGGGCCGGCCCTGCATTTGGACATGTTGATATCAAGTGGCCGGCCCTGCATATGGACATAGTTGATATCAAGGGGCCGGCCCTGCATCTGGACATGTTGATATCAAGGGGCCGGCCCTGCATCTGGACATGTTGATATCAAGGGGCCGGCCCTGCATCTGGACATAGTTGATATCAAGGGGCCGGCCCTGCATCTGGACATAGTTGATATCAAGGGGCCGGCCCTGCATCTGGACATGTTGATATCAAGGGGCCGGCCCTGCATCTAAACATTATGTTCTGATGGGTAAATTGCATGAGGAACGTATATGCACAGTAATATGATGATTGGGATAGGAATAAAACAAATTAAGCTTTAATCAAAATACCGTATGCAAAACAAAAAAAATCGATTATTTTTTGAACATTCTTAATCACAACATGTTACCATTAGGTCTTATGCAAATTCCAATCGCATATTTAGATTCCTTGTGAGATTACCGTTCAGAAAATATATACTTTTTATGGGGTAGAACAAGTAGTTATTGCGATATGCTAATTCGAATCCCAGATGGTGTTAAATGTAAAAATCTGGACATGCAACGGGAAGGGTGGCGAGTTCAAAACACATGGCCATAAATGATAACTGGCTTGCGCAGTTTATTGGAAAACCTTCAAAAGGAACCAAAACTTGCAAGCTTCCAGGGGCAAATACTTTTGCGCGGCAGTGTACTTCTGTACAATTTCACATGATTCCTAGTATGAAAGACCTGGTAAATAGTAACATACAGGGTGTCTCAAAAAAAACACCGTGCGCGAGTTTACCCAATTTTTTGACCATGAACTTATAGAATTTGGTGTAACAATTGTATACATATGATAAACATAACGGTTAGCTTTCATATCCCGTTTAGTTCATCTGATTTGGTTTTGTCAATTTTGAGATATGACCAATTGACTAAAGCTACCTAAAATCGACGTTTTGCCACTTTACAGTTTGCAATGAATAGAAAGGGTTACTCCGGAGAGGGGGGTTGTTACCACCCCGGGTTACCACCCCTAAAAAAATCCAATCAGAAATGCAGAGTATTCTTATTTGGGTACCATGCTATTAGCTAGAGGTTCAATCTATCCATACATACCAAAACAAGTACAAACATCCCACGCATGACGTCACAATGACGTCACCAAACATGGCCGACCTCAAAATCCCATCGTATTCGCTGGACAGTGAAATATCATAGAAATCTTTGCCAAAAAGTCCTAAATATCGGAATTTCACCCGTTTTTTTGCTTATAAGTGAGGAAAATGGTGTTTCTAACATAGGCCTATGCTAAAAAAAAATCAGGACCATACAATTAAAATATTTTTCAAAATGGCGATTTAAAAACAAATAATATGGTGGCAACCACCCCCTTCTCCCCCCCCCCCTACTATCGGACTTTGACGGCTTACCCTACCCCGGGTAAGGTGGCAGCCTCAATTTGTTTTCGTCAAAATGAGCGCAGTGGATGTAAAAGCGATCACCTAGACGCCCTAGGTCACTGTTCTTTGCGTTCTAGTGCAATCGGCGACTTGGGAGGACGAGGGTTTTAAGGGTACCACCATAGTCGCTTCCATTGAAACGTGTGTTAGAAACCCGGTGTTCAATCGCTTCTCCTGGGGTCTTCCTCCTTACCTAGGATATTCATTTTGGTTGTAAAATCTTTGTATTTTTGTTTTCTTTAATATTATCAACATTTCATATATGATCGACCGTCCCAGTTTTTCAGTAATTTTGATTTCGCAAAACACCCGCCTTTATAGTGCGTAAAAAACAGGAAAATCGGAGTTTCGGGCCGCTTCACACGTGTGATCAAGACTTCGCCCAAAAATAATTCATGACTTTTTACATTTCAGATTACAATCGTGAAGGTTTCAACTTTTTAATAAAACAAAATCTAAGACCTATGGCGAAAATCTGGTCAAAATATTCACATTTGAAGCAGCAATCAAAGTTTTTTTTAGGGACTTTAGTACCCCTGCACCCTGGCCCGCGGAAGGTTATGTTGGTGTGTACCCTTAAAGGCATATTATGTGATCTTTTCCAGAGAGCGCCCTCTATTCATGATTTTTTTTAGAAAGTAGATTTTCTTGCAGATTTACATTTCTGATCATAAATCGTACATACATTCCAAGTTACAGAGCGATACGATTCCTAATTACCTCAAAATCATGGTTTTAGAGTGAATTTAGACTAGAATAAAATAAGTTGTCGGATATCCGACAGTTTATTTCCACTCTAAAACCATGATTTTGAAGTAATTAAGAATCGTATCGCCCTGTAACTTCGAATGTATGTACGATTTATGATCAGAAATGTAAATCTGCAAGAAAATCTGCTTTCAATTTTTTTTTCGATGTTGAGGGCGTTCCATGGAAAGATCACATAATATACCTTTAATGCTTATTTTAAAGCATTCTTTCTGTAAAAGTGGCACAACGTCGATTTTAGGTAGCCCGGTTAGGTAGCTTTAGTTAATTGATCATATCTCAGGATTGACAAAACCAAATTAGATGAAATAAACGGCATATGAAAGCTTAAGCGTTTAGTCTATCAATATGTATACAATTGCTACACCAAATTCTAGATGTTCATAGTCAATAAGTTGGGTAAACACGTGCACGGGTTTTTTAGACACCCTGTAGTCACACATAATACTGTTTACGATAATGTTTGTTTTTCTCCAGAAATTCTCAGACAAAAAAGAGAAACGGACGGCGAAGTGACCGAAAGTAAGTAATATAATAATAATAACATATTTATAAAGCGCAACTTGTATAAAAACCTCAGATAGTCTAGAGGCTAACTCTCATACGAGGCCTAGTTAAGGTGAATCGTTCAACCGGTGTACCTTCTCAAATCTGATCACATTAGTATGGACCCTCCAGATAAGTGCCAGGTAGTGTGTCAATCCAAATTGTGGTGTCCCATTATTGTTACAGGCCTTTTGAAAAAGTGTCTCATTCGATGATTCGATAGTAAAATAGCACGATTTCAGGGTAGGGGAAACATAAATCATATATATATATATACTTCTTTTAAACCGAATTGCATAATTTTGCATTAAAATATGCCAAATGGTTACCTCTCTCACTTTAATATTTTCATGAAGCTGTGTATCACACAAATAATTCTAAATACTAATATAACATATCCATTTAACATGCAAAATATTAACATGTTTATTGCTTACTATTTTCAACATTCAGCAAAGTTTATTCAGACATAATTCTAATAAGTTATTCATCATTAAATGTTGTCGTATTGGTAGTCAAACATTGGAAATGTAATGGACAGATAACTTCGCGTGTTTATATATTGTTTTACAAAGTATCCCATAGAATAGTGAAGTCTTTCGGTGATAGAGCTTTCTCCATCGCGGGGCCTAAATTATGGAACACTCTCCCAATGGACATACGTCAGGCAGGTTCAGTTCAGGAGTTCAAGTCGCGACTTAAGACCTACTTATTTAACTTGGAAATCTAATTGATGTGTTTTTGTTCATGATCTTTCATTTCATTCATAATGCATTTTTAATGTCATACACATTCATATCTCTTGTTTAAATATGCATTTGACTCTGTGTATGTTTATCTCTGTAGTTTTATGATCATTGTTGTATTTTTGCTTTAATCTTGTATTTATATGTTGTACAGCGCTTTGAGTTTAGATCTCACTAAAGTAAAGCGCTCTATAAGTGTGTGTTATTATTATTATTATTAACTTGATTGTATTAGGTGATTGAAAATTAAATTGTCACATCATTGCGTTTACTCAACCAAAATAGGTTTTTTTGGTACCAATGGATATAATATGAACCTCTCTCCTCTTGGTCCGAAATTGTTCTCCTGGACAAGCTTTGATTGTGGGCTTTCCGGAGCAATGACATGGTTATAAAGCATTTCATGTTATCATTCTATTATAGAGCTTAACCTATATCTGTGAAGTATTTCATAACATAATTGAAATCATTTTTGAAGTAAACAATAGTGGTCATGCTAAAATCATTTAGTTGCAAAGAATGAGTCAATCATTTTACATCAGTGTCGTCGTCAGACAACTCAGAAGACTTATCCAACGTCGTGTATGGATTACAGCATCCCTCGTCACACCCGAAACAGAAGCAAGCTATTACCTGCCATGATAATACTGGAGTCAAAATAGCGTGCTTACTCAAATGATGAGGTCGTGCTACACTACAGTAGGAATGTTTTTCCCGGTCGACAGCCCTCAAACTTAACGTTTTGATATGGTATCTGTCTGCGGAAATAAAACACATTCAACATCATTAATCTGTGTTTGATTCATACTGGTAGGCTACTCGTTATAAGGGCTTTTGCGAAGAATTTGACAAGTGTGCCAATATTAGAATCTACTTAGAAGCAGGCGACAGTCCGGAATTGGGCAAATCTGACAACGAGATCCAAAAAAAGCTGGAAATGCACACAGCCTAATTCATCGCTGAAATACATTTGATGGTTAATTGCTATAAAACATTGAGGAAAAGCTCCTACACTAAAGTTGATTCTCAAATTCTATTTTTAGGGTTTTTGTGGTGGTTTTTTATACACCTTATAATTTTGTTTCATGTGGCATGTGATTATTAAATGCATATATTCGCGATTACAAGTTAAACCAATACAAAATGTAGATTTTGGCCATCGTTTACATTGTTGAAAATCTCAGGCCCCGGTCGTAACCCTTTACATTTATACATTATTTCATTGTAATATTTTATAACATCTCTGTTTGTTTGATATTTGCAGACCCGAGTTATTTTTCTGGCAGTAAGTATGATTCTGTTAATCTATTTAGTCGTTTCGTTGTAAACAATCGTTTTCACTTGTAGATTTGAAATAATTGACGTAAGGAGTCGACGAAAACATAAAAAAGTATAGGACTTACCTGCATGATATTGTTCAAATGTCAAATGTATGTAAATAGTATGCTTTGAATGTACAAGTAATATTGTATTAATCTATCACACAGATATTGAGCTTGGCAGTGTGGACCTCGGTAAGTTGAATATTATGCGTTTCATTTTCATGGACCCAACTTGAACTTTATAGGAGTCAATTTAGAGAATAAACATATAAAAGACGAACATTTTCGTTTGGTTGCCGGAATTTGCTGTGGTAAATGGATGGGAAAGTAGTTTTCATACGAGTACATATAAAGTCGCCAAAATAAGTAACTGACCAGGTTATAAAACCATATTGCCTACGTAAAAATATTAAATTATAAACTTGTAAGGAAATGTCTTCTCTTTAATTAGAGATATTGCGCGAAAAATATGAACAAAGCTATGTGTCCAAAACCAAAACCAAGTCCGTTTTTCATTTTAGCATTCGTTCTTATAGCCTCCGTGTAGCAATAAACAGGTTATTAATTAACTAGTAGCGACAACTCAGAGGTCAATAGTAACATGAGGATTGGGGATGCTGCAATTGATTAATGCAGCCCATACACATACCTGTTACACTATCCTGCGTGTTCATAACCCAAGTGCAAAAATGAAAACTGCTTTTTGGTTCATTCTGTTCGGTACCGATCTTCACGAACAGTGTCTCTAATCGACGAGGAGAAATTTGTAATTTAATATTTTAAAATTGGAACCATATGTTATGAGCGTATTCATTACCTGGCCAGTCACTTTTTTGAGGGCTGTATATTATATTGAGCAGTTATGGCGCAGTAATAGTTCATCTTTTCAAAGTTCATCTTTGTTCACTGCATGTGCATAATATGAATAGCCTAGTTTTTGTGTGTAACTTTTTGCAAATATTTTCAAGATAGATGTTCTTTTTATCCCGAACAATCTTCTAATATCATTAGTTCATCTTTCATTGATTATGATTGTTTTTTAGATGATGAGGTAGACATAGGGGAAGGCATATTTATCTGTGAAAATGGATATGAGCTGCCTCTATGGCAAGCGTGTAATAATGTACCAGATTGCCCGGCTGGTGATGATGAGACTCATTGTACAAGCACTTGTGAGTATAACTTATTAGGGACAACTACGAAAGCCACCGCATGGTGTCGACATGTCCTCGCCTTGGCGATATATAATTGAACCTCTTTGTTCAATTGATGGCGGCGTAAACATTTTTTTTACAGTTCCAGACGATGACTAACATTTTTATTGTTCTTCAATCTGGCATCAGCTCATGGAAAACACATCTAGCAACATGCGCATGAGCCTACATAATGTATTTGAAAATATGAGGTATTAACTGTTAACCGTCAACAATACCAATTTGTTGAGGTGAAATCAAAACGAATTGAAATTGCCAACGGCACTAAGTTGCCAGTTGTTAATTCCTGGCTCGCGCGGGTTTTACACTTGGCTAGATCGCGACAATAGGTCAGCTGTTACATTCATCGGAACCCTCCCCGCGCGTCTGGGTTCGGCCCGATCACCTTTCTGTGTATCACAATCCTACGGGTTTTTCTACGACGAGGTATATTCTCTATGTTGTTCTTGATCCAAAATTTTCCCACCCACCACGCCCATTTGGTGGCATTCTCGTTGCATGTTTTCAGGTTTGCATTATTATTTTTTGTGTTTTGGCATTGTTCTTTTTCGTTTCTAAAAGTGTTGACCAAATTATTAGTCAGTACAAGTGATACTGAATTGCGTCATGCGTCTTTTGGATTAAAAATGCTATTATATTTATAAATACAAAAATATGTACATGTACGGTTCACAGATTACAGGTTTTTGTGTCTTGTAATTATATAAATCACGTCATATTATTTCATGTACAGTAATTACAAAATTAAATTGATCAGCTTAAATCAATACATTTTTAGTGATTCCCTCCTTTCGTGCTTGCGTCCTTAGGAGTAGGGGGCTTGTCTCTCTGCAGTCCCCATGGAAGGTCACTCGATCGGTCATAATATGACAATATGATTTGCGATATTATTTTGAAGGTGATTGCCTCCGTGACTGCCAGCGGCGCCGGAGTAGGGGCTTGCCCTCTGCAGTCTCCAGTCGAATCACAAACCGATTGATTCTCTATGCGAACTTTGAGTTTAAATAATTATACGTTGACAAATTATGTTAAATTGGTTATGTGGTAATCAGATTGATTCTGTTTTACACAAAATTATGTTAAATTCTTTGTGATTTTTGGTTTCACTTTTGTGAATAAATCTATGATTTACCTCTCGTATGCTCCGAGGCATTAGCACACACATCTTCTCTTTGCGTTTCTCTTAACTTAAGTGTCCGAAGGCAATAAGATTACTGACGTTGAAGTTGAATTTCCAACTCCAACGAGTATTGCTCATATATAACTTATGAGATAGATGAACAATCATGATAATCCGAGCATCTCTAACGATTTTTCATTACAGTATGTAATCTCGGTGAGCGGCCGTGTCGATTTGAGGATAAATGCATTAAGTCTGAATTGGAATGTGACGGATTTGCTGATTGTGAATTAAAACTAGATGAAAGATTCTGTGACATTACTTGTAAGTTATTTAACAATAAGGAAAGACAAATCCTTTCAATTGATCCATGAAAAATCACTCAACTTACCTTTTCCATACAAAATCGTTCTTTATACCAGTATCGTAGACAATTTTCTGTGACAGCATAATTCTTTCTATCACACCTTCTCTGATGATGAGAGAAGCCACAAACACAAATTCCTTCTGAACCCGTGAAAATACAACGATCGCGTGAAAACGTAAGAAACTACAGTGCAGCATTAACGATAAGTAGCTGTGTGATGATATACCTGTTTTTATTTGATTCTTTAAGCTTGCCCAGACCAATATTTCTTGTGTCCTGGACGACCGATCTGCATACCAATATATTACCGATGCGACACGGTAAATGACTGTGGAAATAACCAGGATGAGTTAAACTGCACTTTTGGTAAGTAGCCTGAATTTTTTTTTGGAGTCTGTAAAACATTTTTGTCGGTACATCATGGCTCTCGTCGGTACAACTTTGTTCGCCCCCCCCCCCCCCCCCCCCAGTTTCCAAAAGCTGGGTACGCCACTGTATTCATGTTTATGGTATAATCAAATACATCATCATAAGGAGTATAGGCATACAAATACGGTATAAACCATGAAGCGCGATAATGGCTATTAACTTAGCCATAGGAAGCCCTAACATTTCTTGAGGGACGTTCCCGCATGTAAAATACAGGTGACGTGTTTTTAACATAATACGCGACCATTTTAGTGTTACGGCCAATTTGTGAATAAGTTTCAATGTTTAATCGATTAGCGTGAATAAGCTAATCAATATGGAACGCAAGATGGCATCAGGAACGTTTTTCTGGACCATGTTAGTTAAAAACATTAAAAAAGTATTTGCGCGCTTCGCTCGCATTTTATTATGCATGTTTCAATATTATAAAACCAATTTTGGGATAATCTTTGGCTCCCGCTGCCACTGAACTTAACAAAATAGTAAGCGCCAGTATGTGTTATATTACCCACCTCTGGGTGACAGGCTTTGTTTAGCGTTTGTTGTTCATTCTCAACCTCCTCGCTCTTGGTGTTACAAGCCTGATGTTTCTCTCGTAAAGTAGTTTAATGTTTAGTCGTTATTCATTGATTAGAGCCGTGTATAACTCCCTCATTGGCGTGGTGACAGCGTCGGATTACTTTTCCACGCATCGCAGCTTTCTCAAGGCGGAAATCTACAGGAATACTGAAGATTTTGAATGTCAAATTCGGACTCTGATATTTTTGAATTTCACAAGAAGGTGAGCGGCTGACCAGCTTTTACAGTAGCTGTGTGTATACATTAGACTGCCAGTGTATTTTACGAGATATTATATTCATCATATGAGCACCGGGCTTGTAATATCATTGAACATTGGTTGCTCAAAGACTCTTTATCCAAGTAAGCTTACCAATCAACATCCTTGCCAAAAGCCTAGGCTCAGCAACATTTTCGTCATAAAAGCTTAAAAGCTTAAGGCTTACTGATATTTGTGCACCATGGCTGCTACACATCGGGCCCCCAAGCAGTGGTCCCTTAGTAAGACTGAATCAGTTAGCTCCTTCGAAAACTGGAAGCATAATTTGCAGTACTGCTTGTCACTTGATCCTGGCTTTGCAACCTTTCTGGTTGATGATTTCAAATGGGGTAAAAAGACAAAGGCAACTCCGCTACGTGGTTTTACAGATGATGGTGAACAAATCCCTGAGGCTAAAAGACTAACTGCCCAACAGAAGACCACCATGCTAGAACTCATGCTCGGCCAGATCGCCAATTATTGTCCAATCATATCCCGCAACACGATCGTTAGAAATTCAACCTGTATGAATGATATTTGGCAAGGTATTCGCCTCCACTACGGATTCCAAACCACGGGAGGGCATTTCCTGGACTTTTCATCTCTACGTCTAGAACTCAATGAACGTCCTGAGGATTTATTTCAACGCATCATGGCGTTCGTTGAGGACAGCCTCCTCTTGCAGGGTGGGGGTATTACCCATCATGGTGAAGAGGTCACAGAGGACGAAGAACTCTCCCCAACCCTGGAGAATCTAGTTGTCGTGACCTGGCTTCGTCTGATCCATGTAGACCTACCACGTCTTGTTAAACAGCGATATGGTACCGAGCTACGATCTAGGACATTGGCTTCCATCAAACCTGAAGTTTCACAGGCCCTTGATTCACTGTTGGATGAGATAAATTCCTCCTCGGACACCCGTGCTATGCGAACCTTCACACCACGTTCACAATTTCCACGAAAAATGGTAGGAAAAGGTCCATCTGCAAGACCCCGGCCGAACAAATCATGCCCGCTTTGCAAACAAGTAGGACGTACCGACATCCAACATTTTCTCAGCGAATGCCCTCACCAATCTGCTCACCAAGCGGATGGTCATTCCCCTCTTGATGTGGTTGGAGAAACCTCCTTTACTCTTACACGCGATGGCTTCAATTTCCCGTTTGAAGGACTTGTTGTGAAAAGCCTAGACGTGGACATTCTTGGAGGAACCCCCTTTATGGAGCTTAACGATGTTGCCGTCCGTCCTTCAAAGCGACAGATAATCTTGTGTGATGGTAAGATCTACACATATGGGTCACCGCAAAGTACTCGTGACCATCATACTGTGCGTCGCGCTCACGTGCTTCGTGCCCCACCCCACAACACTACTGTATGGCCAGGAGAATACATTGAAGTGGATCTCCCAACAGAGATTGCAGAGTCTGACTCAACCTTCGCGTTAGAACCGCGCACAGATTCTCGTGTGGCAAAGACTCTTCAACCAGATCAGTTATGGCCAAGCCCAGGCCTCATTCGCAGTGTAGCTGGCAAGGTTCGGATCCCCAATCTCACCAATGAGCCTTTGGTTCTTCGACGTCAAGAACAATTCGGTCAAGTCAGTGCTGTATACTCCCCCAAGCCATGTGTTGAGCCCACAGACTCCCGTGTTGGAGTAATGCGTTGTGACTCGGAATCTCGCTCCAGTGTGTCATACTCCACATCTATCTCATTAGACCCAGACCAGACGCTCACTCCGGAAAACCAATACAAATTTCGTGCACTTCATGAGGAATTTGATGATGTCTTCAATCCAACTTTTCCAGGATACAATGGCGCTGCCGGACCTTTTAAGGCTGTTGTCAATATGGGTCCAGTCCAACCACCACAGCGAAAAGGTAGACTACCACAATATGCCCAGAATAAACTCCAGGAATTGCAACACAAATTCGACGACCTTGAGAAACTTGGAGTCTTTGCTCGTCCAGAAGATATTGACATTAATGTTGAATACCTGAATCCATCATTCTTGGTCAAAAAATCCAATGGTGGTTTTCGCCTAGTGACAGCATTTGCAGATGTTGGACGGTATAGTAAACCACAACCTTCACTTATGCCTGACGTAGATTCCACCTTACGTAAGATCGCCAAGTGGAAACACCTTATTGCCACTGACCTGACCAGCGCATTTTATCAGATCCCTCTTTCGCGACAATCTATGAAATACTGTGGCGTAGCTACTCCCTTTCGTGGCATTCGTGTATACACTAGATCTGCCATGGGGATGCCTGGATCTGAAACGGCACTGGAAGAACTCATGTGCCGTGTGCTTGGAGATCTCCTGGAGAAAGGTGTTGTTGCAAAGTTGGCGGATGACTTATACTGCGGTGGCGATACCGTAGATGAGCTTCTACATAATTGGAGGTCTGTTCTACACGCTTTAGACAAATGTAATCTTCGCCTCTCAGCACCTAAGACTGTAATCTGTCCAGGAAGCACTGTCATCTTAGGCTGGATTTGGTCAAATGGCACTCTTCAAGCTAGCCCCCACCGTATTGCAACTCTTTCTAGTTGTGCTCCACCAGAAAGGGTTGGCGGAATGAGATCTTTCATCGGCGCTTACAAGGTATTAGCCCGTGTCATCCCTGGTTGCGCGTCATTTTTGGCTCCATTGGATGATGTTGCAGCAGGCCGACAAACACAAGACAAGATCACATGGTCTGACACTCTCCGAGCAGCTTTCCAAACTGCACAAGCTGCCTTAACGTCAACCCGCACTATCACGCTCCCGCGGCCAGAGGATCAGTTGTGGATTGTTACCGATGGCTCTGTCAAAAAGCACAGTATTGGATCAACATTGTACATAACCCGGAAAGGAAAACCTCATCTCGCTGGGTTTTATAGTGCTAAATTACGCGGTCGTCAACCCACATGGTTACCATGCGAAGTAGAAGCACTCTCTATTTCTGCATCCACCAAGTACTTTAGTCCATTCATCATACAATCCAAACATCATGCGTGCATACTCACTGATAGCAAACCATGTGTGCAGGCATTTGAAAAGCTTTGCCGTGGGGAATTCTCAGCAAGCCCCCGCGTATCCACGTTCCTGTCTACGGTTAGCCGTTACCAAGCTTCCGTTCGTCATCTCGCTGGGTCGGCCAACACCCCATCTGATTTTGCAAGTCGCAATGCACCTGACTGTACCGATCCCACGTGCCAAATTTGTGCCTTTGTTAAACGCATTGAAGATTCCACAGTTCTCCGCATTTCAGCACAAGATGTTATCTCCGGTGATGCTAAGCTTCCATTTACCAGTAGAGCTGCATGGTCAGCTGTTCAATTGGAATGCCCAGACTTAAGGAGAACCCACGCTCATCTAGTCCAAGGCACTCGCCCATCGAAGAAACTCACCAATGTCAAGGATGTCAAGCGTTATCTTCAAGTCGTATCCATTGCCAAAGATGGTTTACTGGTAGTCCGCAGAGATCAGCCACTTTCTGCCTCACGCGAATGCATTATTGTCCCTCGCCAAGTCTTGAACGGTCTCATTACTGCACTCCACATCCAGTTAGACCACCCCACTAGACACCAACTAACGTCAATGACCCGTCGATTTTTTTATGCCTTGGACATGGATAAATCCATCGAGCAAGTGACGTCAAGTTGCCACCACTGTGCATCGTTACGCAACACACCTCATACTCTGATTCAGCAGTCCACAGGTGATCCTCCGGATACCGTTGGTGTATCCTTTTCCGCGGATGTCATCAAATGCAACCGCCAGTTAGTTCTTGTACTGCGTGAAAACACCACCTCATTCACAGCATCATGTATCATTGACAATGAACGTCATGACACACTCCGTGATGCCTTAATCCGTCTGTGCATTGAAATGCGTCCATTAGATGGGCCCTCTGCTGTCATACGCACTGATCCTGCTCCTGGATTTACACGCCTTAGTAATGATGAGCTCCTCCAGCGGCATCGCATTTGCATAGAGATTGGTCGTATCAAGAATCCCAACAAGAATCCCATCGCAGAAAAAGCAGTTCGCGAACTACAGGATGAACTGTTACGCCATGACCCACTAGGTGGTCCTGCTTCACCTCTGACACTTTCCCTTGCCACGGCCAGCTTAAATTCGCGAATCCGATCACGTGGCCTCTCTGCCCGAGAAATGTGGTCCCAACGCGACCAGTTCACTAATCAGCAAATTCCATTCTCAGACCAGCAGATGATCCAAATGCAACATCAGACACGTTCTGACAATCACCCCCATAGTGAGCGGTCAAAGGCACCACTAGGAAAGCGTCCCTCAACACTGCCAGTGGATGTCGGTGATCTTGTATACCTGTATTCTGATCGTGACAAGACACGCGCTAGGAGCAGATACTTAGTCACTGCTGTTGATGGCATGTGGTGCAACGTTCGTAAGTTTGTTGGATCACAACTGAGGGCTACTTCCTATCGCGTCAAGAAGTCTGAATGTTATAAGGTCCCCAGCTATTTTATGGACAGCGTCCCTAACCCGCGTGAACACTCCTCACCTACAGATGAGATGGACAATAGTGTGAATATCAGTGAGAACCCTGTGCTGAAGCCCCCAGACCCCCTCATATTCCACCAGAACTGTCAACGCCAGCTGGTTGTATGTCAACTCCCCCCCTTACACACAGTGTAAGTCAGGAACTTATGACCCAGGCCCCAGCCAGCCAGCCAGAACACTTCCCACCGTCGGCTGTTGGTATTTCACCGCACACCAGTCAGCCTGCTGACGAACTTATGCTAAATGAGGATGTCCAAGAGGCACCCGACTCACCACGACGCTCTGGTAGACAACGCAACCCACCCAGGCACCTCGATGATTTTGTGTTAGACTAGTCATGGTGTTACTGATATACGCTGTTACATAAGATTGCCTGTTGTTGACTGTTCCTGCCATATAGACCTGCTGTCCTCTTCAGTGGACCCTTTTTGTGCACAGTGTTTAGTGACTTTAATTTACCTCCTTTGTGCACTCATGTTGACTCATAAACATTTTTAGCAGGCATCTACACGTACATGTATTACATTCATGCATAGGCAGTTGCTTGTGCCTCAAAGATTTTACACTTTGAGATATTGACTCTTATATAGAGATTTTGAGCAAAAGACTCTAACTGTATATATGTTTTGTCGTAGGACATATTTTTGGGTAAATGGAGGAGGAGAAAGAAGAAGCCACGCCAGTATGTGTTATATTACCCACCTCTGGGTGACAGGCTTTGTTTAGCGTTTGTTGTTCATTCTCAACCTCCTCGCTCTTGGTGTTACAAGCCTGATGTTTCTCTCGTAAAGTAGTTTAATGTTTAGTCGTTATTCATTGATTAGAGCCTTGTATAACTCCCTCATTGGCGAAGTGCTACCATTGATCAACGCAAATAAATCTCTCTATGTCTAGTCAGAATTTGTCTTTCAATTTTATAAACTGTTAAGATATTGAATAAGTTGAAAAAGTTCAATCTTTGAACCATAAGGTTTATCGCGAATCGAAAAAAGCCATTGATTATCCTTTTCTGTTGCATTGTGGGATCGCAAAAGTGCAAAATCTGCCCCATTCTGGATCCCACAATGCATCAGAAAAGGATAATCAATGGTTTTTTCCCGATTGGCGATAAGGCTTATTGTTCGACTGCACTTTTTTATACTTGTTAAATGTTAGCACATCAATTAATTTAAACATTAATACAGGAAGTTAAACTGAATTATTCATATGTTTAGATAGTTCGACAGATGTGGATATGCCTGAAGATCCATTTGCAGATTATGATTGGTACGAGCGATATTTGGACATTTATGATGACCCCGGTGTGTTTGAAGACTTTATTGAATGGTATCGACCGAATCCATTCAATCGTGTAAAGGTATTTAACTTTATTTGCAACTGTATAAATATACATGCCATGTGGTACATTGGCACGTTCCAATCAGATCGACGAACGTCAGCGCTATAGTTTTGGAACAATTGTGACAAATTGTGGAAATATGGTTTTGTGTTCAAAATACGATCCTAGCATTGCATAGACCTCGAATTCAAAAGTTTTGCATACATATGTGCATAATTATAATTTAAAGTTAGGCCTGCATTAAGACTTGTTTAACTTGCGATGTGGTGCTTTATTGCAATGGGGTTGAATTAAAATACGGTTTTCAACTGCGGTGAGTTGTATGCAATACGGTATGCATTGACGATGACGTTCGGCTCATGCATTTCGTCTGCTTTTGCTTTGTGCCATTGCATTGTTACCTGGGATGAAATACAATACACTGTACGGTGTATGTAGGGCCGCCACACCACATTGCATTAGAAATAACAACTAGTTTATAAATACGAGCTTTAACAGTTCACGACTAATAGGACTGTTGCTCAAAATTCTTCTTAATGTTAGCCATGCCCACCTTTTACAAATCGATGAGGGCAATTGGCAAAAGCTATGCACCTTTTGATCCAGTAATAATACTTTTCATTTTAAAAAGTATCAATATGGTTCATGGTTAATATTATAAACAACACTATTTCGTTAAAGGGTGAAGATCCTGTTGACTGGAAGAGTTTCTTCACCTTTAGTCAATCAGCTGACTACATCGACTTACTCGAAGTGTTACACTTAACTAAGGACGAAATCAAGGAATATGGACACCAATTTGACGATTTTATCATAGACTGTATGTATGATGAGACAGAATGCTCGAGAGAGTAAGTGGATAGTTGTTAATAGTAATGCATGTGTCGGCCATATGTGTGGAACTAAAGTCTGTTTCAGAATTTTAAAAGTCCAACACCACAGATATCTTAGTCTGTGAGTGTGACCAATTCACACGTTGATGGATACTTGTTTTAAAATAATCCACTAAATGTGTAAGGTCATTCATTGAACCCCGGGAATTGAACAGTAATACTTGTATTGAACAACAATTAATACGGGAACGAGAACTGTTTTTTGAACTGAAGGTCGTACATTGAATAGCAATGTTGCATTTACCGTGACTGTAGGCCTAGGCCCCTATTCCCCATTGCCGAACTGTTGTCGGTTTTCTTTGTAGGCTTACTGTTCATGTCTTTTGAATCTATTGACATGATAGTGCTCCCTTGAGTTGAGCGAACCATTCGAAATTATGGATTGAGGGGTGGAATATAGCGCGAACTTTTTTTTCCTTGCAAAGATATTTTTCAGATTGGAATTGATTGAAATAGCTCCAGCCCGCAAAGGATTACGTTAACATTAAAAGATTAAAGATTTGAATACCTACCGTATAGTGTGAGGTATGGATTCGAAAATAAATACTGAGCTATACTGTAGGCCTATGCCTTTAGTCGAATGTTTTCTAAAAATTTAAAAATACATTTTAAAGATTTTAAAAGAACATCTCGAAAATCACTTTGAGAGACGTTTATAGCCTATACATTGATTTTACTTATTGTAAGTAAAAGACCCTTGTGGCCTTTTTAATTGCCTTTATAGAAATTTTACACGATTTGAAACTGATGACTATGGTAATTGCTACTCGTTCAACTATAACCCCACCGGACAAAAGGTATATGCGACTAAAACTGGGCCCACGTATGGTAAGTGTCACTTGAATAAGAAGTTGTAGTTAAGTCAAAACTTAAGACCCAAAACCTAAGCTTACAACGGCAACCACCCCACTTTAATTCCATCAAATGGCGTAGAGAAAAAGCCCAACAAATCCCGGTACCCATTTCCTTGGAGATAATTACGGTTAACTGTAATAAAACATGATACCTTTTCAAAGGTGCCATATTATTAAAGATAATGCGAAACTTGATTCTCTTGTTTCAAATAGGTAAATTAAAACATAGCGAACACAATCTCCTAACAAGAAGCATTATTATACTACAATCTGCTTCAAAAGTTATGATGATAGCCCTACTTTCTTTTGCTCGTCCCGCTCCCCGGTCCCGCTTCACAACAATTACCTTTGACCTTACTGGCATAGATATTTTATCTGATACTTGATTGTGATTTTTTTCGATGGGTCTTCAATCATGAATTATACAGGTTTGAGAATGACACTGAATGTGCAACAAGATGAGTACATCAGTCTGACTGGTCGTGAAGCAGGGGTAAGAGTCGTCGTCACGCCTCGCGATGTCAGGCCATTACCAGGAGAAAATGGGGTCACTATTCGACCAGGTGTGGCTACCTCCATAGGACTACGTTATGTAAGTAAACATTAATTTGGTAAATGTTCAGACATAACCGCACTAGGAAAGTCTTGGATTACATTTTCACAGTATGTGCATGTATATCTCCAGGAAAAACATCCTTTTGCGAACTTATGAAATGGTGATTAAAAAATAATTAAAATATTCGAACGAACCCCAGACCTAGCAGTAGAATTCGTTAAGCGAAAGATAAAAAGCAAATGATCGAAACTGGAGCACAAAACAAACAGCCTGATGTCCTTCTTAAGTTCTTAGTATTAAGTCCAGGCATCTATTTTAATCTTGTTTTATTTTAGCCATGGTGAATTGGAATAAGCACATATGTTTATTCGGCCACACTGCCTTTTAAATGAACGTATCATGTATATAGCACCTTGATCAATTGTTAATTAAAGAACGAGTTGTTACATATTGTTTTGATAATTCAGGAGAACATATCCCGATTAGGTGGTCTATACGGAGATTGCAACAAGGAGGACACCGTATTCAAGACATTTAAGGATGGAATGATTGTTGATAGTACAGCTGGGGAGGCCTATGATTCACAGGTCAGTAGTATTTCCACATTAGTTTTTGTCACGTTATCTCCACACTCTCATTTAGGCCTAAGCAACAATTGACCGAAGACCTATCCTAGATTTATATGTTAAACTTAAATGTCTATTACTTCATATTGGGCTGGTGGGTCTAGTAGTAGTACACTTCCGTATGGTATGATATTGTAGGCTATACACATATCAAAATATACCAGATGTATCCAAAACTATTTAAAAGACGTTACAATATACCGAACTTTTGTGTCATCATGACCTTGGACTTCGTTTACGATCCCTAAGTCTTAACGAGTGTATAATAATCTGAAACCCATAAAATGTTCTTGTGATCATCCTTCAAATCTTACAACAGTTCAAATACTGAGAGCAATATGACAATTATTAATATAGCTTTGCTTCTGTCTAATCAATTCATATCCATAGGCTATAGTTCAGTTTCAATTACAACATTGGTTGGTAATGTATTCCTTGAAATGATCATGATTCCATAGATATTAAAGTTATCATTACAAATATTATGAAACAACCAGGTGAAAAATACATAATATATTACTGTTTTTGCTGAACTACTTTTAACGCAATAGGTGTGTCTCAAAGCGTGTCTGCATGATACAATTCAAAGTTATTGCGGCTGTTCTGACACCATCTTGCTTTCTGGACAACGGTGTCTAGTCACCAACGTTACGCAAGGTAAGAGTCACAAATTGGAACAGGTTGTTGGTGTTGATCAATATTAGTCCTATGGTAGAAGTATACAATTTAATGCAAATTGCACCAGTTATAGACAGTAGCTGCAAGGTCACAAGGAGTTCATTTTTTGTCTCAAAATCGACATTGCGTTCAATTTAATCATTTAGCCTATTTTGTGAAATAACCTGATTGACCGCTTCCTGGCTACCAGAGCAAGCGCGAAAAAAAAATCCGGCTTCATTGGTTTTGGACGTATTCTCCATACGTCCCCATTTCGGCAATGTCTGGCTAGACGTCCCGTAACTCCATTTCCAAAAGAGTAATTATGCGACCTATAGCTTTTGAGGGACATTCATTTGGCTGCTAAGCCAATCAGAGAGGCCCTGCTTGGTAACGATGGCAACCAGAATGGAATGAAACACGTTTTTCAAAACTAGGGGTTATGCCTGACATTGGCATATGACTTGTCTTGGTTGAAATCAGGGAAAGTAGTGAAATTTAACAACACAAATTTGGACAATTCATCTTATACCATTCCCACCTTTAATAAGGTGTGGTAACACCTAAATGTTAACGTATTAACTGATACGGACTCTAGAGGGAGTATTTGCTTCACCACTGTGAAGCGAGTCGAGGGGCAATATCAATTTTTAGATATTCACAATCGTTCGCTGCTTGAAAAAAGAAAGAAGAATTGAAATATAAACAGTCCAAAATCCATATTGGAAAAAACTAGCAGAGAAAGGTAACAGCGTAATAAGCTGATACGTATATCAGTATGTACAGTTAATAGTTTATACTTTCTTATTTTACTATCCAGATACCTGCAAACAATTGATGTATTACCTTCACCATGCCGATCTGTTGGGGTGTGATTGTACTCAACAATGTCAGTAAGTTGTTTGCGATCACCGATTGACGAAATTGCTATATCAAAACACATCGCTTCTGCCTGCAGTTTAAATTGTATTTTGATATGATAATATTGTTCAATTATAAGCCTGTATCTGCTTTTCCATTCCATTACTGGTAGTGTCAGAATTGCTCTATATCGATGTCAGGGGATTGTGAAATACATTTTTCCGCCAAGACGGTTTTTGGAATAATTATGTTATACCCTTCACATTGTACCCTTTATTACAATTCGTCGCTGTTCTGACATACCGGCACATGTGCCATTTTGGGCAAAGTGAGTTAAGTTGCATTTTATGATCTACAAATAAAACTCTTTAATCTCCAAAAAAATTGAGACAAAAAGGTAATTAATTAATGAGATACCGCACTAATTAGTGTGATATGCCAGGGTTTTAACATAATACCGGCATGAAAACCTCATTTTGTATTCTGACATACCGGCACATCACAATATTCTGCCATAGACCACCGTGTAATTGCAGTTCTGACATACCGGCACATCACTGGCATATCACTGTAGGACGAATATGAAGGTTTTTTTTTCTTATTTCTGACATACCGGCACATGACTTTATGACATAATTAGTCCTAATCAATAATTGCAATTTGTTGTTGTAACATACTCATAACAAACATAAGTATCAGTGGCGTACCTAGGGGGGGGGGGGGTCCAGGGGGGCCAGGGCCCCCCTGAAATAAAACCGTCGGTAAAAACGACCCTCCGTCGGTAGATTTGCAATTTTGACCATGCAATTCTTTTTTGCCGGTTATGTTGACAACTTCATCGCTACCCCCCCCCCCCCCCCCCCCCCCCCCACCCCTTATCAAGATTTCAGCTGCTCACAGGAAAAAATTGTGCATGTTTTACGATTTTTTTGGGAGTCTGTAAAAAATATTGTCGGTACATTGTCTATGATAAGTATATACCGGTATCTATTATTGTTCTTTGACAATGATAGTGACATTTGATGTAAATGCTCTCTAACAAATCTTTAAAAATTGGAAAATTTTCAAACACGAATTTCTCAAAACGCTGTTTTTTCGTGATGGGCCGGTATGTCAGAACAGCGACGAATTGATGTTTACCTGAATAAAGTGTATAGGCCCTATGTGGAGGGTATTCCACAATTATGCCCGACTCTTCCCCCCCCCCCCATTTTTTCCTTATAATGCTTTTAATGAGTTACTGTGCTTTACAGGCGCGTACGCAGGGGGGGGGGGGGGTGTTTTGGGTGTGAAACACCCCCCTTGGGTCTGTCCTAAAAAATAAAAAAGGGGAAAGGAGAGGGAAGGGAAAGGAGAGGAAAAAGAGAAGGGAAAGGAGAGGAAAAGAGAAGGGAAAGGAGAAGGAAAAAGAGAAAGGAAGAGCGGGCCCGGACAACGGATACAGGGGGATCAGAGGCAGTGGCGTAACCAGAGGAGGTCACGGGGGGATTGCTCCAATATTGACATGTATGTCGGTTGAGATTGGCATTGTCCGTTCATTTGACAAGAGGAATCATGGAATTATGATGGTTTAAAGTACACAAACGAAAAGAATTCGCGCGCTACGCGCGGATATGTCTCAAAAATGGAATAGTTTGGGAGTAGGCTTGTTTAAAAGCAGAAATGTACCTCAATCATGGCACAAATAAATGTAACGTCGAAAATGTTCTGTTCCCTTTTCTTGATGGTTACAAACAGGCGGGGACAGCTAGGGTTCAAAGGGTTAATCACGTGTATTAAAGGCATATTATGTGATCTTTTCCAAAGAGCGCCCTCTATTCATGAATTTTTTTAGAAAGTAGATTTTCTTGCAGATTTACATTTCTGATCATAAATCGTACACATTCCAAGTTACAGAGCGATACGATTCTTAATTACCTCAAAATCATGTTTTAGAGTGAATTTAGAGTGAAAATATAAACTGTCGTGTTATCCCGACAGTTTTTTCACTCTAAAACCATGATTTTGAAGTATATAATTAAGAATCGTATCGCCCTGTAACTTGGAATGTATGTACGATTTATGATCAGAAATGTAAATCTGCATATAAAAACATCTGCTTTCAATTTTCTTTCGATGTTGAGGGCGTTCCCTGGAAAGATCACATAATATACCTTTAAACTCCCCCTCCAAGCCGGGTGAAAAGAAAAATAAGAGAATATGAAGGGAAAATACAGGATAAAAATGAAAATAGAAAAATAGATAAACTAAAAGAAACTAAATTGAAGAGATTATTAGGCATCGATGCTTTTTTTCTGTCAGTCTGTTAAACTTGAAAGGGAGAATAACCCGTGTCACAGTGGCGTAGTCAGAGGAGGGGGGGGGGGGGGTGAAGGGGGCGCATATGTCTTCCCAAAATGCAATTTTCTTTGGTACAAGCTTGTTTAGAGTCAAAATGTAGCTAAATCGGGCAAAAAATAGGTGTAAACTCGAAAAAAATTGCGCACTACGAGTGCATTTCTTCACTCACAAAATCTTGTCGGCTCATTTTCATTTCTCGCACCCCCAACCCCCCCCCCAATATGAATAACCTAGCTTCGTCACTGCCGTATCATGTGACACACATTTAACCAATGAGATCGCCGGTAAAACCAATGCCTGCAGATTAAGTTACTGTAGGCCTATATTATGATGTTTTAGGGTTTGAACTCAGTCTAAAGTATTAAGATTTGGTGTTAACACATGAGTTACTGGTGAGAACCAAGAAAAAACCTGCAATAAGTGTTCACAAATGCAAGGAAATGCGTTCTTTTCAACCGTGAATTTCAAAAAACTTCTGGCGTCGAGGGCGGGACACGCAAGCGTAGGCATGGATAGTGAAATATTTTTTATATCAATTCTAAAACACCCCCCCCCCCCCCCCCCTTGACAAAATCCTGCGTACGCGCCTGGTGCTTTATGAGACTTTTAATGCTAATTATTATAAATTACAATTTAAAAACCACGAGCTAATAAGATCACATGACAAGAGATATATCAGAAGACCACACATAGCATAGCACAAATCAAGAACAAAATTATATAGTTATTAAAATGAAAACTTACAGTTGAGTCATATAAACGCAGTATAACGTAGGAAATATCAAGTTTGTAATAATAGTAGTGTTACATAATTATTTTCCACAGAACACGTACTTATTCCCAGACGGCATCAAGCTCGAAATGGCCTTCAAATGTTTACCGGGTAAGAAAGAACACATTTATTGAGGAAGTTAAACTTGCTTTCCACGCGGTATTCGTCTAACAGACGACAGTTCCACCATTTCACCAAAGGCAAATGTTTCAAAAATGTCAATATTATTAAATTGCATCTCCATATTTGGAATCACCATATGAATTGCAATACAATATGTACAAATATGCCTTGTATTCGTTCAGCATGTTCAGTAATTCTTGAGATAGACTTTGAAAGCTGAAAAAGGTTTTGAAAAATATGTTGTAACTTGTTTGGTTTAATAAACATGAAACTCTTATGATAAAGAAACTATTGTTTAAAAACAATAGTTTCATTATCATAAGAGTTTCATGTTTATTAAAACGCTTCTTATGTCATGTTTTGCGATCACCAGTTCATTCAGAAAAGCAACCAAGTCAGTAATTGTAATTTTGAATAATGGTAGAAAACAGATTTTCCTCGAGACAGTCGATTTTTAAATACCGTTAAACATCGTCTATAAGCCCATATTGACTAATATATAGTTAATAAGCTGAAAATAGATAAAAAAGGTATGAGCGCCCTCTTTTGATCTAGAGAAATTAGCACGAATGAGTTTAGTGTATTCGATATTCAATACTATAAAGTTGTATTACTATCTAAATAATTTCATGGACAGACGAATTGCTCAATTGGTAAAGCGTCATCTTCAGTATCACGAGGTTGGGGGTTCGATTCTCAAGTACACATTAACGCAAACTTGAATGTAAAATTACTATTCAATTATACTAGCTTTATTTTTATTTTTCAAAATACAAGCGAATAATTAATTTGATTGTAAAGAGTAATGATCTTAATAGTCCAACCTTTTTATAAGCTAAAAAACATTTATACTACAAATTAACTACAGCAAAATGTATTCATTGGCTTATATTAAATGTTTCACACAGTAATCTTAAAACCCACACTAAAGACATGGATAGATTCCCTATTTATTCATGGTAAAAACAAAGTTAAGAATTTGATATACACCGTAAATATTTATAAACTTTTCAAAATAAGAAGTCTTGAAGTGAGATTCGATCCAGGAATTGTCATCAGGAACCTGCGATCACAATTGCCCTAGTCCAAACTGTCGGCTTTACCAATTGAGCTAAACGGGACTGCTATGTCAGATACTGTTTTATAACTACATGTATGATTGATGGGTCGGTATAAATGGACGGCCCTCTATCTTATTGGAAATAAATTGATTTAATATCCATTCCATTATAATCCTGTGAGACCAGGATTATAGTTGTTTGCATAGTTACTTTCATGTTGTTGCTTCACTTAATACCAACCTAAAATGCATCATCATAATTCGCCCTTAAATCATGATGAAGGAAACGTTTAAGATTACTGTTTGAAACATTAAAAATAAGCCAATGGCCAATGAATACATTTTGCTGTAGTTATTTGTAGTATAAATGTTTTTTAGCTCATAAAAAGGTTGGACTATTTATAATCAAATTAATTATGCGCTTGTTTTTTGAAAAATAAAAATAAAGCTAGTATAATTGAGTAATAATTTTACATTCAAGTTTGCGTTAATTTCTATATCACTAGGATTTCAAAAGAAATTGCAAAGGGTGTACTTGAGAATCGAACCCTCAACCACGTGATACTGAAGTTGATGCTTTACCAATTGAGCAATTCGTCTGTCCATGAAATTATTTAGATAGTAATACAACTTTATAGTATTGAATATCGAATACACTAAACTCATTCGTGCTAATTTCTCTAGATCAAAAGAGGGCGCTCATACCTTTTAATATATTTTCAGCTTATTAACTATTAGTCAGTATGGGCTTATAGACGATGTTTAACGGTATATTCGAAACTTTCGGTTTGTGTATTGATACTTTAGAGTAATATCTAAGCAAATATTTAAGAAAACACTTCACCGTTTTGTTACAGTCTCCAGATTTTGCCAAATGTAATCTGTATTATTGAGAGTTATCCAGCTTAAGATCATAGCTATGGTATAACAAAATTAAAATATCAGATTACAATAGATCTGTAAATTTGTTTTCCCCATATTATATAATAGATCATGAATTAAATGTATGATGATGCAGTCTATTATGTTGTTTTTATTTGACCCAGCCACATTTGCTGCGTTACATTCACTCAACTCGACCCGAGTCAACCAGCGATATCAATGACCGCTTAAGTATCGAGTAAGTATGAATATGACTAATTGATAAATGATGCAAGTCCAAAAATGTACAAAATGTTTAAACATCTTTTTTTAAATATCTGACATTTCCAGATGGATTTGTAAGGAAAAAATGACAAGGACCTCCTTGCAGTAATTACTTAAGGACCTCCTTGCAATAAATATTTTAAGGACCTCCTTGCAGTTTAAAACTGGCTGTAAATAGCGCAACTCCAACCTTCTGCTCTACCACAAATTCTTCCTTTCCTCTATCTCCCATCTCGCTCCTTACTCTGCATGCCTCTCCTATGCACCTTTTTCCATGCTTTGCTTTACTCTAGGTTGTAGATAGGAGGCATTCCCATCAGTCCTCCTGTCCCTAATCGCTTCTCTTGCAGTTACCCATCTCCACGTCCTCGAAGACTAAGATGCATTGCAATATAGTGCATGTTAGTCGCGTGCCACCTGGATGGCCAAACCTTGCGGTTAGTGCTAACTGACGGAGCTCTGGGGGATATGGTTGGAAAGTTCTAGGACTATTGGAGTAGTCTGAAGGACTATTGATCATTGCTTTTTTAGGTTTCACTGTAAATCACTGAGACCCGGGTAGAATATACTCATTAGTCTTGGCTGGCAAGTATTCTAGAAGAAGGACAACTTTAATCACAAACCATGCTGCAGGAGTTGCGACCGCAGTGATTACAGCAATTGAAAAACCATGATGGCAAACCAAATCAACACTAGGGTTAAAGTCCCTATAATAACGTCTCTTGGAGCAGACTCGGATTTTTCTAAATCAACTGATGACGGCATGCCCCCAAACCCGAAAGGGAGGAGTAAGCTTGACGGCAGAGCGCGCAATAGGAGACCACTTGCAGCCCCCGGGGGGGGGGGGGTGCTCGGATTTGGTTTGGTCGGGGGGTGCTGCTGGAGATTCAAAACCCCTACCCATTTCTAAGGGTGATTTTGGAAAATCGGTACCCAATTTTAGGGGTTTTGCTTCATTTTAGACCAAATTTTCGCGAAAATAGACCTAATTTTGGCAAATTTTCGCGAAAATAG
The DNA here is from genome assembly GCA_035610835.1 of Ophiura sarsii. Lineage (NCBI taxonomy): Eukaryota > Metazoa > Echinodermata > Ophiuroidea > Amphilepidida > Ophiuridae > Ophiura > Ophiura sarsii. Next base: position 6,546,169 of record CM069443.1, read on the forward strand.
ACAAACAGGACCCATGTCTAAGGATTTTTCAGTTGAAAAGCCTACCCATGGCTAAGGATGTCTCATGAAAGAACGACCCACTGGAGCGGCACGTCCCCGTATGCCTTACATACGTGAGTACCCCCCCCCCCCCCCCCCCCCCCCCCCCCCCCGGGGCTTGCAACATGCAAGACAAATATCACAATATCTACCATGAATGTGAGAACTATCAGAGAGAGTCGATGTAGGGAGGAGCTTGTATCCAATCTAATTAAATGTAAAATTGACATGATCGGGATACATGAACACCGCATTGTCCATGATGACCCAGTGAAGTATGAGAGCATTATGGGTGGAACTCTGATCATTACCTCAGCAACAAGAAATAAAGCAGGTGCAGCTGTAGGTGGAGTCGGGATACTACTCAATAACAGTGCACTCAGATCATTAGCAAGTATCAAGCCACATTCTGATCGTATACACTCATAGTCAACTTCCATGGTAATCCAGCAACAACTGTAGTGGTGACCTACTGCCTTACAAATATGGCGGATGAAGACATCGTAGGAGATCACTACAACAGTCTAAAGGGGGCAATAGACTCCATTCCAGCACACAACATCTTGCTTGTTGTTGGCGACTTCAATGCTAGGCTTGGAAAGGATGACGCCAAATTCACTTACTATGATGACACAAATAGAAATGGAGAGTACCTAGCAGACTTGGCTAAAGAGAAAGATCTTATAATCGCAAATACTTACTTCCGCAAGAAAAAAGGCAAGTTGTGGACATATGTCAGCCCAGGCGGCAACAAACTACAGCTGGACTACATCCTTAAATTCTGAAGCATAACACCTTTGCTAGTGTGGGATCTGACCATAGAATCGTCTCTGCTCGTATCCGATTAAGCCTCAGAAAGAGTAAAATCATCAAACGGAAAAGCAATACGACTGGAAGCTACTTACAACTGATAATGACTTGGTGTAGATTCATCAGGATTGTTCAGATAAATAGTAGAAAGTTTGATTTTTCTTTTGACAAATCCATGGTGTAAAGTATAATAAGCTTATACTTACAATTTACGCGTAACGTTTTATGCTCGCTGAGCACTTCATCAGACTAGTTGACATCTGACCTCTTCACTGACTTTTTGTAGTGATTACCGCCGGAAGTAGAGGGCGGTAAAGCGATCAGTTTGTCGTAGATGTTGTTGAGTTGATAGGCCCCGTCGTCTTTATTAAGAGACTGATAATGATCTGCAAGCCAAATATGGCATAGAGGTGCATAATAGGTTTCAACCCTCCAGGATGAAGTAGAAACTGCATCTGAGAAATTATTCCAGGAAGTGATTCCTGTGAGGAAAAAAGAGAAAATAACCTACTCAAATGACGCCCAGGTATCAAGGGCGAGATCACAAATTGAAGAAGCGTATACATGCAAAATACCAACTAGACACTAATGACGAGGAAAATTGGAGACATTATAAGGAGGCTAAGAAGAGCCATGGGGAGGCTTATGATCATGTGAAAGAGGAAGACCTTACCAATAAGCTTAGAGAGGTAGAAAATGCCCACATAAACTGCAAGCATGATAAGAGTTGGAAACTGGTCAACAAAATATCAGGAAGATTGACTACAAGAAAGAGACAAATCAAAGGATCCACACAAAAGGAGAGACTAGATAATTGGTATACTCATTTCAAAAATCTACTTAGGAGCCCATCGCACATAAGTAATGAGGATGAGGAAATTGCCCAAGTACTATCAAATCTCAGCATTAAAGAAGGACCCTTTGACTTGGAGGAATATGTGAAGGCTAAGAAGGCACTTGTAGAGGGGGAAAGCAGTCGGGAAGATGGTATCACACCTGAAATGGTCAAAAGATGTGATTTGGATAATATCATTCTGGACTTCTGCAACGATGCCTTGATGAACGGGAAAAAGCCAGACCAATGGTCTATTCTCAACATAATACCAATACCAAAATCAGGCGATCTCAGCTTAGGGGGCAACTACCGTGGAATAAGTCTGAGCTCAATTGTTGCCAAGCTATACAACAAGATGATACTCAACCGAATCAGACCGGAGCTCGACATCCACCTGAGAGCAAATCAGAATGGCTTTCGAGTTGGACGTACCACGGTTGGCCACATTCTTGCCCTCCGAAGAATTATTGAGGGAATTAGATCAAACAACCTGCCAGCCATCATAACCTTTATTGACTTCAAGAAGGCGTTTGACACAATACATAGGGGACGAATGCTGCAAATTCTGAAGGCCTATGGTATACCTGAGCAGCTTACAAATGCGATTGCTGAAATATAAGACACCAAGGCAAAGGTTATATCACCTGATGGGGAACTGAGGAATTTGAAATACTGGCTGGAGTACTACAAGGTGACATCCTGGCTCCATATCTCTATGCCATTGTTCTCGACTACGCCCTAAGAGAGGCCATAGATGGCAAAGAAGAGAAGCTATGATTCCGCTTAACAAAAAGAAGCAGCAGACGAATAGGACCAACCACAGTTACTGACCTTGACTTTGCTGACGACATTGCACTGTTGTCTGAAGAAGTGTCTCAAGCGCAATCACTACTTCACAGAGTGGAGACTTCGGTGGGTAAAGTTGGGCTCAAAATGAACGCTGCAAAGACAAAGTACATGTCCTTCAACCAGAAGCAAGTACCTGTAATCACCACAAGCGAAGGTATGCGCCTTGATAAAGTGGAGGACTTCAAGTACCTTGGAGCCTGGATGAACAGTACTGAAAAGGACATTAAAACACGCAAAGCAGCTGCATGGAGAGCTTGTGGCAAACTTAGTCAGTTATGGAAGGCCAAATCACTATCCAGAAAGCTCAAAGAAAGACTGTTTATAGCTACTGTAGAATCAGTCGTCCTCTATGGATGTGAGTCATGGACAGTCACCTCAAACCTTAGTAAACAGCTAAACGGATGTTACACTAGAATGCTTAGAACTGTGTTCAACATCAACTGGAGACAGCACGTGACAAATAAGGACCTGTACGCGGATATGCCCAAAGTCTCGGATAGGATCAGGGAGTGTAGATCAAGATTTGCAGGACACTGCTTCAGAGGGTCCAATGAGCTGGTCTCCAAACTCATACATTGGGTACCAAAACATGGAGTAAGAAAGCGTGGTAGACCAGCCCTAACCTACATTGACTTACTAAAGCGTGACACAGGATTGCAGGTAGAAGAAATCAAGACAGCTATGTTGGATAGGAAGATTTGAAGAAGCATCGTGGTTCGGGAATATCACCCGCCATAAGTAAGTAAGTCAAGTCCTTGCAGTAATTATTTAAGGACCTCCTTGCAGTAATTATATAAGGACCTCCTTGCAGTAATTATTTAATGACCTCTTTGCAGTAATTATTTAATGACCTCCTTGCAGTAACCATTTAAGGACCTCCTTGCAGTAATTATTTAAGGACCTCCTTGCAGTAATTAATTAAGGACCTCATTGCAGTAATTCATTAAGGACCTTGCAGTAATTAATTAAGGACGTCATTGCAGTAATTAATTAAGGACCTCATTGCAGTAATTATCTAAGGACCTCCCTGCAGTAATTATTTAAGGACCTCCTTGCAGTAATTATTTAATGACCTCCTTGCAGTAATCATTTAAGGACCTCCTTGCAGTAATTGTTTAAGGACCTCATTGCAGTAATTATCTAAGGACCTCCCTGCAGTAATTATTTAAGGACCTCCTTGCAGTAATTATTTAATGACCTCCTTGCAGTAATCATTTAAGGACCTCATTGCAGTAATTTATTAATTGCAGTAATTAATTAAGGTCCTCCTTGCAGTAATTATCTAAGGACCTCCTTGCAGTAATTATTTAAGGACCTCCTTGCAGTAATTAATTAAGGACCTCATTGCAGTAATTCATTAAGGACCTCCTTGCAGTAATTATCTAACGACCTCCTTGCAGTTATTATTTAAGGACCTCCTTGCAGTAATTATAATTAAAGACCTCATTGCGGTAATTAATTAAGGACCTTGCAGTAATTAATTAAGGACCTCATTGCAGTAATTAATTAAGGACCTCCTTGCAGTAATTATTTTAATAAAGACCGTCTTGCAGTATTAATTATTAAGTAATTAATTAAGGACCTCATTGCAGTAATTAATAGGACCTCATTGCAGTAATTATTAAAGGATCTCCTTGCAGTAACTATTATTTAAGGACCTCCTTGCATTAATCATTTAAGGACCTTCTTGCAGTAATTATCTAAGGACCTCCTTGTGGTAATTATTTAAAGACTTCCTTGCAGTAATTATCTAACGAACTCCTTGCAGTAATTATTTAAGGACCTCCTTGCAGTGATTAATTAAGGACCTCATTGCAGTAATTAATTAAGGACCTCCTTGCAGTAATTATCTATGGACCTCCTTGCAGTAATTATTTAAGGACCTCCTTGCAGTAATTATTTAATGACCTCCTTGCAGTAATCATTTAAGGACCTCCTTGCAGTAATTATTTAAGGACCTCCTTGCAGTAATTCATTAGGGACCTCATTGCAGTAATTCATTAAGGACCTTGCAGTAATTAATTAAGGACCTCATTTCAGTAATTAATTAAGGACCTCATTGCAGTAATTAATTAAGGATCTCATTGCAGTAATTATTTAAGGACCTCCTTGCAGTAATTATAATTAAGGACCTCATTGCCGTAATTAATTAAGGACCTCATTGCCGTAATTAATTAAGGACCTTGCAGTAATTAATATTAAGGACCTCGTTGCAGTAATTAATTAAGGACCTCGTTGCAGTAATTAATTAAGTACCTCCTTGCAAATAATTATTTAAGGACCTCCTTCGTAGTAATTATCTAACAACCACCTTGCAGTATTTATTTAAGCACTTCCTTGCAGTAATTATTTAAGGACCTCCCTGCAGTAATTACTTAGATTAATGAAGAACCTCCTTGCAGTAATTATTTAAGGACCGTCTTGCAGTAATTATTAAAGGATCTCCTTGCAGTAATTATTTAAGGACCTTCTTGCAGAAATTATTTAAGGACCTCCTTGCCGTAATCATTTAAGGACCTTCTTGCAGTGATTGTTTAAGGACCTCCTTGCAGTAATTTAATTATTTAAGGACCTCGTGCAGTAATTATTTAAGGACCTCCTTGCAGTAATTATGGACCTCCTTGCAGTAATTATTTAAGGACTTCCTTGCAGTAATTATTTATGGACCTCCTTGCAGTAATTATCTATGGACCTCCTTGCAGTAATTATTAAAGGACCTTCTTGCTGTAATTATATAAGGATCCCCTTGCAGTAATCATTTATGGACCTTCTTGTTGTAATTATTTAAAGACCTCCTTGCAGTAAGTATTTAAGGACTTCCTTGCAGTAATTATTTAAGGACCTCCTTGCAGTAATTATTGAGGATCTTCTTGCAGTAATTACTTAGATTAATGAAGAACCTCCTTGCAGTAATTATTTTAATAAAGACCGTCTTGCAGTTATTATTAAAGGATCTCCTTGCAGTAATTATTTAAGGACCTTCTTGCAGTAATTATTTAAGGACCTCCTTGCAGTAATTATTTAAGGACCTCCTTGCAGTAATTGTTTAAGGACCTCCTTGCAGTAATTATCTAAGGACCTCTTGCAGTAATTTTAAGGACCTGCTTGCAGTAATTATTTCAGCGTTATGTCTTTCATTTTAAAACATATTTCAGTATCTCGATAATTTCAAACATTTACTCTCATAACGAGGCTATATGGATGCTATGTACTTTACATTAAACTGCTTAAACCAGAGGTTATATTTCATTGAATGATTCCTAAACCAGTATAATATAAGCATTGGCATAGTATAGCGAGGAGGAAGTGGACATGTCCTCTCAATTCTTGCTCACCTCCCCCATTCCCACGTCCAAAGAGTCAACGATTTTGCCAACTCCAATCCCATGCCTCCTCATTTAAAAATCTCGGTTTTGTTCGTGAAATATGAATCACTTTTAAATCACGTGAAATATGAATCACTTTTAAATCACGTCAGAACACAAATATACAGCCATGGTTTGTTGTAATTATTACACATGTAACTATTATTCTTTGATATATTTTAGTGATAATCTGGTACGATTAGAGGTATTCTACGAACAGCTGAATTTTGCAACGACCAGTGAAAGTCCAGCATATACGGTATGTATTGTAGCTCTCCTCTTTGACCACCCTCCTCCCCCTCCAACCTTGGAAAAAAGAGAGATGGGGAGATTTGCAAATACAAAGAAAGGTTACGAAGACTAAAACATGTCGATTTGCACTAGACATAACATACATTTGGTGGTATTATGTTTCATAGCTTATGACAATCTGCTTTTATATATATGGAGAGTGTTTTATTCAGAGAGATCCAGTTATATCGTAGTTGTAGTTTTAGTCAGTTTTACTTGTACATGCAGATGAATTTACAGTTGCAGCTGCAGTGTGGAAGTGTTGCATATATGCATGCAGTAATTGTAGTTTAGTTGTAACTGTAGTTGTAGATTAAATTTATAGTTGCAGTTGTAGTTCTGATTACAATTGTTGTAGTTGCAGTTGAGGTGGCCGTTATTATTTCAGTTGCAGCTTTATTAGTCAATGCAATATTGTAGTAGTAGTAGCCTACAATTATGGTTGTTGTCGTTTCAATTGCAGTTGTAGTTGCACTTGCAGTAAAGCAATTGCAGTTGTATCTGCAGTTGAAGTTGCAATTACAATTATGCTTATTGTAGTTTTTAAGATGGTTAACGTTTTCAGTTTTTATCATTTGCTCTGATGATGACAACACTAAAGTTTCGAAAACTAAGCGTTTCCATAAAGACCTCTCTAAAGAAAGACCCAAATCGATTTCTGTTTATCGACCTACGTACAGTACCAAGTAGCCTTGAAATCAGTTGTATACGAGTTGCAGTAGTGAGGATGGAACTGGAACTGAGTTATAGTTGCAGTTGTTTACTTCTTTTCTATATCTTATCTTAAAAGATAGTTTTAATTGAAATCTGTTGTAATATCGTTATCATTATTTACAGCCATACAGTTTGATCAGTGATACCGGTGGTACAGCTGGATTGTACGTGGGTTTCTCAATCATCACCTTCATGGAATTTGCTGTGTTGTTGTATCAACTTTTCTCTCGCGTTTTTTGCCCATGGCGTCATAGAGAACCCGAACCGGATGAACCATTGCAGGAACCACCGGAACCACCGAAATTCTCCAAGACCTTCGATTGGGACTATTAATATGAACCATGAAGCTGATATTTAAGCCTCTTCTTTCTGACAATCATTGTACACATAACCTCCAAATGATTACTTAATATAATTGAAAGAGCTTAATGTTGATTGATCAACGATGTTAGTTAGCTAATTGACTTATTTGGATGTGATGTCAAATTTATTAACGACTATAGACTATCTTCCGTAATATAAATTATAAGATTACTGTATATTATACTATCTTGTTATTCTCTACTGTTTAAATTACATAATTGTTGATGTTGTTCCAGAAAGAGCAATATAATACGAGGAGCGATATTGAACCAGATGAAAAAATAGATTAACATTATGGCTGAATGTATATAATGTACGTTGTTTTAAGTCTGCATTATGATTGCAAAGATATACTTCAGATATAGCTTATACAAATTTTGTTTGTAATATCAAAATATTATATTTATAAGTTCACAATTAATAAATAATATATGAGACTCGGATAATCTGGCGTGAATTAAATTAACAAAGATCTTTAAAATACACTGTCTAGAACCGGTGGCTTCTCGCATTCGCGTCAATCAGATTACCCACTAGACCACATGGGACAGTGTTTATACGTTTGGGCGCCAGATGAGCGAGCACTTATGTATACAAAGCCTTTGTTGAGAGTCTCTAGCAGCCGAAATACACATATGAAAATTGATACCACACCCTAGGCCTAAACCATACAGTTAGAAAAATATGGTGTCTTTACTTGTATCAAGGTTAGAATAATCAATGTTAATGCTTTAAGGTTCATCAGTGATTATGTTTTATCTCTCAAAACACAAGAAAATAAATTATGTTTTTCCTATTGCTTAAAGTTTATCAAATCTAATATATAAAATCAGCACTATGTGTTTTTCCTAAACATATTCCCATTCTTTGGTTATTGATCGATGTTAAAAATGTTTCGGACACTGTGAAAATGCAGAATGTTAACTTTACAACATAGTTAGATGTCAGTTTGGGTTAGGAAGTTGTGAAAAATGTCACACATTTTATCAGGATAGCTTTAATTTGTAAATTCCAATTTAATTTAAGTTTCTTATTAATTAAAATCTTAAAATCCTGGCTACAAGAAAGGGTACCTTTAGAAACGGCGGGTTACATTTTCCGTATTTTAAATATTAATACACCACTGTGTGTCACTGTGCGACTCCTGCATATTCAATAAATCTCTCTTGGTATTTAATTGCATTAAAGCACTGTTATTATTATGGTATTTTGTAACAGAAAATGATCAAAATAAAACATATTGTTTATCTTAAATGTTGTTTCCTCATTTCATGACATTGTTTTGCATTTGATAAATAATGTAGTTTTTTCTCTTCTGAATATCTTAGGTGGCTTTGAGCAATTCACGCATCTCGTTTGATGATGTTACTTCTAAAGTAAATCCAAATTGTGTTCATTATAAGAGAAACATTCTTGTATTTCATTGTGAGACACTTGGGCACCTCGTTTTCTTAATCTAAACTTTAAAACTCAGTTTTAAAACTACTTTTGCCTAAGTGTTTCAATCCAAACTGTACTTGATAATAATGGGTTTGGCATCACCATATTTTCTCTAGTAAATTTGGAGTTACTTACTCCAAATTTGTTTGAAATTTATCAAGCGCTCTCACTTTAGGAATATTAATGTGATATAGGCCTATATAAAAGTATTCATATATGAAAGGAAATGAGTAAGAGAATCCAATTTTGGTATCAAATTTCACCAAAAAAACCCCGATTATTTAATTTTGACCAAAAACACAAAACCTCTTGGCTCAATCATTTCGGACAAAGGACGTAGCTCGTAGCAAAATCAGTTTTGGGCAAAACTGCTAGAGAAGCGTCTTTAGATGATCTTGGTGCAATTTCGGCAGTTTTTACCAAAAACTGATTTTGTTACGTTGTCTGAAAAGTTTTGCGCCAAAAAAAAGTGATTCAAAATTAAAAGTGATTCAAAATTTTAAAAATCAGTATTTTCAGTGACATTTTATACGAAAAATAGATTATCTGACTCATTTCCATTCCAAATATGCAAGTTACAGCGCTTGTTACATTTCATATTTTTTGGGTACAAGAAGTTTTGAGAAATTTAAAAACTTGTGAAAAGAAAAAGTGCTTGGCTTCTCTCAGAAAGTTTCTCCTGTTCAATATCATGTTTACTTTTCCCAAAATTATCTCATTTTCCCAAAACGATGTTCTCAGAAACATTGGCAATTGCAAAATCGTATACATTTTGTTTGCGTTACACCCCCACATAATTAGACGTTTTAAGAAATTGAATCTTTTCTGAAACGGAAAAACGCTTAGCTATCCGTACAAAGTTTTCCATGTTCAATATCATGTTTACTTTTCCAAAAAAAAGCATTTAAAAACTCTCTCTCGTGATTTTTTTGTACGAAAATCAAACCAAGTTTATTTGCATAACTTCGCACAGGATTAATCGGTTTGAGAAATTTAAAAACTTGTGAAAAAAAAGGTGTTTGGCTTCTCACAGAAAGTTTCTCCTGTTCAATATCATGTTACTTTTCCCAACATTGTCTCATTTTCCCAAAACGATGTTCTCAGAAACAGTGGCAATTTCAAAATCCTATACCATTTTGTTTGCGTAACACCCCCACACAATTAGACGTTTTCCCAAAAATTATGTTTCCGTTAACATGAAATTTTCCAAAATCCAATACAAGTGCCACTTTTTCTGAAAACATCATGTAGAGGAAATGTGACTGTTTTGGGAAAAGTAGACATGATATCGAAAATGTAAAACTTTTAATTGGTAGCCAAGAGTCTTCTCTTTTCATAATCGTTTCAAACGTCTAATTGTGAAGGAAGTTATGTAAACAAAAGTAATCTAATTTTAGGGGGGCTTACTTTTTTTGACCCCTTTATGTCAAGATGTATTACCTTGATGTCGTCAAGTGGGATGGCACTTGGATGCTTCCGTAACTTTTTGATCACAGCATCTAAATGAAACATCTCCCAGCCTAAAATGTTGCTAGGTGAGAAAAACGTGGGCCTTCTCATAAAATCTCAACTTTGGGGAAAAGCGTTGCTATTTTTACAGGGGCCTTCATTTCAAGGTCATATTTTCAGTATAAAAAACTTATTTCATTTTCATCATAAATTGGTGGGAAATACAGTTCATGCCAAATATACACTGAAATGCAGTTTCTACTGATCTTCGTAAATTAAAGAAAACCTTTTTCATCGTTTTTGAGGACCTATATTTGTATCTCAAAACAGATTAATTGCTTTTGCATAAGTAATCTTCTGTTATCTTCACTGAAATCAGAACATAAATTTTGAGCCATTTCGATGCTGAGATTTATCATAATGGTTAACTGTAAAAGCCGAGACGATTATCGTCTCGGTGTAAAAGTGGACATTTTCTAGCTACATTTATTTTTGCACTTTTCGTGCTGAAATCAGCAAGCCCAAAAATAAAAACACACAAATACATTCATTTTTGTATGTATGTCTATGTAAGGAGCTCAAATAAATACAAGCATAATTGTTCAAAATGTGAAAGCGTGAAATATTACACACGCGAAAATATGCACTTTTTACAATTGTTTTCGTAACTTACAGTAGTCCAAATTAATAATAAATTTATGCTCTCACATAATTATACTGTAAAACCACTTAATATCGTGAGGGATTTAATTTCGTGATTCACAAAATTAAATGCTCGCTAAAAATAGCTGTAATTTTAAATTCGCGAAATAAAGTATCCACAAAATTATGGTGTTTTACAGTATAAGGTTACACACTTATTGAAAAAGTAATAGGGCAGTTTTACACATGCCGTAGGTCAAAACTCAAACATTAATTGAAACGCAAACTTCTTTATAAATCTTTGTAGCAGTTTATAACACGATTTTATTGGTTTCCTCATATTTAAAACAATAAGATGCTAACATACAAAACCATAATATATACATACATGATGTACATTGAAGTTTAATGATACAAATAGCTGTTACAGAAAACACTGAATATTGCCTTGGCTAAAAACATTTATTTGATAAGTGATCTGATTTGTGTCTTACTTTAAGCCATGTTACAATTCAATGACAATGCAAACAGTTTTCCAGCAAAGCATTTTGAGAAATAAATAATTGCTTTGGTTGAGAAGACAAAAAATCATAGGTTCAACTTACTAACCAGTCGGCAATTTTACAATAGATGCAACAAAGAAGATCCGAGTGTAATTCACAAGGTGTCCATGATTAGGCTAAGGAATTGGATACCCTTAAAGAAGATAATCCCCGGAGAGGTGGGGGTAATTAGTGGATATGAGGTTAACGGAATGTGCCACCAAATAGGGTCCCAATTTTCATCCTCTGGTAAATGGATGACCCTTTTTCAAAGCCATTTTTGGAATATCTAAATGTATTGGTCTAAAATCCTTAATTTTAGCAAAATCTGTCAAATATATAGGAACATTATGGGTTTCCGGTAATCATATAGGCCCATTTCCCCCCGGAAATTGGTAAATGTGTGGGTCAATTTTCATTTTTTCATAAACACCTCCAACACACTTTCAAAGTATTCATAATTATGTACTACACTCTATAGGCCTACTCTATTTCTCTTCCTCTGTACAGTGACGTACCCATATGTATCACACCCGTCGAAAGTAGGCGCATGCATTTATGTGCTGCCATTGGTAAATGCCGTAGGGTGCCTCACTGTCTCCTGATGATAAAAACCCTATACTGCTCATACCCTCCAATGTGTTTCATGTACAAATAACTGATGTTGTAAAATGATAAAATGATAAGTACCCATCAATGCTCAAAGTTCAATAATTTTTTCATCATCAAAATCAATGAAATAAGATCCGTTGTTCTTCTATCATATTTGCTATACTTTACCCTTTTATTAGAATTTTAGATCATGAATATCGGACTTATTTTAATGAAGTTACACTCTATTGTGTAAGACATGGTGATTTTACCTTTTGTTTTTAAACAGCTCGTTTGAAAGAAACTAATACATTCTTTTAATCTCTTGTCTGCTAATATATTTGGTTCCTTTCTATTTTAAACTGCTGTTGTATCATATTGTTGTTCAAAACATTAATACTTCTTCATTTTGAAGAATAAAAATGGATCGTCACACATGAGCGACCCCAAGCTTTGTTTCTATAATGAGCTAGTTTTGAGGCTAAACTTGAGGGATATTTAAACAGGTAAAGACGTGGTCATGGGTAATTAGCAGTGGCTTAGACTTCTTTTTCATATTGGGGATGCAATTTCCTACAAACTTGGTAAAAATGATATAGTCCAATAGTGTTTAACCTCAGAAAATGAAATCTAAGCCACTGGTGATTCACCAAATACCACTTCATTAAGAAGTCCCTAAACATTTGTCAAATAAAACAATGCATGCGGTCACTCAAGTGTGACAAACTTCTTCTACTCGTTAAATTGAATTAAGGTGAAGAATTATTAATGATTTGAACACCCATAACTAATAACAGTTACAACAGAAGGACACCCAAGACTATATAAAGTAGACAAGAGATTATGAGAATACACAAGTTTCTTTCAAACAAGCTGTAATAGCACACACTTTTATTAGCACTTTCAAAAAGGTGAAATCACCATGTTTTACATAATAGAGTGTATCTTGAGTTTGATAAATCCGATATTCATGATCTAAAATTCTAATGAACTAGTACGGTATGACAAAGATGATGTAAAAACAACGGACCTAATCCCATCGATTTTGATGATGACAACAACTATTGAACTTTAGGCATCGATGGGTACTAATCATTTTGGGACAGCCTGTAATTACCCATGATTTGAAGAAAGATACTCCCCATCCAATCATGGATTTCATGAAATCGATTAATTATCACATCAAATGCATCAGAAAAAGCTTGCACTACGTGAAATACCATCTTTATATGTAAAGGTCTCGATGAGAAATCATTTAAATATGTCAGTCAAAATGTCAGCATTTTAAGGGGGTATCTTGTAAGAATCTACAATTGGTTTCATAATGGGTCTATAATTGGACAAAACATAATTTGTGGTGCTCGGTGAATGGGGAATTCGCAATTGTTTGTACACTGAATTATAGACCTCTTTTTAGACAAGGTACTTAAATACTGAACCAAAAATAGACTGAATTATAGACAGTTAGCACAATTGGTGCAATACTGTAAATCTCTCTCTCTGAGTGTGTTCAGTGAGCTGACAAATTGAATTTGGGTGATAACTGGTCCACGAAATGTCCACAATTGTGTCTATAATTCAGTCTTATATTAGCACAACAAAGGCTTGATACAGATCCTCTAATACTAGACGTTTTGTCCAATTATAGGCACTTTCAGTTAACAGTGCCAGGTATAACATAGCTGTTACAAACAAGTGACCATCTATTCTATACCACACTTGCTTGGAGGGGCAAAGATCCGAGATAGTGTACCATTATCATAATTATCAACCTTTACTTATATCTTCATCTACTGTGTAGCATATTTCATTATAGAACCATAATTATATTACAAGACAATATTTGGATAAATTAGCTATTGCTTTCATAGAACTATAAACATGAAGCTGCCAGCATAGCGGCATCTATGCATCCCATCTACTTTTACGCTTATTAGGTCTAGCTGCAATTCCTTCATCTTTAGCTTCATCTTTAGCAACATTAGATTGACTGTTGCCATCATTATCTTTTCTAGAGCTACTGTAACTATCGACACTCTGATTTCTATAACTATCTCTATCTCCGCTTTCTCTCCTTGAGCTGCTCTTACTTCTATCATAATCTCTATCCCGGTGATAATCCCTATTTCTATCCCGATCCCTATCTCTATCCCTATCCTGACCTTTATCCCGATCCCTATCTCTGCCATACCTATCCCTATCTCTACCATAGTCTCTGTCACGATCCCTTCTATCTCCATCTCTGTCCCTAACTTTGTCTCTTTCCCTAGACCTAGATCTATCTCTTGAACCCCTTGATAACCTATCTGTTTGTGAATCTGTGTCCTGTGATCTACTTCTGTCTGAACCCCTCTGAGACACAGAGGGTTTAGCTACGTCTGGACTTTCATCACTATCGCTATCATAGGCGGTAAGACCTGTAAATAGTTGACTCGCATCTTTTGATCCTTCACTAAAAGCAATAGAGGTCAACGTTCCTGCGTGTCCATACTGCTCTTCCTCTTTCTTTTCTTCGGTTGTATTTGTCTCTTCATTGTCCTTATGATCATCACTACGGTTATCATGATCACTACGATGATCATCTTCCCTTCGACGATCATCATCCCTACGATGATCATCATCCCTACGACGATCATCATCTCTACGACGATCATCATCCCTACGACGATCATCATCCCTATGAGTGTCTCGACTACGACGATCATCATCATCATGTCGACTGTCTCTGCTTCGGGGCTCGCTTTCTGCATCTGTGAAGCGTCCTCGTCGATGTCTGAAACTGACACTTGTTCCATGAGAGTTATCATCATCTCTACTTGATCTGCGAGCACTGTCACTACCACTACTACTCGAAGTCTTGCCACTGGAACTCTCATAGAATTTATCAGCAGATGGTCTCGGAACATTGGCAGGAGAGTAATTAGAGTTGAGACTACCATATAAGCCCTGATGATGAGCAGGAAGACTAGGCTTGATAGGGGTAACTATAGGTATAGGTTGTTTTTGTGGTGGGACAAAGCCTGCCCTTACAGACCAAGTGGTGCCTGTGGACTCGGAACTGGCTGCACGGAAATGAGACTTGTACTGAGCCTGAAATGATAAGCATAAAATATTAATAATACTTATGGAGATATTAATCACCAAATCTTAGCACATGTATATTATAATGGTGTTATACATATTCTTTTTAATTCAGTGTACAATGTTACTACGTTGACTCATGAATGTGGATCACAATCACTCACTTAAGAGTTTCAGCATGTCTGCAAGATTCAATATGCAGATATAGTAAATTATGAAATCTTATGACAACATCAAGGAATAGAGTAATTACAATCATGCCTATGCATAAAATAGATGCAAATTAAGGGGGTTGAGTCAGGGAAATTGTCAAAATGTACACACTGGCAAAAGTGAGATAATGTAGTGATTAGAATCTGTGGAATTTACTCTTTTAGAAGTTTTTTGTTTGATCGCAATCAGGTATGTATTTCTCGAGATAATAAGGAAATTAATAACGAAATTGATAACAAAAATTATTCAGCTTTTACATTATTTTAATAAAAAGAGAATGCATAGCTCGATTTTGATGATTCTTTCATTAAAAATTGTGATATTTCAATCAACTAAAAATATTAATATGCAAAAGCGCCCTCATGTGTTTCAAAACATTAACAGCCTGTATCTCAAAACAGCAAAAAGGCGTAACTGGCAATACAAAAATGCAATGTTTGATTGTAATGAAATTTGGCACAGATGTTAAGAAGAGTATTATCTACAAAATAATGAAGATTTTTTTTAATTTTTTTGTTTTGAATTACGGTGTGAAATCCCCTGTGAGGCTGTGGCATGGTTACCATGGCAACAGATCAAAAATTCTGGAGACATTATTTTGTGCGTATTGTTCCCATGCACCCCTGAACATGACCCTAGTTGGTTAATTAGATTTTGAGTTATCAGTGTTCCGTCTTTAGCCAATCGGAGGCCTTGCTCGGTTACCATGGCAACCAGAGCGAAACCGAAAGTGGTTTTTTTCAAAACAAGGCATCATGGGCAACAATATGGTATACAACACAATATTGGTTGATAGTCAGGAAAGTTGTGTAAAATTGTTTTGACTCACCACCCCCCCCCCCCCCCCTTAAGGTGTACAGACTCACCTACTAAAATCAACACATTAACATAGACATAATAACAAGGCATAATTTCAAAATGTTCTGAAGTTGATCACTTACAGAAAAAGCACTTTTAGCAGCAGCCACCCGACTTTCATACAGGTTAGACGTCTCATCATCTTCATTCATCTGGCTCTCTTCATTGCTTTCATCTCTACCTCCTCCTCCTCTTCCACCATCTCCACTTCCCAATCCTGGCCGTTCTCGAAAACCAAGCCCATGACCACCTGTGTTTAATTTCTTAGCACGACTGGCTTTGAATCGGCTTCTTTTGAATCTCGGATTCTGCGAACACAGGGAAAAAATCAAATTGTTTATTCATTACAAGTCTTCTTAAAGGTTAATCTATTTTCAAAACATGCCTCAGCCCAAAATATTAAAGAATTTGATATTTGATACTTTTCAATGTCTAAAATATCAAATTATGATATCTTAATCTAAACATAAAACCTTAAATATCACTGTCATTAAGCGTTTCTGCTAGACATTTCTCTGTCCGTGCTATATATTACTATGTATTCAAACACACATCTTAAAAAGGCCTATATACTCAGGTTTTTCAGGCAGCCATTAGTAACTTGCCAGCCAGGCATTTATGACACGGGCGAAAAAACATGAAAAAACTGAAAAAAAACCCTGAAAATGTGAGTGAAATCAGGCTAAAAAGGTCAAAAACCGGCTGAAGTTCAAAGAAAGTGCGGGAATATGGACCAGAAACATTCTAAACTGAAAATTCTCATGCCTGATGACAGCTTTTGAAGTGCAACTGCTGAATACAGCATACATCCTACACTAGATACAAATCTTGTTTAAACAGTGTTGTGTCATATTATTTGGTTGTGAACTTATTTAAAGTTAAGCACTATTTCCCGGAATGTATGTTGGATTCAACAGTCTGGAACTGACTGGAACACACATCTCCTCCTGATCTCCTTATAATCATAAGGTTGTTAATTATTTATCAGTCCTGGATCAACAATTATTACCTGCATTGCAAGGTCAATCAAGCTCTGTGGTACTGCCTGATTAGCGCCCTCAAGGTTACGTACAAGGTCACCAGCAAAGTGAACATCCTTAGAGGTAATAAGCGTGTAAGCATTTCCTTTCATGCCTGAAATTGAAAACATAACATGTGTCATATATTTAGTTTGGATAGGATTTGAATGGGAGAAGATATCTGTAGATTTCTACCATAAATACACACAACTTTTTGCTCCAGGCTTTGGATGGAAACAAAAGGCACAGATGACAGATAGCCTGCATAGGAGGCAAAGGGGATCTTGAAAGTACACACGTATTAATTTTGCTGGTTGTCAATCGTTAGGTACCTACCAAAACACCACAAAATATCTCATAGTGCAATAAGGCGACGAAAAACACACACCCTGTTTTACAGACGGACGGACCTGTCAAGAAGGGTTGGTTGGTCGGTTGATTTAAACAAATTAAAAATTTAACCTAAAATTTCACCAAAATCTGCAAAAACGGGATATTTTATAAAATGTGTGAAAAAAAGATTTCGACATATTTTCAGCCAAAAAAACGGCTGATTTTACATGATTTGAGAAAACAAATTCTAAAACAAAATTTTGAAAAATGCAAAAAGTGGGTCGGTCAGGCCTGTAAAACAGGGTCATTTTTTCCCCTCGCCTAATAAATGGAGACAAAAGAGTTTGGAAATATGACTTCGGAGGTGTAGCTGTGTTTGACTCACATTCCGGAATGCTATGTTTGATTCCCCATCTCTCTCAGGAGGCCTTCCTTTTCAAGCATAATTTATCCAAGGTTTTTCTCCATGGAAGATTTTTTCTCCATAAACTCCCTTAGAGGGGTAGGGTAAATCGAACTTGTTAATCATGATGAAATTCACAAGTCTTTCATTGTCTTCTATAGTCAGTGTCTTAATACTATGGACATAATTCAAGCTATTTCACACGAGTGTGTTTTGTTGCTGTCAGCGAACCTACGTCCAGATCATAAATGCGCGAACAACTGTGCATGTATTGGCGTCACGATTGACAAATCAGGATGCGCGATCATTTTTTAAAGCGCCCGGTACGCACTTCCGAGTTTACGCACGTACGCCCGCATTGTTGGAATTATGTCCATAGTATTATGACGCTTACTATAACCACCCAGATTTTACTAACATCCTTTGATTGCACCATCACACAAATGTGACATAAAAGTTACAATTCTCTATATTTGCCAACTCTCACTTTTCAAATGACACCCCACTTACAAAATTAGAAAAACACATAAAAAACAAGAAGACAAGATTATCCAACTCTTTTCTTACCTGCTCTGCCTGTTCTTCCAATCCTGTGTGTGTGAGTGTCAATATCTCTGGCTACATCGTAGTTAACAACAGTCTTTATGGAAGGTATGTCAAGACCCCGAGCTGGTTGGTGATACATGGACAAAAAAACAGGTGATAAAGTATCTCTGATTAGGTTTACACATGAGTTGATAGTCAGGGTCTATCTTTTTTATACTATATTCATCAACCACTATGCAATGAATTGTATTATCTCACACATGATTCTATGTGCTAGAGCATGTACCCATGTGATCAAAAACAAATCCTGGCACTCAAGCAAATATCACTGGAATAACCTCTGACATCACTGCTCAAATGTAGGTGACCCACAGCAATACGAGGGCGCGGACATACGGGCACTTTGAGTTATTTTTAGCAAATTTGCTTAGCAACCAGTGTTTCAAAAGCAAAACATTCCATGCACGCACTCAACGCTGAGCGTTACGCACTTGATTTGCAGTAGGCACAATGTGCGGTTGCCTTAATTGATTGATCTGCGCAAGTTGTTTTGTTTTTGTTTTCACCGGCGTTTGATTGTTTTCACCGGCATGACGTAGGTCCGCCCCAACCTATTGAGAGACTTCCTCCAATAGCATTCATCCTTGCCTCTTTGCTTTAATCTAGTGCCAACTAGCAGTAGCAGATATATTGCCATGAAGGATGAACTTATTTCATTGGGCAAAAGTAAGTGATAGATGGAAAATTCAAAATACTTATTATTTTATTCAAATGTTTAAAAGATATAAGTCCAACCTATTTATCATCTAATTTTGAATTTGTACATAACTATCACAATCATACTACCAGGAATCATTCAAGTAATACTTTAATTATTCCTAAAATCAACTCAAATTCTGGTATGCGCACTTTTCTTTACAGATCTGGTCATCTGTGGAACAATTTATCACCATCTATTCGTAATGATTTAGAAAATATGTCACTCAGTCAATTCAAATCCTATATGTCCATTGTATCATAATTGAATAATTTGTATTATAATTTGTATTATATTTAAACACTGTTATTTGTTATTTTGATGTATTTATGTATGTATCGAATTGAGGGCCTGCTTGGAAAGCAGTGCAAGTCACTGAAGCATATTACCCTCAATAAAGAAAGCATTAATAATAAATAACGGTTCTTGCGCTGCCTGTGTATACCATGCGACAACTCATTGCGTCAAGTACCACAGTCTGTCAACAAGATGCCCACATAATGAATAGTAACCATTTTACAATAACTATGTTAATCATCTGTTCAGTCAAAAAGTGCTTCAACTAAACAGATAAAGATTGTATGTAGACTATGGATTGATCAATATAATACATTTATGATTTTTTCTTAACAAAGAGTGATAAATTGATGTAAATGGCTTGGTTTTAATGTAATTGTGTTGCCCAAGTCATGACAGATAATTGTTTGAAAAGGATCACCACTCAAAATTGAGAATCTATTTTGCAGCCTGTGTTTACCCACCTGCTACATCAGTAGCCACCAACACTGGAATAGCTCTTCGTTTGAATTCTGTAATGACTCTGTTTCTTTCACTCTGATCCATATCTCCATGTAGTAATCCAACTGCATGCAAACAAATAAACAGGTTAGTCTACTTAGAAATGATGTAGATAGTGAGTAACACACTCCAATAAACTGCTAATTCACAACCCATTCATTTATATTCTCTAAATGTTATAAATCTTTTGTAAGATCTAAATACTATCTATTTTGTGGGCGAGATAGGTATATGGGGTATATGAATCCATTCCCATCCTTCCAAAGTAAATAATTAAATATTCTGCAACAAAATTAATTTGACACTTCAGTCCTTTTACCAGTTTAGATGAGGGCATACATATTAATCATGAATATGACAGAAACTCATTCAACAGGGAGAGTTTACAACTCATAATTCTCTCGATTTTTGCTGATGTCTACAGAGGGGAGTCTTGATGTCAAGAAGTGCCTTAAGAATGCAAGACTTACTATCAAAGTCTGATTGTTTGAGATTGGATGACAGTTCCTCACTGTTAACTTTCTTTGTGACAAATATGAGTACACTGCCTTCTGTTGTGAAGCCAACTAATCTTGCCGTCAGCCATTTCCATTTATCAGGTCCTGTAGGAAGCACTTCTACTATCTGAGTGATGTCTTCATTAGCCTACACCACAAGACAATGAGAAGTAAGAAATTGTTACAAAAGTTAAATAATGATCTCCAAAATGAAATGAAATTCTCATATTATTTCAATTTAAAGAGATGAAATAAAAGATGATCAATGAGCTTTAATAATATAAACATGTATTGAATATGAAATGGTAACTTTAATCAAATATGTTTCTCTTTCTGAACAACAGGTCGATCATTGTATCATTTATTCTCACAAAAAATCATGCATGCCTTCTCCAAGAGCTGGAGTTTTGGTGAATACACTTAGTTAAATGCTGCATCTGTCAGCTAACACTACTTTCTTAGGGATGTGATGTAATGAAATAACTATTGCTATCCACAAGATACACAAACAGGTGGAATCCAGCAGACATTATATTCTCTATAGGTTGGCCCAGAGTGACGTCACATGACATTTGCTGATGTAAACAACAGTTGCTTACACAGCCTCATGCGATCACTAGGAACGATCTTGTTTATGGTTGAGTAGAGCATCAAAACTGATGTGTTAAAACGTTTTGCTTTGTTGTAATAACCGGCAAATGACAAAAATCCCTGGATGACCGGAGCGACCTATAGTAGCTTCTTACCTCACCAATATCACCTTGTATAATTCTAATTGGATCAATCAATATATCTCTTGCAAGTGCTTCAACCTTCCTACGAAATGTTGCACTGAATAACTGGGCTATAAAGAAAACAACACACATGGAGTAACTATCATATGTGTAAAACAACTCAATTTCCTAGGAAGCCTAATTAGCCAAATTGCTGCCAATTATATTATTTATAACATTATAGGAAGAAGATATAAATTAGTGAAATTAAATTGTTGCAAAAAATTGATTAAAAAATGCCAATTCGCTAAATCAGGTTGCTGTAAAATGTTTTTTCTACAGTATACGGGCAGAGAAGCTTTTAGTAATTATTTATTTGTAGTACATTCCATGAATAATCTTTAAAACTTTCATATTTCAGCTGGTTTCAATTGGGATTTATTGCTCCTAATAACATTATATAACGCTCATAAAGAATTATCGTCTTAGAACTTCTTACAAATCTGATGTACCTGAATGATTTTCTGGCTGATCTAAAACACATGCACTCTTTTTCTCTTTAATTTTTTGTTGATACTCTTGTTTATTTATTCCTCACAACACATATAAACACCAATAGTTATTTACAGCAAAACACATCAATAGAGTTATTGATTTACATTAGCATAAGTTACATATCCAATTTACAAGTAAGAAGTCACATAAACCAAACACAATAGAATAATTAAATATAATTTCTACTGACAAGTTACAAAATGTTGTGTATGTATTGGTACTATAAAGACAGTCACTGTAAAACAACAAGGATTGTAGCACAAAGTGGACTGACAAATCCATCTCCAGTGAAGTTGTCTCTATTTTTTACGGAAACTTTATAACGAAAGCATTCTGATGAATGAGTTTTTTAGGTTTTCAAATGAATGTGAACATACTCGACTTCCTTGTATATATTACATCTTATTGACTAGTCTACTGTTGATTATCACTTACTTTGTCTGTCTAATCTAACATGATTTGCGATGGAGCGCACTTGGGGTTCTGTAAAATAATTTAAAACATGGTCATATAAAATAGTCAATTTTCCATATCTTGTGGATTCGTTGGATTTCCTCGCCAAAATGTTGTTACTTTCATAGATATTGTAATCTTATAGACAAAATACCATAAAAATCAATATATCTCCTTATAATATCCATGAGTGAAATTAACAAATAACATACATACATTATTCTATTCATATCATAAACAGTCAAGATTTCACCTACCGAATCCCATGTCAAACATTCTATCTGCCTCATCCAGTACAAGATACGTCACACGTTGCAAGTTGGTGGCTTTCTTTTTCACTAAATCTATAAGGCGACCCTGTTAACACAAAAGTTACAAATGACTTGAATACAATTTGATTATGAAATCTTAAGTAAAATTCAGTCATATCAGAATGTGCACATTGTGTATGATAATCGGGGGAGGAGAAACTGTGTATGTAAGGTATACAGAGATATCATACCTAAAATGATTGGGGTTTTCTGAACCATCCCTGGAAATGTGTCTATTTTTGAAATAGCTACAAAACATAGATCAACATTAATGATGAAACAAGTGAAAAGAACATCAGAAAAAATTGGGAAAGAAAACATACCACTTTTCCCAAGGAATAGACATGGTTACTTTCTTTCTCAAAAATGACCACTAAAAATGGGTAAGGGGTTCAAGGCCCAGGCTTCACACTCCCATCCAAACCGAATCCTGGTACCTCTCTCCACCCTCTCCCGTACTCTTTTTAGTGACACACAGAATTCAAAACCTATCTATATTGGCTGTGAATGATGTTTCAAGCTTTTAATGTACAATTTTATTGTAAATGTTACTAAACTTACCGGTGTAGCTACGATGACTTCTGGACCTGCTTCACAGGCTTTCTGTTGTTCATACATGTTACCGCCACCATATGCACATACTACTTGTATATTGTAGGCCTTACCAAATCTCTTCACTTCAGTGTAAATCTATGGAGAACAAAAAGGAGGGATCACAGCAAACATTTCAAGAGAGATAAATTTGACCTATGACCTCAAGTTTTATATCCCATCAATGTGACTCAAATTGTTTGTACATATGTTGAGTCAGTCTCTTATTACTAAATATGTTCACAAAAACCCAGGTGTGCGTAGCTGTAACGATGTGCTGCAGGTTCCTTACATTCCATTTGTGTGTCTTTTGCAGAACTTTTTACATTTTGTGCACAACATTAATGATGTTCATAACTAGAGGATTTTTAATCTGAAATGGTTAAAAAACACAATGGAAAATCTTTCTTTACACCATCTCTCCCTCTTTCGCTCACTTCAAATCATTATATAATCTTATTATACTACGCTTTATATATGAAAGACCAGTTTTACAGTTCTATAAACCTTTTCTGTACTTTGACAACACAGATAGATGTTGTTGTAAGTTTGGTATCAAAATAATTCTACAAGTTTCTATCAAAATATGTTTTCAGCATTATACTATGAATTATTTTACCAGAGATATAAAGTTTTGAAAAGGTATTGAATCTGTTGGGATACCCTGTACTTTTTACTTTTGTTTCAGTGACATCTTTAAATAAAATGTCATATTTATATCATGGCTGTCTCCATAATTGATCTTTTTATTGATAAGGCAACAAAAAAAAAGGTTGTCTCAGAATTTTCATTTCAGCGCGTAACTATTTTTTTTCTTTTGAAAATTATGCTTTGTCTGATTTTAATTTAATAATAATAATAATACACAGTATTTATTCAAGCGCTTGATACGTAAGATCTCCAAGCGCTTTACAATATAAATACAATAGGTAATTACATGATAAAATACACAATATCCCACAAAATATGTTATAAAACTTAAAACTACAGACATTTAACCACAAGCCAGTAAAAAACCAGTGAACCAGCAACTGGTCATAATATGGAAAATCCGGCAATGAATCCGGTAGAATACAGATAAAAATTAAAAGGCACAAAATGTTTAAAAGTCACCATAGTATTTAAAAAGTCATCACATTTAAAAAGTCATCACATCGCGAGGTGTCAACAATATGCACTTGTCTAGCAGAAACTGAACATGAGAACCCAATATTGCACTAATCTGTAGGATGTTTAAACATGTATGTTTTTAACGTTTGAATTCGGCAAGAGACTTGGCATTTCTAATCACGAGAGGAATGGTGTTCCATAGTTTTGGAGCAGCCACACTAAACGCCCTTCTGCCATAATGAATGGTTGACACCTCGCGATAAGATGGAGGAGCCAGAAGAAACTGCGAAGTTGAGCGAAGTGCACGCCCAGGAGTGTAGTTAATCAGTAGATCAGATATATACACTGGGGCCAGATTGTTGAGGGATTTATAAGTGATGAGGAGGATTTTGAATGCTATACGATCATGTATAGAGAGCCAGTGTAATTTATCACGACGCACAGCACTGATACTCTCTCCAGCTCTCACTCGCATTATAACCAATATAGCAGCACTATTTTGGACCCGCTGAAGTTTTGTGATCTGATTCTTAGGAAGACCATAGAGGAGGCTGTTGTTGGCATCCAGGCGCGAAGTAACAAAGGCGTGCACTAATCGCTCAGCAGTTTGTCTGTCAATGTATTTCCGAATCTGTCCTATCTTATAAATGGCAAAACAAGCAGAACGGCATATGTTGCTGATGTAAGTTGTAAGATTGAAATGACTGTCCATTATATTACAACACCGAGATTACGCACTTCATGAGCCGGTTGAACCTGCGACATCCCGACAGTAAAAGAGGTTAAAGGGTCACGAGCGCTCAAATACCTAGAAGAAAACTGAACAACTTCTGTCTTGGAGTCATTAAGCAGAAGTCTATTTGAGGTTGTCCAAGCCTTGACATCACGGACACAACTCTCAAGACGTTGGAGCTGCTCAGATCTGTCGGAAGGTCGCAGGGTCAAGTACAGCTGAGTATCGTTTCACATTGTGAAGTACCATATAAACTTCATTTTCTTGCTTACAATAGTTAAATAGCCACATACAATTAGAAGTGAAATACTGTTTACCTAATGTGATTTGTTTCTACTATGGTAGTGTTAAAAAATAAAATTCACAGAACCTGTCTCATGTTTTAAAATACACACATATACTGCATTTCGCATAGTATTTTTTACTTTAAAAAAGAGCTTAATTTGCATAGCCTTTTTTCAGGTTTCTTCTTAGACAAATGTGTTTTATATTTGGCCTAAGCCTACCTGTTGTGCTAGTTCTCTTGTAGGAGCACATATCAGACCAATAGGACCATCACCAGGGGATATCTCTTTCTGTGGATTGAAAACAATGTACATTCAAATTAAGGTTTACACAATGTTTCAATTCAAGGAGTTGGTAAAATGATTAATAATATTATTCAAGGAATGGTTGAAGACTGTCATTGGGCATCTGCTTGCATAATAACCAGACTTTGTATTCAAACATCACTGAAGCGCAGGGCGGATATCTTTTCACAGAGAGCGAAAACCACAAATGCCTTCAAGAACGAGCTAGATAGATATTGGAAAGATATGATAGTCTACCATTTCCCATTAAATTGAAAGTGTAAGTGTAAGTATAGTATCCAGCATAATATTGCCATGTAGTTTCACTATAAAGCTTTCTTTTAAAGATTGCAGATCAAATGGAGGGACCAGGAAAAGAACATGCCCATAAAGTGTGCCATTTGTCTTAGAATTACATGACAACTGTCGTGGGATCACATGATAATTGCACAAGTGCACAGTATAATTGCACATGTGCACAGTAAAAACAAAGGATAAGTCCATAAAATTAAGACAAGGAACCTTCAAACCTTGCTGTTGCAAGTACATTATTGCACCCTATCATGTCATGCATTTGCTGCCTGAGATGACAGGTGGATTGCACCCTATCATGTCATGCGATTGCTGCCTGAGATGACAGGTGGATTGCACCCTATCATGTCATGCGATTGCTGCCTGAGATGACAGGTGGATTGCACCCTATCATGTCATGCGATTGCTGCCTGAGATGACAGGTGGATTGCACCCTATCATGTCATGCGATTGCTGCCTGAGATGACAGGTGGATTGCACCCTATCATGTCATGCGATTGCTGCCTGAGATGACAGGTGGATTGCACCCTATCATGTCATGCGATTGCTGCCTGAGATGACAGGTGGATTGCACCCTATCATGTCATGTGATTGCTGCCTGAGATGACAGGTGCAGGATGGCATCATGCTACCGTCCAACCTCAGTTATCCGACCCCCTTTTATCCGGATAACCCTGTTATCCGGCTGAATGATCCCAAAGAAAATAAGTGTTTTACAGCCTAATCACCTTATTTTCACACTCTGAAGCATTTGAAGGCCGTCTTTTGATGTTGGTAGTGCTGTATTAGTGCTTACATAATACATTATCACTGTAAATACCCCTCATTCAGAACCCTTCTATTGTCCAAATTTGAGTGCTTCAGGACAGTCAATGCAGAATTACATGATTCACTCATCCAGATTTTCCTCTATTCAGCCATTGCTTGGTCCCATTAAGTCCAGATAACTGGGGTTGGACTGTACTTGAATCTGTCCATAATTAATCATGAGTTGGTCATCACACACTTTCAACATGTTTTTCAGCCTTCACACAGTCACTGTGTAAATTGAGAAAACAGTTGCTGCTTCAGCACACTGAATCCTTTTTGGCCACCATATATGCTTACCTGATCCATAATGTGTACCAGCATAGGCCATACAAAGGCTGCTGTTTTACCGCTACCTGTCTTAGCAATACCAATCACATCTCTTCCACTAAGACCACATGGTACACCCTGTAAGAAAAATCAAACAAGTCGGTTAGTGGTAAGAATTTATGATATAACATACTTATTCTCATGGTTACCAGTACCTTTCTTCAGATCATTATTCCTGTTTTTTCTTATTGTTTGCTGATTAATCCCTTTAAAGGTATATGACCCGATCACTTTCTTGGGGCTATGATTTTTTTTTCACATCAAGATATTTTGGTATCAGAAGAATCCCCATATTTTTCTCATTATGTCTGTAAAATATTAGGGCCCTGAAATGTTTCATTTGGAAATTAATAGGCTAAATGTGGTGAATTACTGCCAAAGGTGGTTAACCACCAGCCAGTCTGTGTACTACTCAATGGGCACATGTCTTTTGACCTTGCGCTTCTAAAAATAGAACCATTGGAGTTATGCAACTCAAACTTTGGAATGTAACAATTTTAAGGATGACCTTTCATGTAAAATAGAAAACATCAAGTTGAAAATCGGGTCATCTACCTTTAACTGTGCATGTAAAGACTTGATGTTTCTTTTGGTATGAATCAGTACAAATCATCACCTGATCTTACTCATAATTTGGATTTATTAAAAAGGTTTGACACATTTAGATATTCTTAATGAATGCTTAATTAGCCCTTTGCACAGTCTGTCATTTGTGAGGAGAGCCTTGAACTGGTGCCGCATTGAATGGGACTATTCCATAACATTTTTTTAAAAACTAGTTTGACTCTCTCTGCACAATATGACTGGTCATGTATTGAGACATTGTGAAATGATGCAACACTTTCATTCAATCTGATTCTAGTTCAAGGCTCTCGTCACAAATGGTGGATATGTGCAAAGACAAATTCAATAAACTCTCAATTAGAACATATGTGACGTGTTCTACCAAAACCAGACGGAATTGGGCAGAGCTCCAAACTGAGAAATAGCCCAAAACATAATTGGGGTGATTTTGGGGGAATTTGAGTTTCTGGTAAATAATTAATCTTCAGAGTGTTCATAACAATATTGTGAAAGATTCAGATTAAAAAATCATCCTAAATGTTTGTTTCAGTGATTTAAAAAAGCCTAGTTCTAGTAAAAAGCCTAGTTCTAGTAACTTTAAAAGGGCGATATCTCAGTTTGGTGTTTTCATAAAGACCATAAAAGACGAACTTGAAAATGAGGTAAATCTGCTTTGGGAAGTTCGATTAAAAAAGGAGAGGTACCACTGTAAAGCTGAAGATCTCTAGTTTAATAATCAATTACTAACTCAATTTTGATATCTTGCCCAATTGTGTCTGGTTTCGGTAGAACACGTCACATATTTGATGATCTTAGAGGATACACATCAGTATTATCATAGTTGGGCTATTGCCCATCACAATATCTTAGCTTACCTGTGCCTGAATAGGAGTTGGAGTGGAGTATTCCGATTTACGGATGTAGTGCATCAGTTGTTGATCAAATCCAAAGTGACCAAAACTTGAGACAGGTTTAGGTGGCAATGCTCCAGAAACCTATAAAATGACAAAATATAATTTTATTTGATATTGGAAACATTTATCATTAATATTATTATCACTTTCTTTTAAATAGCATTTTCGAAATGCCGGTTAGAATTTAAACTTGACCTATTTAAAAGGGCAGAAGTGACATATTTTGTGGATATTTATGGCATCCTGCTGTCATGACTTTAGTGAATGCATTAGCCAATAAGGTAAGTGTCCTGTCTTACAATTTTTGAGAATGAGAGCGTATGTGACGTGATCAAGCAGAATGAGTCAGATGTTGGGTATATTGATTTTGAGTTGGGTAAAGTCGCCAGTTTTCGGTCAGCATCTATTTTCGGTCACTTCGCCCAAATCGTGTAATGAAAATGACCTCGTCGTTATAAATTGACAGCTAAAAAACACCGCATAGTTGATGCCCGATATTGCTTTTAAAATGACGACGACTGATGTAATACACGATTTTGGCCAAGTGACCGAAAATAGGCGCTGACCGAAAACTGGCGACTTTACCCTATAGGTAAAAAGAAGTCCGTATGTTTTAGTTTGTTTTCTCAGTTGGTAAATTTTAGTGGGGTTTGGACCATTACTGTAGCATTTTTCACCTGCTTTTAAATAACAAAATTGAAAACTGTCGACATGCGACTCATTTTGCTTGATCACTTTACATATTTGCTACAAGTAAAGTAAACCTACCCTGATTCCTAGTTTCCTTCTCAGCTCCAATACCTGGGAGTAGTTGAGGCATGCTATGTTTTCATGTTCTTCATAGAAATTCTTGGTGAAATTCATGTATTCAATCTAGGAAATAAACAAAATGTTTTGAGGTAACAGAACATGCGCGATATTTTAACATATAAACATTTACGTTGAATGGCATATTGGTAGTTTTGTTTTTAACACTGGAGGAAGATTCAGCAAATATTAAGGTATTGGTTGTGTTATCAATCCCTAGGTTAAAGCCTTTTTACAAATGTATTATTATCTTGGAAAAGTGGTCACCAGAAGATTGAAGTGAACAAGCTGTGCCGTGTCACATTTTTCAAAATAAAATTAAACAATCATGGTCTTCATAAGCTGCCTACACATTTGTACTTTCACAGGTAGTTTGCCTCTGGGATGGCAAACACATTAATATCTTTAAAAGCCTGTAGCTATTTCTTTTACATTGTAGTAAGAGTTAATTGCATTACAGGATCTCCATTAGCGCTTTAAAAAACTGACAAATTGTATACTATTCATACACAACTCTCTGGATTCAACCTGATAGGTTGCAATTGCAAATGTATCAAGGTTATTACATCTCTGGATATATTTTTGACAGGCATTAGTCTAATGACAAATCAATGGCTGAAGTATGAACATAACCTAGTACATATCACCAGGTATAGATACAACATCTTGCACCAATACAAGACCCATAGATATGTTGTGACGCTGATTTACCGTTTTCTCAGTATTTCAAAATGTATCATTTAGGCCGTGATTTACTTGAACTAGCAAAACGGTACCGCCGTCTTTTCGAAATTTAATTCCGAATATGTGGACACTAACATTGTTTTATTCAAGAAGACACGCCACGCAAAGAGGACGTCATAATAATTTAGGCCATGTAATCATTTATACAAAATAATAATAATAATAATAATAATTAGTATTTATAGTATTTATAAAATGGTTCGCTTCATGTTACTTTTATAAAGGATTAGTCAAGATGCTGTGTGTGAAGTTTACTATATGAGTGAGTTGAACTTTTAATTATAAATAAATATTAATGCATATACGTTAAACTTAAAAGCTTGTCCGTTATAAATATTCTGTGTGTTTTGGTCCCCTCTCAGCCATGAGTATTTCCCTAAAAGCATGTCACAAAAGATACAGCATCTTGCAACAATACCAGACCAATTGCTAACCATGCAAGTATTTACACCCGGGTACTGCATTCACTTAAATATGCTCTGATGTCAAATTCATACTTCACTCTTCAGCTAGAAAGGGGTAAGCTTATCTTTAATAGGCATCCATCACAATGTAACCAACTTTTAACTTCACAATACTATACTAAATCTTACCTCTGAGTGATTGACTGGTGGTAATGGATCTATGATTCTGTTTCTTTCTGGAACAATTGGATTACCTTCTTCATCATAGTCAATGATAGCATCATCATCAATGTAAGCAAGACCAGCTGTTGGGTTTTCTTCCATATACTTGAAGAATAGCTCCTATTTTCACCAAAAATAAAACAACAAAGTCATAATATTATTTTATTTCATTTCCTTGTGAAAGTTAAAATGGACCATAGTTAACTACTTGACTGCAATACACCATGCGTGTGAAGTCTGTCGCTGTCATGAGCGCAGATACCGTGTATTTTGTGCCAATCAGCGGATTTGTTATCATTCTGAGCATGAAGCTGGTATAGATCACCCCGGAATGACGTCACATGCCGTTGACCACAAACCAAAAGAGGTAAATAAAGCCTCTTACACAGCGTACACAGCGTGATGTGTCCCTTGGGTATGGGCGAGTAGAGCGTAAAACTGATAGGTAGTTAAAACGTCTGGTTTGTTGTCAACGGCAAAAGGTACAAAGTCCTTGGATGACCGGGCCCACCTTTTGACACAAATTTATTTGAGGATTACTTTTTAAGTCATTTTATGCCTTATGTACACCTTTTATGCCAGCAAATCAATGTGATTACATGATTTGCAAGTACCTGCATATGGATGAGTTGTGCGGAGCACATTGATGCAGAGAACAAGCATAGGCTAAGTAATGCTATCACTTTCATAGAGAATGGAGAGTGTTGAACTTGTCCCCTGGGTATATTTTTCACAATTTTATATTCTGCATAAATACAGTTGCCTTTAATAGTTTCCCAGTGGTTAATTATGCCTCATATCTCAAAATGACCAAATACTTGTTCTTGATTAAGTTGAGTGGCTGACTACAATTACAAGATACAAAATCCTATTACCTGTTCATCTAATTCATCAATGTCTGTTCTTATAGCTTTTTGCTTGGATTTTTTCTCAACTTTAGTTGTTTCCTCTTCCTTGGCAAGATCATCCTGATGGAGAAAAGAAAATGGATTAAATTGGCAACATTGATTCTTGCACATTTATACCATAGAGATGTATGCTTATCATACAAACAGTTTGCATGGAAGGCAAAAGTTATTGCAAATATTTTGATGCATGGGCACTCACTTTAATAATCATGGATTTTACTTTAAATTGATTTCCAAATACTTTGCACAACATTTTTAACTGCAGAATTTGTAATACCTGTCTCAATTAAATAAATTGTTTCCGAATCTTATTATGAAATATTATATACTGTAATAATTGAAGATTTCAAAAGTAAGACTCATTTGTGTGTGTCCATTTGTTTGAACTGAATTACAAATAAGTACCATGTTGAACTTAAGTTCATTGGAGGAGATTAATAAATTCTCCTTAACAATAGTAGAATATCAATCATAGAATTTGATCATAAGGCATGCACAGACGGATATTCAAGATTTAAATGTAAGGCAAATAAATTGATTTCTTTTAACACACACTCCCATTTTTCTTCTGGGTCTGGTGCCTGCAGCATGTTTTTTACCTGCAGATTTTCCATGAATGCAATGGATCGTCCTCATCGTCAATAATTTATTGTTTAGGCCAAATAACAAAACAAGTTTGTCTCAGAAGACCGCATGCATAGTTTTTTTTATTCACATTTCAGCCCATAATGCTTTTTAACCATTTTTTCTTGAACTTTTATAAAAAGGTGCTTCTTCACATTTTAATTTCACTTTCAGCTTCATTTTCTTGCTTACAATAGTAAAATTGCCACATAAATACAATTCAACCAAATGTAATTTGCTTCTACTATGGTAGTGTTAAAGTATACATTTCGCAAAGCCTGTCTCATGTTTAAAAAAATAAGAAATAAAGCATTTCGCAAAGCCTTTTTTCAGGTTTCTTATGAGACAACTTTTTTTTTTATTTGGCCTTAGGTCTTAATTCCTTCATCCTCATCACTGTCATCTTCAATAAATCTGGTGATGCATTTGCTGGGGCTTATCTTACCTGTAGATTTGCCATGAATGCATCCAATGGATCATCTTCATCACTACTCTCTTTTTTACCTCTTGATGCCATTCCTGCTTCCTCATCACTGTCATCTTCAAAATACCTATGGTGGAGATAGTTTATAATAATTGAATCATATAGGGATAGCATAATATAAAACAAAACACTGTTTTCCAAGTAGAGAACCTCTCTTACTGTTTAGGTTTCACACATGTATTCAAGTGTAATAGAATTATGGTTATTGGAATTGTACAGTACATTTGACTACTTACTCTTGTTCTGTCCTATGTTTCCTAACCACCTTGGCTGCAGGTTCTTCAAAGCCCATTGCTCCTACATTAAGCCCAGCAGCAACAGCCCGCTGTGATGATGACTGAGGTCGAGGACCTCTACTAGCCATATTGAGAGCGTCATAATTAAATCCTCCTGCTCGTGTAGTTAGGTCTGCTCGAGATGATGATGATGACCGCCCACTGCTCATATTGAGGGCGGCATAATTAAATCCCCCTCCTCGGGAATACATTTTTACAATCTGTAATCATAATAATGTACACATAGTCTATTATTTTAAAAGCAAAATACATATCATTATTTAGAATGTAAAAAACGGGGTAGACTTGACTTCAGGGTAGACTTGTCTGTGATCTTCACCATAAGACTTATTGGGGCATTGAGAGATTGCAGAGAAAAATGAAATTTGGAGAGAGAAAAATTGTTTCAATAGATACGTAGGAACCCAGAAGTGCAATGATTTTATGGGAAAACGGTTGAATGATGACCCTAGATTGAAATTTGGTTGAAGCAATTAATGTGGTGATGAGTGATATTGATAATTTTGATGTGATCTACATCAAAATTACCAAATTGCAAAATGTTACATGATAGATGGCGAATTAAGATAAACGGGTTCAGATGGTAGTTAAGTATAATTATATGCCTTTGAAATACGTAGGTGCAAATAGTAATTCCATAGGGCCGGTATCCGTCAGAAATTACATGTAATATAATAAAAAATATAAGCATGGGATTATACATAGGCCTATACATGTAGGCTATTTCATACTGTTTTGTGCCTGTACTGTATGAGAATGTTGGACAACTCGGCCTACGGGACAACTCGGCCAAAAGACAACTCGGCCTACGGGGCAACTCGGCCTCCAAGATTCTGAGTGCCTCCCACACAACTCGGCCATTACTTAGACAACTCTGCCAATGAAACAACTCGGCCACTATAATACAACGTAACATCTCGCATGCACCATTTGTTTTGTTAAATGTTATTATTGTGCGGCAAATGAACTTCGCATTTTTTTAAAGTCCACTAAGCATTAAATATTATCATCACTGACTATACACACTGTACACTGATTCCGGGCACTGATCATTCCTAACATGCAACTTTGATAAGAATTTCATTTCATTTCAATTTATTTAGCCAAATCAACATTGTATATTAAAACACATAGATATCATACATTAATAATCAAATATAATAAATATAAAAGACCATAGTAAAAACACAGACAGAAAGAAAGCATGTTGTTAAGACCAAGGATAGCCCAAAAAGCCACAAGAGCTTATTTCCATTGGGGTCCTTTCAAGATAGCACAAAGAAGAGAGAAACAACTTTAACAAGTCAAGGAATGGAACTCCCTGCCTCTCTCAATCTTTTTTCATTTTCCAAGCCCGTGAGGGTCTTTATTTTTATTTATTTTTTAACTCACAAAAAGAAATCACATAAAAAAAACCACCACACAATACAAACATGAGTACAAACTTAAATTTACATTTTACATAAATTTACAAGTTGACACAGTTAAACTCAGCCACTAGATGACATAACAAAATAAATTGTAGTAAATGACCTTATCATCAACAACAACAAAAATATTATAAGAAAGGTTCCCAAATTTCTAAACATGAGACCCATATTTATCTCTATTTTCATGCAATGTTCTTCTCAATCTTTTCAGTAAAAATTACCACATTTTTGTAGTCATTGAACAGAGGGTGCATTTCTTGGACCCTACATCTATAAATGCCTCTCAATCTTACTTTCATTGCAAGATGAGATTTTACTTCAGTTTAATAGACTTGTTGAGAAATATACCATTTGTGTACAAACACAACAAAATTCCAGATAAGTAATCGCCATCAAGATAAACAAATTTCAGAAGGCGCCACATGCACATAACAAAACAAAAAAATGGAAACAAAATATAAGTTAATTTGCGAGTTTACAATAAATAACATTTATTAATGTGTGTGAGATGTCTCGTTG
Organism: Ophiura sarsii; assembly: GCA_035610835.1. Classification (NCBI taxonomy): domain Eukaryota; kingdom Metazoa; phylum Echinodermata; class Ophiuroidea; order Amphilepidida; family Ophiuridae; genus Ophiura; species Ophiura sarsii. The sequence continues at coordinate 6,581,004 of CM069443.1, forward strand.
TCAAGTGGCCGAGTTGTTTCATTGCCCGAGTTGTCTAATTGCCACGGTCTAATGGCCGAGTTGTGTGGAAGGCAGAATCTCGGAGGCCGAGTTGTCTTGAAGGCTGAGTTGCCCCGTAGGCCGAGTTGTCTTTTGGCCGAGTTGTCTCAAAGGCCGAGTTGTCTCAAAGGCCGAGTTGTCTTGGCCGAGTTGTTTCGAAGGCCGAGTTGTCCTGACACCCTGTACGACACTGCGACATCACGCGCCATATATTTAGTAGTATTTTGTGACTGCATGAATTCATTCACTGCTGTTAACAGGTTTCCCAATTTTAGACCGACTGAACTAGAATGTAAATCATGGCTTTCACTTCAGTTTCACTTTGCCTTCGGAGAGCAGGGATGTGCATATTTTATAATCATATTTGTCAGAACCAATCAGCATTCAGTTTTAAGTGTTGTATACGGAATAAATGTAACCTCGTTGTAGCATCATCAAAGCGGCACAGTTCTTTCCCATGTAAGGTTTATTGCGAATAGTTAAAATCAATTTATTATCCTTTTCTGATGCATTGTGGTTGAAAAAAGGGACCAAATTTGCCCCATTTTTTCTCCCACAATGCATCAGAAAACAATAATCAATTGATTTTTACCTATTCGCGAAAGGCTTATTGAAAAGCACGTCCAACAGTTTACGCAGACTCTCGTAACGAGTAATCATCCCGGTCTGTAGCTGTACACACATCTAACGGACCCCAATGGAAATAAGCTTCAGCGAGGCTTTCTTTGGTTGGCAATATCCTCAAATAGGTCTTACATACCACAGATTGACAGAATAAAGCACAACACGAAAGGGAAGGCAGCAATTGTTTTGCAGTCGATTTGCATTGTACTGTAAGTTGTAACTAAATATGATAGTTGCCGTGTGCTTTATTCCGTATGTAAGACCTATTTGAGGATATTGCCCTGCCGCCCTTTGGTTATCCAGGGTCGTAAGGTCCAAATAAATAAATTTAAAAAAATAGATAAAAATACTGGTGGTGCTTTATTATAATCCAATGTGCAAGTCTAAGTTGGTGATGTTACCTCTACGAGGAGTTCTACCGACAACGACATATACAGATACAGATAGATACAGATACTTAGATTTTTTTTTATGTGCAAAATTCGGAAGCATGACAACATGTTTATCATGTTTTGTTAAGGTAGACACAGTTTTCTGATTGAATAATACCACTTTTAATTATTTCACACACACATTTTACTGACAGTGACTTAACCCTAACACTTACTTATATAAATCTTGAGGGTAAAAAGTTAAATCTACCATAAAAAGATGGTAATTTAGGTCTCATCAAGAAGTCTATCGCGCTCTCCTTTTATTCCATGATTTCTGTCTGTGTGTACTGTTGTGTAAAACGTCATCATTACCAAAAATATTATAGTCAATTGAAAGTCTGATAAAATCTTTATTTACAACAACACTTTATATAAATAACATCTTTAATAATTTATTGATTTTGTGCAGAAATATGCCACAAAAGTGAAATTTGAGGAAAAACACCTCATTATTGTATAGGGTCAAAGGTCATCTCACAATCGTTGCAATTTCGACAAGTTTTGCACGAAACTGACCATTTTTCTACTGATTATCCTTGCAAACGGAACTGATTTGTGGCTGTTTTGTTTACATATTGAATCGGTAAATTGTATGTAACACATAGGTATAATAAATTAGGCAATGTATTATGTGAACTGCATCTTTCATGGTGTGGAGTTGAGTTCAGTAGTTTGGGCTTTATTGTTTTGATCAAAATTCCACAGCCATGCAATGCCATTGCCAGCCGGCCCTTTAGCCTCAAATGAAATTGACAGTTTCTCGCAATACAATTTCCCCATACGTTTTGGTAGGGAAAAAAAGAAAGAAAAAAAACCACCAACGTATGGGTTTACTGTACTACCCTAAGGCTAGTACAGGAAACCCATACGTTGGTGGGTTTTTGTTTTTGTTTTTTTTCCCTACCAACGTATGGGGAAATTGTATTGCAAGAAACTGTCAATTTCATTTGCTGTATGAAGTGAATGGAGTGCATCTCAAAATGATTTGCGGGGTGAATTTAGTCTCATTCCCATCGCCAACATCTTATACGCACATCACTTTTTTACGAACTTACGAATGTATTGAAACGAGTCTATTATAATAAAACATGGCGCCGATTTCGATAAACATCGCGAGTGCCGTTAAAGTGAATTGGCTTAGAATTTCACCTCAAATTTCAAGGGAATATTGCATTTGTACAAAATTTTAAACGAATGGCAAGATAGATGAGAAAGAGTAGATAAGAACAAGCACAAAGAAGTGTGTTTTTGAGCTCTGGTAAGCGATACAGAAATTAACACGAAAATCATATTTAGAAGGAGTCATACTTAGGATGGGGACAGATAGTGAAACATGCAAAATACCCTATGATGAATAATACCAACTGATGACAAATATCACTAAGTATGATTTGTTGTACTAGCCTTAGGGTGCACACAGTTAACGCCACAGCTACGAATGTAGTTCCTAAATAACGGAAAGAATGGTTAATATTGACATGAGATGTCATTCAAAATTATTGAATTTGGTCTATATTTTTATTTGTTCACTGAAGTGTACCTGAGGCTGAGATAATTCGAATAAAAAGAGTATGGTGTATAGCCTACATCTTATCTACTGTTTTATTTGAAAATATTGGCAGACGGATACACATTGGTCACAACGGGCTACGAGGTGTAATTTCGTGTTTAAAAAGACTACTCCGTATAAAGGGGGAAATATAGAAAAATGTAATCGGTCACCCCCAACTGAGTTTTTGACCCAGGTAAGATCTATCAATCATTTCTATGTAATGTGTGTTAATAAATATTCCAAGATTTCATTGAATGAGTCACAAGGTAACTCAAGATATTGCCGTTTTCCCGAGGCATCTTTCCCATAGAAACACACGTTAGCGCGTAATAGTGGTATGCACCCCTAGTTACAGGAAATGTATGATGCCGACTGTCTATGCTAGTTTTCGTAGCTACATTGAAATAACATTGTTGAATCATTGTGCTGATGTGCAAAGCCAAAATAAATGTCCTCATCAGATCAGCACCAACCAAGAAAGTAAGATAAAAATCTATTATAACCTTTGTCCGATAACAATTATTGATATTTACACATTTGCAGATATTACTGTGGACTGACCACCACCAGACTATTTCAATATGTCACTAAGGGACATGAGAGATGCTTATCTAAAAACAAAAGAGAAAGATCGAGATCGCAGTGGGGGCAAAGACAGGGATCGCAAACGTTCTAGATCTCGCTCAAGAGAAAGAGACCGCAACAGCAGAAAAGATAAAGATAAGCGTGATAGAGACCGAACCCGAGACAGAGATGGTCACAGAGACAAAGACAGAGATCGGGACAGGGACAGACACAGGAGACGCTCAAGATCACCAAAGTCTAAATCAAGGTAAGATGCAAAAATAATAGAAAGATATACCAAATAGGTGTGGGGAAACAAGCAATAGCAAGTGGTAATAATTAAGTGATAAAACAGAGAAAAGCCCTAAGGCAATCAATGGGAATTGCTGTGCACTAAACAATAAAACATGGATGCACTGAGTCTAACAATAACAAAATTGCTGTGCAATAAAACAACAAAATTAACGTAACAAATAAGAACGTCGTTTTAAGTGTTATACATGTACCCCCCTTCATCAGGGACAATATATTCTTAAAAAAGTAGTTAGAACTTTAAAGAAGAGAGTGAAATAGACACTTACGGTCATCACTATAAATATAGCACAATGTCAGTAAGTGATGTTGTTTACTAGACATCCAAAGTCACTACTGAAATGTCCCCCAAGCTACAAAATAAACTTGTGACCAATTGTTTAAACCAGTCATAATACCACTTGGGCTCACTTTGCGTTTTTTAAGGTAAACAGTAGTAGGGGAACTGGGGGTTCTGGATCATCTACCTTATATACCACCTCATCAGTAATTACTACTAATACCCTCGATTTGCTCTCTCTCAGCTTGGATTTTTTTCTTTTTCTTGTATACCACGACACCCAGTAATTTATAACTATAAATCCAAGCTGAGAGAGAGCAAAGCGAGGGTATTGGTAGTAATTACTGGTGCCGTGGTATATAAGGTAAATGACCCAGAACTAACTACTGCAAATACAACAAAGGAAATTTTGAGATTTCTTTTTTGGTATGATTTTTGTAGTTTTAAAATTGGTTAAGGGATTTAAAACTAAATTTATTACATTTTTATGTAAATAAATATTAAATCGGTAAATAATTTTAATTTGAACTTTTTATTTACCTAGTATAGAAACAAAATGTTACGAGATGACTTCAATACTTTTCATAATATTACAATACCAATTGTATTACCGTTTAAGGAAAAAAATGGTATTTTGTATGTAGTATATAAATCGAAGGACTGGGCGGTATCATTTATAAGAGGCGGAATAAGTTCATTTTATACAAAGTCTGTGTTAAAATTGAAAAAGAAATTTGGGGTTGAATTATTACGCGCTTTAAAATTAGAGCCTGAAAAGATAAAAATTAAACCAAAAAACAAAAAAGAAAAATCAAAACCAATTAGTGATGGGCCTCTTAAAAATATGGCATATAACAGGGAATCAATAGAAAATGAAATTTTAAACGAAAAAAATCCAGAACCCCCACTTGCCTATCTACTACAAATACAACGAGGAGAATCTTTTTGTATGATTTTTGTATTAATTAATTTATTTAAAAAAATTAAAAATCCTCAAATATATATGGATTTGCAAACAGCACTAGTAAACTTTAAAAAGTTTTATGGGATACCAGAGAATACAAACATTAATCTAGACTTCAAGTTTGAGGATAATGACTTGTTCGTAAAGTACAAAGAGAATTGGATACAACTAAATTATAAAAAAAGTCCCGAAAAGTTTAAAATGAAGTCAAGTTTGGGGATTAAGTTTTCAAACAAGTTTATGGCAGAACTTATACCAACGCCACTAATTGATTATCCAACGGGTGAATATCCTGAACTTAAAAACGACCCATCGTGCCAGTGGGTTAGCGCAAAAGCAAAGAAATGCAATAATGGCCGAAGACCAAAGAATTTATATTGTTGGAATCATAACACTCAAATACAAAACGGGGCAGAAATACCAAAACCGCTAGTTAAAGAAGAAATAACAATAACAGAAGAAATGCCAAAAACTGAAGCAGTGGTATTAATAGTTAATGATAATTAAAAAAAAATATTTGAAGATTTAAATTTACTTAGTATAACAATGACCACAACTAACACAACTGAAACAACTTATACAAACGAAAGTACAGAAACTATGTTATCGGATGAAGCGTTTGACCAACTACTTAAAACACAATACCCAGAAACGACAAAATGGAGAGAATTAGTAATTGGCAGAAAAGCGTTTAGAAGAAGATAAACATAGAGAATTTCCTTGTTACATTCGATCCAATGGTGAAATTCAAAGCAAAAAAAATAAAGCCTATAAGTATTTCGGCTTTGATCTTGTATGGCATGTTAATAAATAATTAGTTAACACAAATTTTTAACAAGTTGCAAAACGAAATAAGAAATGCTAATTGTTATAAATTGCACCAATAATTCCGTCGCAAAATGCTTTAAATTTATCTGATGTAGAGCTTATACGCTCAGATTTACTCTTTTTTTTTCTTCTTTTTTTTTGTTAATTTAATTTTGATAGTCGCTACCAGGCGAGCAACAAATAATGCTTAGAGCCAAGCTGGGTTTATTAGAATATGTTGAAGGGGTTGATGGATTTACGTTTAAGGGGCTCCAAGTTTCATAAGAGTATTCACAGCTTCTTTCTTGCCTATTTCCATCCCTTTTTTTTCGGCATCTGCACGAATTTGCTCTCTAACTTCATCATTTATTTCTTTGAATTCTGTACGCACTCTCTCGCGTATCTGATTTTTATGACCGCGATAATTCTCTCGCTCAGCCAGAATTAATTGGAATTCTTCATCGCTGATTTTATTATCTTTTAGGGCATTTGATACTAGGCCATTAATGCTGGACATCTTGGACATGGCTACATTCTTAATGCGTTCATGTTTTTCAACTTTCTTAAGTATGATTTTACAAATTGCGGATGCTCCGACAGATGCGGCACCCATTCCGATAGATACAATTCCCAAAGGCAAAGCGATGGGAGCTCCAATCCCAGTGCCAAGCGCGGTCATACCAGCGGTGCCTGCACCAACGGCAATAACGCCAGATGTGGTGCTAGCATAGAAAAAACTATTGTATATTGATTTATATCTGCGTCTCAATCTACTTCGTGTTTCATTTTCTGATTCGAGAAAACTTTTTATTTCCGAAATTTGTTTAAGTCTAAAAGTTATTCCATTATCATTAAGCTGTTGCTGTGCAAGCTCATCTTCTAAATTTGGGTACAATGGCGGGGCTGTTGGTTTTTTACTAGGCATGATATATTATATATAATGAATATATTTTTTTAAATTAATACTTCATCGTCTGTAAAATTTTCAACATGATGATCTACGAAATGTTGAACTATTTCCCCTTTGTTGAGATTTCTGTCGTAGAGACTCACGATGCCTAATTCCTTCATTCCCATTCTGATATAATGTAAAGAATCGAAGTTTAAATTATGTTGTCTTATTTGTTTACCATTTATCCACACATTAAGTTTATTTGCAACACATTGAATGGTAACATGATTAAGCTTTGTGGTGTCTACAATATGAATTATAGCATTTTCATTGCTTAACACATTATCAGTAATTGTATATTTAAAGCTATCTGCTGTCCACATCATTGTTAGATACGTAACAGACTGGGTAGTAGGGTTATAAAATGTTAAAATGGAAGTATTATTTTCCACTGGTGGTGATTCTCCAGGCCGTGCTGAAAAGAGTAGAGTCCACGGAGTTGATAAATTTGGTGTACATTCAATATGAAGTTTAGAGTTTAATTGCATAATACCCAAGTCTTTACTGGGGTTTGGTATCAAATCTATATCATAAGTTGCTGTAATAGTTTGTGGACGGTTATTAATGTACGTTTCACCGCTACCTGCATTGTCGTGTTTAATTTCAACCAGAAGTCCCCTTTCCAAATTGATATTCTTTCTCGCTCTAACAGAGAAGTATACTTTACTATCATCTTCAGGTAGTACAATATATCTCGCTAAAACATATGGTCTGGTATCATGTTCATGTTGTTCGATTCTGTCCACGTACTGTTTATTTACAGCGTCAGTTTCATCTACAGGGTTTCCAACCTCTTTGATTGCGTTGTAGTCCATTATAAGATTTCCTGTCATTGTATCACCAGCTTTGCTTAATTTTTCTGTATTAAGGCGTGATGTTAAGTCTAAAACAAAAGCAGCAGTTGCGGCATGATGTCTTTGTCTTGGTTCACCCAAGTTAATAATGTTGTGCTGTTCCATATCAATGTCTTGCGATGTGGAGGTTAGGGAGGTTTGCATGATTGTATAGTTGGGTCCATAAATGCTCATTGTTATATATATATTATTTTATACTTTTTATTTCAAGATTTAAATCGATTGGCAGTAAATTATTGTCTAGCTTGTGTGTCACTCCGTTTCCCCATTCTACTTTAAAATCAAAATCAAGCTCATTTATATCCCCTGAGTTTAGTGAAATATAATCGGGATTATCAAAATTAAATGTGGAATGTTGTCCAAAGGGCTCTGGTGATATTGGAATGATTTCTAACAGTTGAGATCCTCTTAGATTTTGATTTAGATTATGGTAATTACCCGTTGTCGATAATTGCTTTAAATATATAAGTATTCTTTTAGGTGCAAGTTCTACCGGACGATCCCCTACGTAATCCTCATTAATCCAGCTAGATCCATCGATACCTAACGCATATCTAACTGGGTCCGGCAACCAAAGTTCAATGTTTGGAGGTAAAGTTATATCCACGAGACCACTTTCAGGATTAACTGTTATACTTAAATTTTCAATTCCATCCATAATAATTTTAGTAAGATGATTAAAATTGTAAAACCCTGGCGCAATCGGTAGTTCCTGTGATTCCTGTTCATTTCTTCCCCATCTAACCGTTGTTTTTTCATAGATATTATACCATCCAGACCACACTGTAATTCTTTTAATTGCAATTTTCATATCTCCACTTTGGTTGCAGAGGGGTTCATCAAAAGTAAATGGTTTGCCTTTACTCGCGTTAGTAATTCTCACAATCATTATAATTAATATATATTATAAATATATAAAATTGATTCTGCTAATTTAAAAGACGTGCCTTTACAGATGTTATTTATTGTAATTTTCATATTTTATATTATATATTTATAATAATGGCAAAAAATAATGCAACGAGTCAAACCGACCCTAGTGTTCCAAAAATGTTTAAATTAAACTCTAAAGCATCTTATAGCTCTGGTAGTGTTTATGAACCAACGCATCAATTTAGCTTAGTAAATCAACACATTCAAGTAAATCCGCATAACAGCTTTTTAGTGAAGTTTAAAAATATCTGGAATCGGTACAAGTTGCCCAATGTGACGGATGAAGCTGTTTACAACGACTGGATTAACAACCCAATGCAATTTTGGCAAAATCAATTAAATTTTGCAATTTGGTGTGCAACTACAGGATGCGGTGTGTCAAAAGAACACTTACAATATAAAGACCCCATGGTCAAAAGCATATTTAGATTTCATACATATTACCAAATTAGACGCATTCTTATTGTTTTAGGATGTCCACTGCCGAGTGAGAATGATTTTGACCCTTATGACAATCCAATCAAAAGAGATGTGTTAGAAAAAATGGTTAAAGATTTTAATTGGGATGATAGAATACCATCTACTCAAAGGCTTGATTTATCTTATGGTCTTGGGTCTGTACGATACAATTCTTTACATGGGTTAAGAGGAGAACAAACAAAAATACTAGAACGTGGAGGCGACTACGACCCAGCTAACAAGTGGACAGTTCATATTCCACCTTCAGGCAAATTTGCAGTAAATGACCGACACACTTATAAAATTGAATATATCGAGCAATACTTTAAACCCACAGTTATTGATTCGCGGCATAAGGCAGTAAATCCGCAAGTTGGTTCAGAACTTGATGCAATTGGATCGTTTATACTCGATAAAAGCAATGGGTTCACAAAAGAGGGTATTTTGCGAATTAATGAATCGATAAGAACATATGTATACACAATCGTTGGGGCACAAGTAAAAACAAAAACATCAATTATAAGCGGCAAGAGAGAGCTTGAAGCCCAATCTCAGTTTTATACAAATGTAGATGCCAAAATTAAAGGCATAGAAAACATTGAAGAGTCAATAGATCAATACCAAGACATACTTCAACATGCAAGAAGCAAATTAGATTTTGTTGTTGGACTAAACTTGTACATGATACCAAGTGACATGGATCTTTACATAGGCACAATAAACGGATATAACAACTTGCTTACAACAGCAACGACAAGTGATTTTTATATTGGGGTAAATGACGCTGTGAACAGCATAAAAAAAATACCACCGGTTTCAGCCACTGAATTTGATGCAACTCCAGTAATACGGCCCAATTTGAGCGATCAACCTGTAACCCCTACGTTAGTTCCTTTGCCAGACATTCCTTCAGAATTTGACTTAGCCCCAGCTCCCGAGGATAATTTGCTTGATAGCTCTGATTTTGATGCTTCAGATAATCCTAAAGAAGATCCAACAACATTAACGCATGAAGAGCTTAAAATAGGCTTAACTGTAGGGGGTATAATTATAGGAACTTTAGCTTTGGGGTATTTGAAATAATTACTTTGAGGATATAAGTTTACTAACAAATTCATACAAAAGGTACCCAACGGCAATAAATAGCACCCACAAGTTTTCTGCAAGCACACCAACTACAGAAGCCGCTGATTTCATCAAAAGGCTAATAACTGCCCCAATAAGGCCAGGCAGTGCAGCCAATGCTTTGTCTCCCAATTTTATAAGCAAATTTACTAACTTTTGCAGTTGTGCTTTGATCCATTTGCGAGAGCCTGGAGTTGGTTTGGGATCGGGTTTTGGGTCGGGTTTTGGATCGGGTTTTGGATTTGGTGTTACTGATTTTACTGCTGATGTTATGGATTTTACTAATGTGGTAATAGCCAAGCCTATTGCCGTTAATATAACCGTAATTGTGACTCCCTGTTCGCGAAATAGTATGCGGATTTTATCACCAAGCGCCAGTTCTTTACTTAGCATTTTTTCGTATGTGTGTTTTATTGCTTCAATTTGAGTTTTAATTTCCGGTACAAAGCCTGTTATAATATTTTTTTGAAATTCGATTTTAGAATCTAACTCTGCAATGCATTCTTTTCTTATGGCTTTTTGTTCTTCAGTTATATCAACAATAGAATCAGCTACTTCTTGCTCTCGTTGCCCATCATATTCATTAATTTTAATCATCGCTGCTTCAATTTGCCCCTTAACAGTTTTTAACTGTTGGTTAAATCGTCCCACATCACGAACTAATTGCGCATCAAAATTGTTTTGTTGTTGTGTTGATTCATTTTGTGGGTTGTAATCATTTAAAGTTTTTAGAAAAATATCTGTGTTTTCTTGAGTGGAATCTATGACTTGTTGTAAATTTGATGAAGTAACGGATTCAGGTAAACCGGATAATGCCTCATCTACGGCGACTCTTACTGGTGGCGAAACATTCCTGGGAGTTTGATTTTGTCTGTAATTACTCAATAGTAGTCCATTTCTCATAAAATTAGTGCCACCTTGCCCCTTGGGAAGAAGTCGTCCATAATCATTTTCTATAGTACTTGCTGACTTAAATATTTTTTTATCTCTTACTGTAGTTAGTTCTACCTCAAAACCTTGCCATTTTGCATATATAGCACCATCACTTTCTACTCTTAATTCCGCAGATGGTACAAGAGTATCGCTTGTTGCTATTATATAATTGCGAGGAGGGCTAGTAAATACTCTATTAAAAGCAGCACCGGCTATTTTATTTTTTTGCATATTAAGAGCATTAATAGCATTAATTTGTGTGTTGTCTACGGACATACCATCATTACTTCTTAAGTTTGCCAATCTTTGTTCTAAGGCATCAAAACTAGTTATTTCGGTTTGATATATATCATCTGTGAATGATGTTTCTTGAGTGTCTCCTGTTGTATCTTCGTCTCTACCTCCTCTCGCAAAATCATCTAAGTTAACGTCATCCATAATTAATTTTTATTTATATATATATTAGATATATATATAATAAATAATAAAATGAGTATGGAGTATGGTAATAAACTTAATCCTATGAGAAAGTTACGTAAAGCGAAGGGAATTAAAGGCGAGCGCATGACAGTATACAACACACACAATCCAGACACAATTGATCCAAACGGCATTCTAACAGTACGATTTCCAGATTTAGGCCCTCATGATGTAATTATACCAGGGACAGCAAAACTATCGTTTAAAATAGCCCTCAATGCACCTGCAGATGCAAACCGCACAATCGTTAATAACTTGGGTCGCGCAATCGTGAGCAAAATTGAAGTTAAGCTAGAAGGTCAAAGCGTTTACACCCTTAATGACAGTGATATTTTTCACTGTTATCAAGATCTATGGATGACGCAACAAGAGCGTAAAAATTCAGTATATCAAGGAATTCAATCCGAGGCCCTGCGAAAGATTAGAATTAATGCCGGTGATAAGGGTGCCAATGCCTCTGATGTTGCCCTGGGAGATGCCTACAGCAACTTGTTTAGCATTCCGCTTGATTTTGAGTTGCTCAAGGCTAATATGCCATTTCATCAATACGACCTTAAGGACAGACTATCTTACGAGCTAACTTTCAATAATTATGGCAACGTGATTGTGTCCAGTGATAATACTGCAACTTATACAATTACTGGGATTAGTATGGAATTTGAAGTGCTAAACTCTAAAGCCTTAGCAATGGACATTAAGCAAAAGCAAAAAGGCCGCCATATTGTGCTTTATGATCGTGTTATAAGACATACTAAACTACCCCTAAACAAAAGCGAATCAACTTGGAACATTACTCTAGCACCTCAAGCATTCTCAATGAAAGGAATTCTAATTATATTCAAGGAGCCGCAAACCGCATTCAACGGAGACAGTGAAGATTTCTACAACCCCAAAATTACTAAAGTTTCAACTACAATCGATGGTAAGCCCAATCAGATCTATTCTAGCGGTATGCGGGCTCATCAACAGTTCCACGAGATCAGGAAGCATTTCTCAGACGGCAAGAACCGCGATACTATAAATGTTGCAAAAGAATTTGACTTGGCTGATGTAACAGCGGCAGAATACTTTACTAATAAATATGCTCTTTGGCTTGATTTCCGTAGTAACGATGATTTGACATTACACGGTAGCGGCAGGAAAATTGAGGGTGCTAGCCAATCTATACAAATTGAGATTGAGAAGACAGCCCAGGCAGCAGGAGCTCTAAACGCCTACATTTATTACATCGCTGATGCCCAACTTAACTTTGAGAATGGCCGTCTTGTGAATGTTGCCTACTAGCTGGGGGATTGCACCCCACACCCCCGCGTTAAATGAGTTAGTGTTGTTGGGGGTATTGTTGGGAAAAATAAAAAATAAATAAAGATATAATATAATGAGTTTAGTGAAGACACCGCATTCAGCGATTATTTGTGGAGCAACAGCTTGTGGAAAGACTGAGTTTTTATTGAATTTGCTAGAGACCGAGAGAGGGCCTAATATGCATGCTGGTAAATGGGCCCAAATGACCTATTCGCCCAAATACAGATGGATTTTTATATTTTGTCCAACTCTTGAAATAAATAAGACATATCATGCACATAAATGGCTATTTACAGATGACAGAGTAATGTTGATTAATCCTAAAAAGGAGGGTGGTTTGAATCTTGCCCTAAAAAAATATTATTATTTGAATGCGCGACAAGAAGATGGGGAGAGTCTATTTATAATTGATGATTGCAGCGCACTGAAAGACCTCAAAACTAAGAATCAAATGCTGTCAGAAATTGCATTTAGTGGGCGTCATGCTGGTTGCTCTATGTGGATTCTTACCCAAAAATATAACTCTATTCTTACCGACTTCCGCGAGCAAATTAAGTGGCTATGTTTGTTCTATTGTAAAGATCGTGACAGTTTTGCTGATGCTTTGCGCGAAAATGATGTTATTCCGTCAAAAGACGAACGAGATAGAATGCGAGACTTACTTGCACAACATAAACACTCAAAGTTAATATTAGTTACTGAACAACCAACTTCTTATAATTTCTTAAAATAATTATTTTGTTTTAAAAAAATAATTTCTTAAATATAAAATGGACGACGCTAGTATTGATGCATTAATGAATAGTATTCAAAAACTTGAAAACGAAGGTGAACCTTCAAAAAATCTACCTCCTGTAATTCCACAACTTGATCTATCACCGATGCGAGAACGCTTAATTGGAGTTGTTGCGGGAGGAAATAGCAAAGAATATTTAGGCAAAAACATTACAGTAGCTGAGATTGAGAGCATGGAAGAAAAAGCACTGTTAAAAATATACTCGCGATATGATGCATACATCGGCAATGTAATGGCAAAGTCAGTAAAATCAGCATTATGCTCAGCTTATGCAAATGCAGTGGGATTGCTAGCTTCTACACTTTCAAATAACAAACTAGTACTACGAGATGGTGAAGAATTAACAGAAAAGCTAATAAACAATCCAGTAATTAATATTGCTTTGAGTACATACAGTTGCACGCTTTACCATAAGTATGGACATTACTTAGCACCGCTTACAGCAACTCTGCTTACTTGTGGATACATTCACAAAGGGGATTGCACCCCCACAACTCCTGAACAATCAGAAGATAATGAAAAAGTTAAATCGTCAAAATCTCAAAAAGAGAAATAAATTTATGGGTAATTGTGGGTAATTGTGGATAATTGAGGGTAATATTATGGGTAATTGTGAATAATTGTGGATAATTGTGGGTAATATTATGGGTAATTAAGGATAATTTTTAAATAAAAAAAATTATAATTTAATATTATAAAATGTCAGAGCAAAAAGACGATGTTAGTGTATCTGAACCTAAGGCTAAAACTGAGGCGCCGATCGAACCAAAGGTTGTACCACCTCCAGCACCAATTCCAGTACCTGTAACAGCCCCAGCAGTCAAAATCAAAAATCCCAAGAGACAAGAGGCAGGGCGAAAAAATGCCGCAAAACAAAAAGAACTAAAAGCGCAAATGCAAAAGCAAATAGAAGAGTCAGCAAAAATAATAACTAATTATAACGATAAACCATCACAGCCTATTTCCATTCCTGAACTGCCTAAAAAACATACAAAAATTAGCACTGATAACTTGTATTGGCAAGTTCCTGCAGCACTTACTATTTTAATTGTAGGGGGAATTTTAGTATTTCTTCAACAAGGTAATAAAATACAAACAAACAAATTTTCTTCCTCCGCTCCAGTCGCTAAAACAACTGATTCAGCTCCATCAGATAATGTATTTGATTGGTAAGGCATTATGTAGTTGGGATTGTAAAAATTGTAAAGAGCATTGTAGTTAATTATTTTATTTAATTTTTTTTGTGAGCATAATATATAAATGGACACTACAACAAATACACTAGTTAATTCAGCATACAATACAGCCTTGCTGAGTGGGCTTGTTTTCACCAACTGTTTCCTCACAGAAAAGGCATTTGGCACTAAACCAACTAATCTAGGCAAATTTAATATTGAAAATATGGCCAAATTTACTTTTAATCTTTATCTTGCAGATTTAACAAAAACTTGGGTCCAAAAACAAGGATGGCTTCCTGAAAATATTATACCAAGCTCAAGCGTTACACCGGGAAATTAAAAATAAAAAAAATAAAAAATAAATTAAATATATATAATGGCGATGTTAATAGGTGGTGCTGTTGTAAATGCATTAGCTTTTACAGGAAGTAATTTTTTGTTTAGTTTAATTAATGGCGATGCTGAGAGGAAAAGGCATGACTTAGCTTTAGAAGAATTACAAAAATGTAGAGACATATGGAATCAGAAAAGACTAGACAACATCGATTATGCAAACAGACGATTACGTGAAGAAGCAAACTCTGAAAAAACATTCACTCAGATATCTAAAGCCGCTGCAGAATATTATCTCGTTACGGGGCAACATTTAACGCTACAAGATACAGGCCCAGAGCCTATGTTAGAAGATTATTTAGACGAAAATCAAGTCTCAAATATACAGACTGGTGAAATATTTGTTATTAGCACAGGTTTAGTTCTCACTGGTTATTTAGCATACAAGTATTTATAAGTGTGGTTATAATTATGTAATGATGAGCTGGCTTAGCAAATAATGTGGTATTTACATTAGCAACACGTTATTATCACACACCTCGAGTTCACACAGAAGACTTGTTCTGTAGGGGTCATAAGGTCACCACAGAAGACTTGTTCTGTAGGGGTCATAAGGTCACCACAGAAGACTTGTTCTGTAGGGGTCATAAGGTCACCACAGAAGACTTGTTCTGTAGGGGTCATAAGGTCACCACAGAAGACTTGTTCTGTAGGGGTCACCACAGAAGACTTGTTCTGTAGGGGTCACCACAGAAGACTTGTTCTGTAGGGGTCATAAGGTCACCACAGAAGTCATGTTCTGTAGGGGTCATAAGGTCACCACAGAAGACTTGTTCTGTAGGGGTCACCACAAGATTTTTTTCTTTAAGTGAACACTGCCACTGTCCATTTATCTTAGATTGAGTCAACAGGCTATATACACTGCGCATGACCAAAAGACACCGCCGGTGTCCCTTTATCTTAGATTGAATCAACAGGCTATATACACTGCGCATGACCAAAAAGACACCGCCGGTGTCCCTTTATCTTAGATTGAATCAACAGGCTATATACACTGCGCATTGCACAATTCTCAGATTGTTATCTATGTATGGGCTCGTGCATTATCAATTCGGTCTATGCTTCAATCTTTATCTAGTGGACTTTGACACATTGTACACCAATAAATTAAATTATTTTCTGCAGTCTTATTTAATTCAAGGGTACATGTATAGTGTTAATTGCAATAAATTATTTTGTATGCATTTAATATATCATGGCTTCAAAAACAGAAGTAACCCCCCGCACCTCCACTAAGCTATCTAAAATTTATTATAGCCCAAAAGGATATTGGCGTGGAATTGCTGCCATCAAAAAGTTGTCATCCACCGCGAGTGTGTCAGAAGAAATTGCAAAAAATTGGCTAAGAAAGCAAGCAATTTGGCAGATATATCTTCCTGCTCCAAAATATATTCCAAGACCTAAATTTGATATAATTACACCAAATGAAGCCCATCAAGCCGATCTATTATTTTTACCACATGATAAATTACCCCGCGGACGCAAACTATATAAGTATGCTTTAACAGTTGTCGACATTGCCTCGCGTTATAAGGAAGCCCACCCGCTTTCATCGAAAAATTCTGATGAAGTTGCAAAAGCATTTTCTAATATTTATAAACGCGGCCCACTAACATGGCCTAAATTGCTACAAGTTGATTCAGGACGTGAATTCATGGGTACTGTTAGTAACTTAATGGCATTAAATAATGTTGCAATTAGACGTGGTGAAAGGGGTTTGCATAGAGCTCAGGGAATAGTTGAGAGATTTAACAGAACACTTGCTGAGAGGCTATTTGGGCATCAGTATGCGCAAGAATTACTGTTGGAAGCACATGGCAAAGATGCACGATCGAGAGAATGGGTCGCTAGACTTCCAGCCGTTGTTAAGGCTTTAAATAATGAGGTAACTCGATTAATCGGTAAAAAACCTTCTGTGGCTATAACAAATAATCAAATTGAAATAAAATCTTCTGCACCACGGGGTTCCAAATCTGAACAGCGCATACCTACAAACATTGGAGTACGATACTTATACCAACCTGGTGAGTTAGAAGGTGGTGAACAAAGGAGAGCAACTGATCCAATTTGGTCGTTAAGCATAAATCGAATAGGTAATACCATCGTAAAACCTGGAGACCCAATTTTGTATTATTTAGACCCAAAAATAAACCCTCACACACCAAAACGCGGTTTTGTACGTCAAGAATTATTAGTAGTACCTCCTGATACTCAATTACCACCTGGTGGTATTCTGTAATGCCCATATGCTAAAGTGCTAATTCCATCATCTGCAATCCATCGCTTTGTGTCTAAAGGTGAAAGTGATATTTTATTAACATGTATGCCGTATATTTGATGCTTTTCACTCCGTAGCATATTCATGCCATGCCTAATAACTTTTTGATCTTTAAGTACATTTTTATATTGTTCATGCGTAATGTGTTTTTCAACCACGTATTATTTTACGCCTTTTGCTTTGCGGATATTACCATCTGATGTAACTATTGAATACATTTTAGGTCTTAAGCCAACATATTCCTCAACCGCTGCTCCACCGCATTCATCTTTCATTTTGCCAAGAACTTTTTTATTTTTTTCACTGTAAAGAGGGTGTTCTTTAGGATAATTGCTAGTATCGTAAAAATCTGCATGTTGCGCCATATCACGATAAACATCCTCAGTTTCAATATGTAAAAGTAAACTATCTGTGTCGGTGTAAAGCAATTTGCAAGCGCTTCCATACTGTTTTTTAAGATGGTTGTAATAAAAGTCATACATCAGCAATTTACTTAAATCCAAAATACACATTCCTACATATGCGGGCCGATTAAGACATAGCTTACTTTTATACATATGCAATGCAGCTAATTCATTGCTAAATATTTTCTCTCTTGCAAATGTTGGCTTCGCAATTAGCTTTCTTATTTTATTATGCTCATCAGCACGAACCAAATGAACATCAACACGTTTTCTTAAATTTTCCATGGTTTTACCAAACACAGCATTATTCATTAGCTTATACAAGTCCTTCTCGAAATCACTAGTTGCTTGTTTTCGAAGTTCTGTGTTCATTTGAATATATGGCTTCATCCAAGGTGAATGATTAAAACGTAATACTCTATGTATTTTTGTTAATTTCATACCTAAATCAATGCACTGTTGTAAATTTCTGTAATGCAACACATATTTTTTCTTATTACGCAAATTCGGTACAAGTTTGTCTGTATTAAGACTAGTTTTCCCAATCAAGTTATTTTGATAATCTGATAGCCATTCTTTATCTATTTTCATGCGCTCTGGTGCTAAAGGATAATCATTATGCTCATTGTGCATCTCTTTTAAATATTCAAGATCAACTTCTAAAATATAACCATTCTTTGAAAAATCACCATTCTTTGAAAAATCACAGTTTGATAAATCTGTAACCCACTCAAACCCTCCTGTTGGTAAATATTGACTCATTGCCCAACCGTACAAGTTATTCGCATCGTAATATTGAATGTAGCTTGTTGGTTTAGTTGGATCATAATCTGGAACTTTATCATTGTTTGCTTTAGCATATCTCTGACTTACCATAGAAACACCGCCTCGCATACCTTTTTCAATAAATAAATACATGTCATAGTCTGTTAATAACTCAAGTTTAACTTTTGTCTTTTTAAGCAACGCATCCCACGATAACCCTGGACCTGTATAATAGTGAGCCGGATCTAGTTTATAGTGTTTTAAGCATGTATTTCTAAATTTCTCAAATACATCCGCAAGCAGCATTGTATCAGTTTTTAAATACAAGTCATGATAGTCTCCCATGTTTTTACAATCGAATGTATCCCAAACTTTTTGTGCATAAATATAGTCTTCTTGACTAATTCCACAATCCGTTAAACTGCTGTAAAAATCCTCAATAGGAGGTAGTTGTTTATCTTCAAAACGCTCCCAATCATCCATGTACTCGTAAGGAAAAACTCCTTTTCTGAGCAATAATTTACTTTTTTCTTGATCTGGCTCATTTAATTTTGTTATTTTAAATACTTCAGCTGGATTTGCCTTAACCAAATTATCTAATGAAGCTAGTAAAAATTGTGCGCTGTCAATAAATCGTAATTGTCGTAAAGAAAATGAAATATATTTTTCCATGTTATTCGGAATACACTTAATAACACCTTCAGTTTCGCTAATAGCTTGCATAATTAGATGAGAATCATAACCTCGTAAATTATGAAATACTACAGGGATAAAGAACTCTCTATTCGAAGGTTTAATTCGCAGTTTTAAATTACAATCTGAGTGGGCGGCCCCTCTAAATTCCCCTGTAATATGACAATGATCACGTACTTTATATCTTTGAGAAAACTTTTTACAACAAATTGCACATTCTTTCGCCTCAAAATAGCTATTATTTATTTCGTAATTTACATCTTCAAACTTACCTTCAGGACGACAGCGCTTATGGACAGCCTTTTGATTATAACACACTTTCTTATTTTCATTATCAAAACCACCCTCTTCACATATCCAACATTGTTTAGTGTTATAATACTTACTCCACTCTTTAGAAGTTAAAGTATCCATCTTTTTGGGGAATTTTAGCGATTTAATAATATCATTTTCACATTTTTCAACCTGTTCAAAAAACTTACTCATCGCGTCAGGTCCTCGGTAAACTATAGGCTTCTCAGATACTCCATCAGATCTAACAGCTACAATCGAAAATCCGCACACATTGTGAACAGATGTTTTTTGCGTGTTTTTTCTTTCTTCAGGTGCTGGAGCTTTTATTTTCGTAACTAGTGCTTCTAAGTCTGCATATATTACCCATGGTACTTTAAGCTGTTTGCGATAGTTTTCAAACTTTAAAATTGATTTGTTTTTCGTTGGCATTTCTATTTTAAAAGACCTTTCTCCGATCCCTCGACATTCAGGTTTATGCTCCTCAAGTAAATCTGCTCTAATATATCCGTGATGACATCTATCGCAAAAATACTTCTTTTCTTTATGCAAAGTCTGATCATATAAAAGACCATTTAAATTTTTAATCCAAGTATAATGCAAATTTGCTTTTGTGTCTTCACCCCACTCAAATTCCTCCTCATTATCTTTTAATTTTTCAGTTAATAACATCAAACAAATGCGAGGTATTTCTGAAGGCTGACTACTAATATAATAATTTACAGTACATCCTTTTTCCCATCCATACACGTTAATTGCCAAGTTATTTTGTTTTTCTACTTTTTTAATCTGAGTTAATGGAGTAGGAAATTCTATACCTGTAAAATTTAACCCATCATTAGTTGGATAACTTGAAGTTCTATTTGAGTTATCCTTTATTGGAAATAACGCTGATCGTAATGCCCACCTCAAACAATTATCATCTTGGTTTTGTACATTAATAATAACTTTCTTGTTTGCTAATTTTTTTGGTAAAGGAATATAAGAGCCGCCCCTTAAAGGTGAGTATTCCGCAAAATTTAAAAACAATCTTTCAATTCTATCCACAACCCACCCAGATCCCAAGCTAACGTAATTTTCGATACTTGCTATTATTTTAGCATGTGCTTGAGCAAGATCGATGTTTACTAAATTCAGCTTAATATTGTCTTCATCTATATCAACTTTTTTCAAAACGGGTATTTGCTCACTATAAAAACTTGGATGTGCGTATGTTGAGATATTTGTTTGTGGATTGTCTTTTCTCATTAATATTTGCAAAACTAAATTAAATTTTACTCCATTTAACTCTGCTGCTTCTCTCGCTATCCGTGTTGCTGTTATTGGCTTAACTTCTTCTAAAAATGCGACAGGATCATTTCTATTTTCTAAAACTACCATTTCATAACTTTTAAGAAATTTACCAAAAGTATTGGTTAACTTCAAATACATAGCAGTATTAGACGGTTCTAAAGGTGCAGGAAGATCTTCTAAAATTGGTGAATTAAACATAGGATCAATAGGGTTTACATCTGCTAATTCGTTTAAAATTTCATTTTCTATTGATTCCCTGTTATATACCATATTTTTAAGAGGCCCATCACTAATTGGTTTTGATTTTTCTTTTTTCTTTTTTGGTTCAATTTTTATCTTTTCAGGCTCTAATTTTAAAGCGCGTAATAATTCAACCACAAATTTCTTTTTTTTCTTTAACACAGACTTTGTATAAAATGAACTTATTCCGCCTCTTATAAATGATACCGCCCAGTCCTTCGATTGATATACTACATACAAAATACCATTTTCTTCCTTAAACGGTAATACAATTGGTGTTGTAATATTATGAAAAGTATTGAAGTCATCTAGTAACATTTTGTTTCTATACTAGGTAAATAAAAAGTTCAAATTAAATTTATTTACCTATTTAATATTTATTTACATAAAAATGTAATAAATTTAGTTTTAAATCCCTTAACCAATTTTAAAACTACAAAAATCATACCAAAAAAGAAATCTCAAAATTTCCTTTGTTGTATTTGCAGTAGTTAGTTCTGGATCATTTACCTTATATACCACGGCACCAGTAATTACTATCAATACCCTCGCTTTGCTCTCTCTCAGCTTGGATTTATAGTTATAAATTACTGGGTACCTGGTATACAAGAAAAAGAAAAAAATCCAAGCTGAGAGAGAGCAAATCGAGGGTATTAGTAGTAATTACTGATGAGGTGGTATATAAGGTAGATGATCCAGAACCCCCACTTACCTAACTACTTAAACATTATCAAATTGGAATGAATGCATCATAACATGAATAAATGAGATGACTGATTTTTAGAGGTAAACAAAGTCATATTGTGCAAGATTGAGTAACCAGACAAGAAGAAAGTGTTTAACAAACAATGGTTTTTTCTATTGATTCTTATTTTCCATTAATTCAAACAGCCATTTTGGTACTCTCCAAAAAAAATTGAAATTGGCAATTACATTTTTAGACCTACTTGGATGAATGGACACATTTTTTTAAAAATTACCATCAATTCCATCGTCATCTTGTGAAATTCTTGTAAATAAGGCCAACAAAAAAAAGTTGACTTGCCCTCTGGGTCGGAGGGTCGGATTCTTTTTCTTTCTTTCTTTTTTTTAAATTTTACAGGGAGATAGGCCTACTACATAAAAACACATTTTAAAGAAGATTTTTTTGTTTGTTTTTTTTTTGTTGATTTTTTTATGATTTTAAACAAGCAGATACTACTCAAAAACACGTTTTCATCTTTCTTTATTGTTGTGTGCTTCTTTCAATTTTTTTTTATTTTTTTAATTTTTTTAAATAGCGACCCTAGATTTTCGAAAATTCGGGTCGGTCGGAAAGGGCAAGTCAACTTTTTTTTGTTTTTTGCCTAAGGCTTTACAATTGAATGGTGTTCTTTATCATGCATGCTGCTAAAACAGTTATTGTCTGCAATTGTAGTAGGAGAGATAAGCAACGAGAAGAAGATGAAAGGAGGAAGAAGAAGAAAGAAGATGACAAGAAACAGCCCTTATCATTGGAAGAAATGCTGGAAAAGAGATCGGCTGAGCAAGCTGCTCTAGCAAAGGTAAGAAAACATATGAGGGTCATTCAATGAGTTCTTGGCCTAAAGGTAGAAGAAGATGCGGTATACAGTTCTGCCTGATTATATGTGCAGTTAAACTGTTGATTTAATAAGAATAGCATGTCATCCACTATGTAGTTTACCAAGGTTCATTCTGTACAGCCAGAATAGATCAGGGGTATTTAGTCTTCAAATTAATCACAGCATTATGCCAGGGAGTGAAAAAGACTACCAAAAGGGGTGAGGAGAATTGTAGGGTATTGTCATCATTTTAATATCAGAGTTAGATGACTTTATTTTATAGAGCAGTTAGGGAAGAATTCAGGATTCCTGAAAAGACACCCTGCTACTTAAATCCCTCTCCTTGTTACACCCTTATCAGTGCAGGGATCAATGACTGTTAATGAAATGGCTAAATAAATAGAAATTTAGCAGGTAACAGGAAGACTTCCGTAAAATGGTTCAAATAATATTGTGTTTAATTGCGCGTTGTTTTCTGTAAATGTAGAAATTATGTGTAGATAAGTTTGCAATTGTACCTACGTAAAGGTAGGTAGTACTCATCAAAATGTAAACTGATTCTGATTGTATGAGTTATTTTTCCCTCATGCAGCCTAAGTTCTTGACCAAAGAACAGAGAGCCAAAGAAGCGTTGGAGAGGCGTCAGAAAGAAGTAGACGAGACACGGAAGGCTCAGGACGAGGTTAGAAAGAAACAAATGGAGTTTCTTAAAGCGGCTCATCATTCATTTGGTAAGATGGAAGTTTTGAAATTATAATGACCAGGCCATTCACACAGATGTAAAATAACAAGATGCCCTCAGTTATCTCATTATTCACAAATGTAACTTACTACTGCAGTTGAGTAACAAATGCATTTCAAATAGTTAAAATGGAAGATACAGGTTAATCTTGTCCAGGCCTGGAAATAGCACCCGCCCATAGCTGGTAACTTTCAGGCGGGTGAAGATAAAAATGTACCTGACTAACTGGTGGGTAATATGTCAATCTCACAGTATAAAGTGCCATACACTGGCTTGTGGGATTTCTGTCGTGCAGGAATTTATGTGATTTATCAGCCCAACTGGCTGCTTGGACAAAATTTTAAGTTCCAGCCCTGATCATGTCACAGAGCACAAAAATGTGTCTTAAATTGTTCAAAGGATTTTGATTCACTATTAGTCTGTCAAGATGGTTTGACAGAATAAAAACTGTGGTTGGGCATCCTACTTCAGTCTTTTATCGATTGGCTGCTGACCAACGGAAGTGGCGTATCATCACCAAAGTTACGAGCTGTCAGTCCTGACAGAAAAATGTACCAACCAACCAACCAACATTAGTCTGTGTATGTGGAAACTTTGAAAGTTAACAAGAACTAACTGTGTTTCATGCAAATCCTTAACAAGAATCTTTTCAATCATTGATTCCTAGATCTCTGGTGAAGTGCTATTGTCACTTACAAATTACTGTTGAGACCTAGTAATGCTTTATGATCAAATCAACACATGTAAAGTTTTATTTTGCAGGACACAGGTCCTGGAACTTCAAGACAAGTAGCAGTAGTAGGGTTGATTATCATGCATGTTATGTATGAATATCTACAATACGCTTATATACTGTTTTTATTTATCAGCAGAGGACCCACGAGAGAAGGAGAGAAGAGAACGACGAGAGAGGAGAGAGAGAATGGAAGAAGAGAGCAAAGATAAGTCATCAAATCCACGAGATGTTGAGAAGGAAATGCAAGCCATAAAGGTAAATGCACATTAATGCTTTATGATTGTGTGGAATAAACACAGGAGAAGAACTTAAAAACTTATTTAATGTGACGTTATATGAACATATGTAGGCAGCAGAGAAAAGAGCACTAAATGTGTATTCACTAGAGCTTGGTGACTTTGGAAAAAGGCAAAGAACTATCTGCTACATCAAGAAGCTGAAAGATGTTAGTGTAAACTGTTTTTGAAGGTCTGAGCACACATGGTTTTAATTGTGTTTATTTCCAATTTCAAGTGTTTAATTGTCTTATACTTGTGACACAATATCCCTGGCTTCAAGTTCAATCTGTATTCTGACTTTATTCTTTGCTGAAATTGGAATATTTGGAAAGATAACTTATTGATATAATTGAATCCAAACAGGAGAGATATCTTGGTGGTGCCAAGAAGAGACGTCGTGTCAGAAGACTTAATGATCGAAAGTTTGTTTTTGATTGGGATGCATCCGATGACACATCAATTGACTACAATCCTATGTAAGTCATTTATTAAAAGTACATGTATTCAACTATCAAATTTTACATGAACATGGCAAAACCTGCTTAATGTGTGATGTTTTCCTATATAAGTATGTACAGTATATGAGATTAACTGTCCTGTCTGTCGCAAATTTATTAGTTTAAAAGTGAGTGAGAGACTAGCTGATCTATAGGCGCTAGGGTTAGAGAGAACACACGGAGGTCTTAAAATCAGACACACCTATGTCCATTTTGTAGAGAAAAAAGGTTAAGCCCACTAAAAGGTATGTATGTTGATATTGTGTCTATGAAAAGAGTGACTATGGCCCATTATAAATACTATAGGGTGCACAAGGTGGGTCAACAGTGTTTATGTGCATAAAATCTTTGACATATAGCTATAATCAAACTTTTAAATTTGATTTTCTCAAAATGACATTTTTGGACATAGGCAGGTCTGGTTTTAAGCCCTTGACACTAACCTCAAGCTAGCCCTCTCCCAGATATTTGTGAACATACCCCGGACCACCGGATTCCATCTTCCATCAGCTTGATTGATTTCCAAGTCATTGGCAGGGACGACCTGTTCTCAAAGAGAAAGATGGTCAAAGCCTTTGAAAAGAATGTAATCCATTATAAGTGTACAATGCTGCTACCACTCACCAATCTCAAAGTATGTGGCTTGTTACCTCTTTCTGACTGTTAGTGTGATGATCTGATGAAGATGTATACCCTTCTGTTATTATGTTCACATTCAAATGTTTACTTACAGATATAAAGAAAAACATGAGATACAATTGTTTGGACGAGGTCACATAGGCGGTATTGACATCAAGACACAGAAGAAAGATGGCAAATTTTACTCCGAGATGATGGAAAAGAGACGCACAGATCAAGAAAAAGAACAACAAGTGTAAGTCATTTCTTTGTGACACGCAGTAAACTTGGGAATTATATATGCAGCAAAACCAGACCAAGTAATCATGTCCTTGAAAAATTCTGACAAAGGAGAGAAAAGCATTTTGTCTTTTTCTGTTGCCTAAGTGTTTTCTAAAACGCCCATCTTGTGATAGACTATAGTGTATATTTTTAATTACAATTACATGCAATATTCAAATTTCTCAAAAATGTATTGCAAGAAATGCTCAAAATTGAGACAGGCGGATTTGAGTTTGTGATTTAGCGCGATATGGACTTTGTCTCAATACAGAGGGCAATTCATAGGAATCAATGTATAATCAGCCAATCTTTTTCATTTCAGTACACATTTACAGAGAGTAAAGAAGAAAGAAGAGAAGCAGAAATATGATGACCGGCATTGGAAGGAGAAGGAGAATGAGGAGATGCAAGAGAGGGATTGGCGTATATTCCGTGAGGATTACAATATCAGTACTAAGGGTGGACGTATTCCTAGTCCTATACGTTACTGGAAGGAATCGGGATTACCTCAGCATATACTGGATGTAATAGATAAATTAGGGTATAAGGTATGTGTACCAATGGTGGATGTATTCCTGGTCCTATCCGTTACTGGAAGGAATCAGGATTACCTCAGCATATACTGGATGTAATAGATAAATTAGGGTATAAGGTATGTGTACCAAGGGTGGACGTATTCCTAGTCCTATACGTTACTGGTTACTGGAAGGAATCGGGATTACCTCAGCATATACTGGATGTAATAGATAAATTAGGGTATAAGGTATGTGTACCAATGGTGGATGTATTCCTGGTCCTATACGTTACTGGAAGGAATCGGGATTACCTCAGCATATACTGGATGTAATAGATAAATTAGGGTATAAGGTATGTGTACCAAGGGTAGACGTATTCCTAGTACTATACGTTACTGGAAGGAATCAGGATTACCTCAGCATATACTGGATGTAATAGATAAATTAGGGTATAAGGTATGTGTACCAAGGGTAGACGTATTCCTAGTACTATACGTTACTGGAAGGAATCAGGATTACCTCAGCATATACTGGATGTAATAGATAAATTAGGGTATAAGGTATGTGTACCAAGGGTAGACGTATTCCTAGTACTATACGTTACTGGAAGGAATCAGGATTACCTCAGCATATACTGGATGTAATAGATAAATTAGGGTATAAGGTATGTGTACCAATGGTGGACGTATTCCTAGTACTATACGTTACTGGAAGGAATCAGGATTACCTCAGCATATACTGGATGTAATAGATAAATTAGGGTATAAGGTATGTGTACCAAGGGTAGACGTATTCCTAGTACTATACGTTACTGGAAGGAATCAGGATTACCTCAGCATATACTGGATGTAATAGATAAATTAGGGTATAAGGTATGTGTACCAAGGGTAGACGTATTCCTAGTACTATACGTTACTGGAAGGAATCAGGATTACCTCAGCATATACTGGATGTAATAGATAAATTAGGGTATAAGGTATGTGTACCAAGGGTAGACGTATTCCTAGTACTATACGTTACTGGAAGGAATCAGGATTACCTCAGCATATACTGGATGTAATAGATAAATTAGGGTATAAGGTATGTGTACCAAGGGTGGATGTATTCCTAGTACTATACGTTACTGGAAGGAATCAGGATTACCTCAGCATATACTGGATGTAATAGATAAATTAGGGTATAAGGTATGTGTACCAATGGTGGATGTATTCCTGGTCCTATCCGTTACTGGAAGGAATCAGGATTACCTCAGCATATACTGGATGTAATAGATAAATTAGGGTATAAGGTATGTGTACCAAGGGTAGACGTATTCCTAGTACTATACGTTACTGGAAGGAATCGGGATTACCTCAGCATATACTGGATGTAATAGATAAATTAGGGTATAAGGTATGTGTACCAAGGGTGGACGTATTCCTAGTACTATACGTTACTGGAAGGAATCAGGATTACCTCAGCATATACTGGATGTAATAGATAAATTAGGGTAT
The DNA here is from genome assembly GCA_035610835.1 of Ophiura sarsii. Taxonomy (NCBI): domain Eukaryota; kingdom Metazoa; phylum Echinodermata; class Ophiuroidea; order Amphilepidida; family Ophiuridae; genus Ophiura; species Ophiura sarsii. The sequence continues at coordinate 6,608,675 of CM069443.1, forward strand.
AAGGTATGTGTACCAAGGGTAGACGTATTCCTAGTACTATACGTTACTGGAAGGAATCAGGATTACCTCAGCATATACTGGATGTAATAGATAAATTAGGGTATAAGGTATGTGTACCAATGGTGGATGTATTCCTGGTCCTATCCGTTACTGGAAGGAATCAGGATTACCTCAGCATATACTGGATGTAATAGATAAATTAGGGTATAAGGTATGTGTACCAATGGTGGATGTATTCCTAGTCCTATACGTTACTGGAAGGAATCAGGATTACCTCAGCATATACTGGATGTAATAGATAAATTAGGGTATAAGGTATGTGTACCAAGGGTAGACGTATTCCTAGTACTATACGTTACTGGAAGGAATCAGGATTACCTCAGCATATACTGGATGTAATAGATAAATTAGGGTATAAGGTATGTGTACCAAGGGTAGACGTATTCCTAGTACTATACGTTACTGGAAGGAATCAGGATTACCTCAGCATATACTGGATGTAATAGATAAATTAGGGTATAAGGTATGTGTACCAAGGGTAGACGTATTCCTAGTACTATACGTTACTGGAAGGAATCAGGATTACCTCAGCATATACTGGATGTAATAGATAAATTAGGGTATAAGGTATGTGTACCAATGGTGGATGTATTCCTGGTCCTATACGTTACTGGAAGGAATCGGGATTACCTCAGCATATACTGGATGTAATAGATAAATTAGGGTATAAGGTATGTGTACCAAGGGTGGATGTATTCCTAGTACTATACGTTACTGGAAGGAATCAGGATTACCTCAGCATATACTGGATGTAATAGATAAATTAGGGTATAAGGTATGTGTACCAATGGTGGATGTATTCCTGGTCCTATCCGTTACTGGAAGGAATCAGGATTACCTCAGCATATACTGGATGTAATAGATAAATTAGGGTATAAGGTATGTGTACCAAGGGTAGACGTATTCCTAGTACTATACGTTACTGGAAGGAATCAGGATTACCTCAGCATATACTGGATGTAATAGATAAATTAGGGTATAAGGTATGTGTACCAATGGTGGATGTATTCCTGGTCCTATCCGTTACTGGAAGGAATCAGGATTACCTCAGCATATACTGGATGTAATAGATAAATTAGGGTATAAGGTATGTGTACCAAGGGTAGACGTATTCCTAGTACTATACGTTACTGGAAGGAATCAGGATTACCTCAGCATATACTGGATGTAATAGATCAATTAGGGTATAAGGTATGTGTACCAAGGGTAGACGTATTCCTAGTACTATACGTTACTGGAAGGAATCAGGATTACCTCAGCATATACTGGATGTAATAGATAAATTAGGGTATAAGGTATGTGTACCAAGGGTGGACGTATTCCTAGTCCTATACGTTACTGGTTACTGGAAGGAATCGGGATTACCTCAGCATATACTGGATGTAATAGATAAATTAGGGTATAAGGTATGTGTACCAATGGTGGATGTATTCCTGGTCCTATACGTTACTGGAAGGAATCAGGATTACCTCAGCATATACTGGATGTAATAGATAAATTAGGGTATAAGGTATGTGTACCAAGGGTAGACGTATTCCTAGTACTATACGTTACTGGAAGGAATCGGGATTACCTCAGCATATACTGGATGTAATAGATAAATTAGGGTATAAGGTATGTGTACCAATGGTGGATGTATTCCTAGTCCTATACGTTACTGGAAGGAATCGGGATTACCTCAGCATATACTGGATGTAATAGATAAATTAGGGTATAAGGTATGTGTACCAAGGGTAGACGTATTCCTAGTACTATACGTTACTGGAAGGAATCGGGATTACCTCAGCATATACTGGATGTAATAGATAAATTAGGGTATAAGGTATGTGTACCAAGGGTGGATGTAATCCTAGTCCTATACGTTACTGGAAGGAATCGGGATTACCTCAGCATATACTGGATGTAATAGATCAGGGATAGCACTGGATCCAAAATGTGAGAGGTCCCATGACATTTTTCAGGACCCCGTAGGACTTCAAAAAACAAATTTAAGGGGTCCCCCAAGAAAATGAGGGGTCCTGAAGTTTGGGTATTTTAAAAAAATACTTTTTTACGGGCAGTTTTAATGGATTTATATTGTGAGCAAAGGATGGATATGTAATTTACAGACTTTCTTAAGGTTTCCATTTCCACACATCGTCAAATTTATGGGGTCCCTTCAATTTTGATCGGGACCCGCAAGTCTTTCCAATTTGAAACCTGACGCGTCACTATTAGAAAGTGAGAGGTCTAGGACGCGCAGACGCGTCAGAATGCGACCCCTGTAATAGATAAATTAGGGTATAAGGTATGTAATATACCTCTCTCGAATTGTCATGGATTTCACTCTTTTTTTTGATCAAACAGTTTCCTTGAGATTTGAGAAGCTATGGAAAATACATATATAGCTAAACAAGGGTGCGTACCACTATTATGATCAATGTGCATTGCAGTCTACTTGAAACGTAATCACAAAGGAATACCCTTCTTGACTAGATGATTTCGTGAACTACGGTCCATTTTTGGCCAAAATGATCGTGTCATTTGATGTTTACATGTTTATATGAATGAATTTATTATACTTAAAGAAAAAAGGTTGATTTAATTTTAATGTCATTTTGTGTTATAACCTGCAGATGAATATACACTGTGCGTTTGCTCTAGGAGCAAAGATTTCAGTGTTGAAAATTCAAACCTGTTCTAAATGAGCATAGATAGAAAAACCGAATATAGGAAAATCTGCACTCAAAATTTAAAACTATATCCGTTTTATACCACCACACATTTTTTTATAATATGAGTTTGGAAGGCAACTTGAAATTATAGATGTTCTTTGAAACCTATTTTGCCATAGAAAAGTATTGACTATAGCGTTACACTGGTCAAACAGGTGTATCGTAACGTAACTATGATGTTTAAATTGTAACTCTCCTCAACAGGATCCAACACCCATTCAAAGACAAGCCATTCCTATAGGTTTACAGAACAGAGATGTAATAGGTGTAGCAGAGACTGGTAGTGGTAAAACAGCTGCATTCTTGATTCCTTTACTGGTATGGATCACAACACTACCCAAATTGGAAAGGTGAGATAAAAAAGGAGGGTCATTTCCTGTAGCATAAGTACAGAATGTCTCTCAGAACATTGTTTCAGATTGAAAAGAGATGTAAACACTTTTTGGAATGAGGGAGGAGAAGTTTAAATACCTTTTGAGAAATTGTTTTGTGGCAGCACTAAATACTACTTTGGTTTTTTTTGTTGGGTCATATTTAGTTATCTTGTTCTGAGATGCATACCTTGGGAGAATAATAGGTTTATACCCATGAAATATGAAATTCCTCCATATCAATCAACCTAATCGTTCATCGTGTGTGAGTTTACATCATTCTTAAAAAGACGCTTAGGAAAAGATATTGTATTGGAAAAGGTATAATACAGCTACTCTCTGAATACTACCAGGTGGAATGTCCCCAATTCTGAAATCCTACTTTGATATTGTAGTGCAGTTATGTATGAAATTGGATAACAAAACCGGATATTATGTTTCAATTGATGCAGAGAGGAAGACACAGATCTTGGTCCATATGCTGTCATCTTGGCTCCCACTCGTGAATTGGCACAACAGATAGAAGGGGAAACCGTCAAATTTGGCACCCCACTCGGTGTTCGTTCAGTCTCCATTATTGGTGGTATCTCTCGAGAGGACCAGGGTTTCAAACTTAGACGTGGAGTAGAGGTTGTCATAGCAACACCGGGTCGTCTTATTGATGTTCTGGAGAATCGTTATCTTGCTTTAGGACAGTGCACATATGTGGTTCTGGATGAGGTAAGCGTGATAATAATTACACATTTATATTTAAATGTTTAATTGATAATCCATTGTTAAATTGAAGTAGTGGATATTTTCATTACATATGTGTAGAACTTGGCTTAATGTTACGCATAATGTAAAACCACTTAATTTCGTGAAGGATTTAATTTCGCCAATTTTCTCGAGGGATGCGGATTCGTGAAACTGACAATTTTGCATTGAAAATAACAGTAACATATTCGCAACATGAAATGCCTGCTAAAATAGCAGTTATTTTAAATTGTGAAATAAATTATTTGCGAAATTATAGTGTTTTACAGTATCCAAAAACAAAATTTCCCTCCAAAGAAGTAACTGATGCGTAATTTCCCATATGTGTACTGTCGCGGCCATAGGTGCAGTTGTCGGTAAAGAGAGACAACTGCACCATTTTGATGTGGCTGTACACAAATTGTCCACATTTTCCAATCATGATTTGAATTCTGTCAAAGGATTAAAGCTGCATATAAAGTTAACCTATTTAAGAAGAAAAAAGAATTAGAATGAAAAAAAAAGAATGTTACAACGATATATTAACAAATAAATGGGAATTTTGAATCTGATAAACAATGTATTATGAAAGTTCACATTAACTATAGCAAGTTGCACATTATGTACTCACTCTGCCACATAGAATATGTGTACAGCCGCAGCAAAATGTTGCAGTTGTCTTTCAAAGATCTTTGTTGGTATTAAAATACCAACAAAAATGACACTTTTGTGGTTAAGATTGGATACTGCTTTCTGAATTTATGAAGAAAAATTACTGTAAAATTGTTCATGCCTAATTACATCAATATATCAAAATGCATTTTATCACCAACTTTTGCCGCTACAGTACGCATATAATTAATTATATGTTTATTTTACTCCCATGACATTATAGGCTGATCGTATGATAGACATGGGTTTTGAGCCAGACGTTCAAAAGATCCTTGAGTATCTTCCTGTATCTAATTTAAAACCTGATACAGATGATGCAGAAGATTCATCTATAATCATGGCTAACTATGCGACCAAGAAGAAATATAGACAGGTGAGTGGAATTAGCATCAAGAATATGTTGATAAATCAATGGCATAGTCAGAGGGGATTGGGGAAGCAGATCCATGTCTGAAATTCTTTTTGCAATTAGAGACTGTTAGCAAATCAAGGTTGCATAGAAAAGGGAGGACAAAGCACTCTATCTTCAAAATTGAATGGCTTTGGAGCTAAAATTTTGTGTGGGTGTGTGTGTGGGGATGTTTTGTGCAAATTCTCCAGAAATAACATTTTGCTAACTGTGTTGGCACTTAAAAAAGGAAAATTGCAAAAACATTTTGTGCGCTGCATGTACATTTCTTCCAGATGACTCGAGTCGGCCAATGAACACACGTCACATGAGGTTAACCTCCTCTATTGTGTGCATCTTAAGTTGCGCAATACATAAACTCGACCTCACAGCACTGACCTCACAGCATCTTCATACAAACTTGCACGCGTGACACCTTTGATCAAGAAGGTTGGTAAAGATCCTGAAGATCTTAACAACTATAGACCAATATCAAACTTGAAATTTTTGTCCAAGGTTGTCGAACGAGTAGCAATGTCACAGTTGCAGGAGTATATGCAAGAAAATGGACTTTACGGAAAGGTGCAATCTGCGTACAGGAAGAACCATTCTACTGAAAGTGCATTACTTCGAGTCCACAATGACGTCCTTCGTACGCTTGATCATCGGAAGGAAACTATTCTTGTGTTGCTTGATCTCTCGGCCGCCTTCGACACGGTTGACCATCATATTCTTCTGAGGCGACTGAGGGATCGATATGGTATTTGCGGTGATGTTCTGCAGTGGTTTAAGAGTTACCTTCATGACCGGAACCAATGCATTGCAATCGGTAAGAGCTTGTCAAAGAATCATCATTTGCAATGTGGTGTTCCACAGGGATCGGTTAGTGGCCCCTTTGATTTTACAATCTACGCTGCTCCTTTAGAGGATGTTATCTCAGAACATAGTGTTAACAAGATGATCTACGCTGACGACACGCAGGTGTATCTTTCTTTTGATAAGTCGGATAGAGCCAAGGATTTGGAAAAGGTTGAAGAATGTGTTCGCGATATAAAGCAATGGACTGCGGCTAATCGGCTTCTGTTAAATGATTCCAAAACAGAAGTTGTGCACATGACGTCGCGTTTCTCGAAAGACATCTCTTCCATCTCATCTTTGACAATTGGGCAGTCGGAAGTAAATATTGTTGACGAGGCGCGCAATTTGGGAGTTGTTATGGACAAGCATATGACTTTGACTACGCACGTGAACAACGTATGTCGCTCTGCATACTTTGCCATTCACAAGATCGGGCAAATACGCAAATTCATCGACAGAAAAACAGCAGAAACTCTTACGCATGCTTTCGTCACCTCCCGTCTGGACGCCAATAATAGTTTGCTATACGGTCTTCCTGCCACTACGCTTGCAAAACTCCAACGTGTACAAAATAGCGCTCTTCGCTTAGTAACTGGTGCAAAGAAGGACTGTAGCATTACTTCACTTCGTCGTGAGCTACATTGGTTACCCATTAAGGATCGCATAATCTTCAAGCTTCTTCTTATCACATTCAAGGCAATCCACGGTATGGCTCCATCCTACCTTTCTGAACTTATCACTACCTACGTCCCAACGTGCACTCTTCGATCAAGTTCACAACTTTTCCTCTCACCTCCACCTAGTCGTGAGGTGTCAACATTATACTATGGCAATAGGGCTTTTTCCGTCGCTGCCCCAACTTTATGGAACAAACTTCCTGCAGAGGTCAGAAATGCCAACACCCTTGCCACGTTTAAGCGGCTTCTTAAGACACATCTTTTTAATAACCCCATGTAATTGTGATTTTTATGGATTACAGCTGTGCGTGTTGGACTTTTAATCCGGTGCTTTTAAATTGTTGGTGTTTTTAGATTTATAGAACTATGGACCTTGATTTTAACAATGGTGTTTTATCACTTATATTTGCGTGCAATCATTATGCAATCATAAATGTTTTTACTGTTGGTCATTGTTTAATATGGTATATTTTAAGGCTTTTTAGTTGTAGTTTTTAAGATTTTACTGTGTAAAGCGCTCAGAGGCCTTTTCTTGTGTTGGGCGCTATATTAAGTACATTATTATTATTATTATTATTATTATTACTGAGTGGTTACCGGATTTCTATGAATTTTCAAGCATTTTGTGTTGATCTAATCCGAGTGCGCCTGTGTATGTTGGGCTGTGACCAGGAGGGAATGTCAGCCAACTCGGCCTTCGAGAAAACTCGGCCAAGACAACTCGGCCTTTGAGACAATTCGGCCATAAGGCGACTCTGCCTTAAAGACAACTCGGCCTACGAGACAACTCAGCCTCCATACAAATTTTAATTGTAACATATTTTCTGATACAAGGCCATTTTAAAGTTCGTTTTAAAATCAATGGCATTGAAGGACATGTGCGAAATTTGTGCGATACTCGATGTATACCTACTTGGGTCATCCCATAAGTACTCTTCCCCAATGATATTATTGTCACCAAGTTTGGTTGACAGTGATTGAAGTCTTGACTTTTCATATTAAAGCACTGAACAGTCCAACCTAACTACATGGGCTAACACCTACAGACTACAGACACACCATCTCACACACACGGAACGTATAGGGAGATAAAATGCGTAAATTTGATTTCCAGAAGGCGACAAATCAAAACAAATTTTGGAAACAATTGTTCTGTAATACAAGAAAATGTTGCCTTACATGTATATGGCAAGTTGTCACATCGGCCGAGTTGTCTTACTGCTGAGTTGTCTCGGAGGCCAAGTTGTCTTATGGCAGAGTTGTCTTGAAGGCCTAGTTGTCTCAAAGGCTGAGTTGTCCTGATTCCCAAGAAGGATGTGTACATCTGTCCATTGCTTATTTTGAAATCCCTTTTTCAAATTTAAGTTTCGGTATCATTATAACAATGGCAAGTTAACTTCTCTGTGTTAGTTTAACTGGACGATTCTGGAGCAGAACATGCAACTCATCATGCTTTCAAATATTTTTGATACAGAAATTATGACATGGTTAAAAACAATGAACATGATATAGTATTTCAGCTTTGATCTGTTAGTTACTTATATCTGATCTGCAATATATTATTTGTTTCCCCTCTACAGACGGTGATGTTCACAGCTACCATGCCTCCCGCTGTGGAGCGTGTTGCTAAGAGTTATCTGAGACGTCCATGTGTAGTATATATTGGTTCTGTGGGTAAACCAACTGAGAGGGTTGTACAAGAGGCTTACATGATGAGTAATCAAGAAAAGAGGTAATGTTAGAATAGTAATTTTAAGCTTCGTGAGAGAAGTATTTCATTGAATCGGACAGTAGTCACATTTGAGCTTATTGATGAATATTCTGAACATCATATTTGGAACAGTGATGTATTAAGACTGTTGACTGGTTCATTTAGGAATAATCTATTTATAACAGGCTTCCTTTATACATGTGCAAGAGGTCTACATGTGAAGCTATGTGAGAAAATGATTTCATTTTATCTGACAATAGTCATATTTTAACCAATTGATGGCTATTTAGTTGATCTCATTTGTAAGAACTGCCCATTTGATTCACATGAGCTTATTTAAGGTGGAATTTTGGAGATGCCTCTTTATAGATGATTATAACTGAACTCATAATGGTGCCTGATGAGGTGAACATTGCACTTATTCATTATAGCAGAAGTGTTATAGTGACAAGCGGAAATACCTCTCACGTTTACGCCTTCACAGAAGAAACACTTCTAATTTTGAATTACATTTAATGAACTGTGACATATTTAAATAATCTCTTATAATAGATGTTAAAAGTGTATTGTTGTTGTATGTAATGGATGATTTAGACCTTAATAAAGTATTATAAATCCACTATCTCTATCTATTTTTACAGGCATAGACTTATCAAACTTCTGGAGGAAGGCATAGATCCACCTATTCTCATATTTGTCAACCAAAAGAAAGGATGCGATGTCTTGGCAAAATCATTGGAAAAGTTTGGGGTAAGTTTGATATCACTTTAGTTTGCCTTTACACAAGACTATACACATGTGACCAGTCACATTAAAAGGGGGCTATTGTCTGCAGTATGCATTTTAACCCTAAACCCCGGCGGTATTTTTTGGGGAATAATTATATATCAGAGGAGAAAAGCAGATCAATTTTCTTTGGGAAAACCAGCACCCCCGACACCAGGGATCGAACCTGGGTCGCTTGTGTGGCAGCCCGACATCATCTAACTGAGCTTAGAAGGCATCTCACAAAACCTTAAAGCTAGCCTACCACTTATGCAGTTCACCACAGACGAACTGGTCATACACCTGTTTACTTGCTGACAGACTATACAGAGTTAACATGGGAATTGTGACCTTGTCAAATTCCCAAGAGAACTGGAGGGGGCTAGCAACCAAGAGTGGTAGCATGCCTTTAATATTTTGCTTTGCATATAATAGCCCCCTGGGCACGCTATGACATTAGGGAACCACACGCTACCAGCACCTAGTGAGAGCCGTATGTTGTAGCATTTAGTTCTGTTAGGGTAAATTGAACATGAAAAAGGTCGCCTATGTAGCAGTCCGACACCTATCTAACTGAGCTAAGGAGGCAGCCCTGTGCATTTGATAGCCAAAATACTTATGACTAGGCTAAGTTCTGATAGCTTACTCTGAACACCTAAATTGTCAATTTTGTGGAAATGGATGCATTGTTTTGCCAAAAGTGGGTTGAAAATAATTCATTACTCCTAAGACAATATTTTGAGGTATAACTTCTTTTCCGGATATCTTGTTCATATAAGCTGTATGGTGTTCATCTCCTGCGTAATTGCTTTTTGCTTCTTCTTCATGCTTCAGTCATAGCTGTGCACTATACTATTCCATTCTCTTTTAATAACTCTAGTGATTATATATTCCTGTTGTTCACAGTACAATGCTGTTACACTTCACGGTGGTAAAGGCCAGGAGCAGAGAGAATATGCCTTAGCAAGTCTTAAGGATGGTACCAAAGATATTATGGTGGCAACAGATGTAGCAGGACGTGGTATTGATATCAATGATGTAACATTGGTTATCAACTATGATATGGCAAAGAGTATTGAAGGTAAGATATATTATGGTAATGATCACCTTATTAGGAAATACACATGCCTTATTTGATGTGGTATTGATATCAATGATGTAACATTGGTAATCAACTATGATATGGCAAAGAGTATTGAGGGTAAGAGATATTATGTTAATGATCCCCTTATTAGGATATAAACATGCCTTATTTGATATGGTATTGATATCAATGATGTAACATTGGTTATCAATGATGTAACATTGGTTATCAATGATGTAACATTGGTTATCAACTATGATATGGCAAAGAGTATTGAAAGTAAGAAATATTATGTCAATGATCACCTTATTAGGATATAAACATGCCTTATTTGATATGGTATTGATATCAATGATGTAACATTGGTAATCAACTATGATATGGCAAAGAGTATTGAAGGTAAGAACTATTATGGTAATGATCACCTTATTAGGATATAAACATGCCTTATTTGATGCGGTATTGATATCAATGATGTAACATTGGTAATCAACTATGATATGGCAAAGAGTATTGAAGGTAAGAACTATTATGGTAATGATCACCTTATTAGGATATAAACATGCCTTATTTGATGCGGTATTGATATCTATGTTGTAAAATTGGTAATCAACTATGATATGGCAAAGAGTATTGAAGGTAAAAAATATTATGGTAATGATCACCTTATAAGGATATAAACATGCCTTATTTGATGCGGTAGTAATATCTATGTTGTAAAATTGGTTATCAACTATGATATGGCAAAGAGTATCGAAGGAAAGAAACATCCTAATAATTTGACATGATTTGGATTTGTTAATCCTTTTCAAGTCTAAGCTCTAATGATTTACTGGACCCTCCCTAATTAAGCGAGTCTGATTTCAAAAATCTTCAATCTGATATTATTACTGCATTTCATCTTCTATTTAATTAATCAAATTATGAAATGTATGCACCATATACTCTTAGTCCAAATCTCTCAAGACTTTATTGTTACTTATTATTACTATTGTTAAACTGTTTGGAAACAAACCTAAACTTAGGTGAATTGAAATGGAAATAAACGATCCCTTTTTATGCAGCCAATAGATCTGATTAGCCAACAATATATTTCTGATATTCTGATAAGTCTCCATATAAAAAATAATTTACATTGGAAAATTGTTGGATAACATTTAAATCCAATTTGTATTATTTTATTTTATAGACTATACCCATCGTATCGGTCGTACTGGCAGAGCAGGCAAGTCTGGAGCAGCTATTTCCTTCCTAACAGAGTCAGATTCGCACTTATTCTACGATCTGAAACAGTTACTTGTGAGTAGTCCTGTGTCGACGTGTCCGCCACAACTCTCCAATCATCCAGAAGCACAGAATAAACCAGGAACTATTCATCAGAAAAAGAGGAAAGATGAAATGATCTTTGTGAATTAGAAACTGTATTACTTAGGCTCTCTACGCTCGCACCGAAAATCATTTGAGCAATATCCTAGAAATTCATCTTGTCTCAATATATCGGGTTTATATGAAATCTGATGATCATAATGTGCAACATGTCATCTGTAGTATACAGCTTTAACTATAGGGGTTTAATAGGGGTTTAATTGCATGTTTAATTTCATGAATTAAATTGTTATAACAATTAATTGTTGTACAGTGCAACAGGCCATAAACACTTCAAAATACATATTTTCATATTTTAGGCCAACGTTCGAATTTGGATGATCCCATCAACTTTGGACTTTAAATAATATATAGACTCGGACAAACTTTGGACTTTCACAGAGTTCATACTTGTATAGCATCTTCCAGTTTGTGGTGGGTGATATGCATCTTATTTACATACTGTTTTAAGTTGAATAATCAAAAAGGTGTTTTTGCCCTGTCATTTCAATGTTTTAAAATATTTTCCAACGATTTCTTTAGACATTGTGGCTGAACATGTTACCTAAAACTTGTACAAGAGGATTTTTCAATTGTTATGTTATGATAATGAAAAGTGTGGAGCGTTTATGATCTTTTGCAATGTACTCAAACAAAAGTAATATAACAGTTGTTATCTTTTGTGTGTGCATAGAATAAGAGTTTATGATGAGATATGGACAAGATTTAAACAAAGCTCTTGAACCACTACATCAGCTACAGTACATGGAATTTATTTAAGTTACTATTTTTGATAGTACACAATAACAATGAGTAAACTTTTCATATTATTCAAGACACATCTGTTTCGTATAAAATAATTTCCGTTCACACTCCTAAGTGAAATAATGCATGAATGACAACCTGGTATTGTGCACGGTGGAATAGCTTGATGCGCACAAGTGGAAGGAAGTCCATTTGAAACATTAAATTTGTCTTTAATAAAAAGATAAGTTTACTCATCGTAATTGCGTATATTGCTCCCATGTGGAGCACTGTATACAACTGTTTCATATATATTAAATAGTATGTATGATTACACAGACAAACATCACTATATTTAAAGCTCATATCTGTACCAAAATAAATTAACAATAGCATATAAGTTAAGAGTTTAACGGGTTCGCCGTAGGACAATGACAATGGCATGTTTGGTATCAAACAAATTTTCCAAGTCTCAGCTTTACAAATCAAGTTGCAGTATATAGTGACTTCCTAACTATCACAAAGGGTGTCCATACTTTTGGGACACCCTGTACAATAGGAAATCCCAATGTTCATGTTACACTTGGAAAATGCTGCCTCGTGTATGTGCGGAAAATGCTGCCCCATGTATGTGCACAAGTTGTCCACACTTTTTAATTAGCTGGTTTTGGTCAAGAATATTTACACTGACATCTACCGTCATTATACTCAGTCAATGCTCAAAATGATTTGCAGGAAGAAGGTATCTTGGCACGGTTTTCCTTTAATTACTTGTTATAGATTTTAACATGATCTGGCTAAATTGCACATAATGGAACTGTTTAAGGGATATGCAGTAGTATTGAAGAAAACAAATTAATATAATTTACTTCAGAATTCAAGATGAACATTAATAATGGTCATTTTTGCTGTTGCCACTCATGAAATCACAAAAGCAGCCTTAATGCCCAGCATGTTTTATATTGTGACTATTTATAAGAGTTTTATAGCTGGAGAGCACACATGGTTTTTAAACACATTGGAACACACTACCCTAAATCACAGTCAAAGGGCAATCAACCACCCAAGTTGGCAAGGATGTCCACTTATTTTTACCAACTTTAAAAAACATTTGGTATATAACTCACATGTGTCAGCCGAGACCGGAAAACAACTATGCTCCCCATCTACAAGAGTGAAATTCTTGTCTAAGCCTAGATCAGAATATTTGAAATTGTAAAAAGAGGGCTGATTTTTGTGAATCCTTACAAGTGTAAGTTCATACATGTAATACAATTGTAAAAATGTACAAATCCCAGTTTGTATCAAAATTGAGGGTGCGGCCTCCGAGAGATCACTTAATAAACCTTTAAAATATTAGATTGTTTTCATATTTTTGTATGGAATTTCATCAAGGATTAGTATAACAATTACCGTAAGCCTATCAATCATATAATTAAAATATAGCATCATTATGTTCTGAAATTTGAATCTAGTTAATCTCATATGTGACCCGTCGCATCAAAATTGACATGTTGGAGGCCCGATTCAAATCTGAGTTATTGGTATGACTTGAAAGAGCACATTTTAAGCTTTAAAATGACACCATGTTGAAGGCAATCAGACTTTGTAATCACAAGATATGATTTGAAGAAGCATATTTTTGTCTCTTATTTTCGTTATATTTCACTAAATATATTGGCCTCTATCTCAAAACTGTGTTTGCCGACACCGTGTCCATTTTGACGCGACTGGTCACATATTCACTCCATTCCCTTAAAGGGCCAAACGTAATCCAAGAATATTGTGATGCAGCACATCAAAGGTAGCAAATGCCATTCATTTCTTCTCTTTACAAAAGCTTCAAAACAATACCTTGTTCTTTAAGATTGTTCACCTCATTATACACAAGACTTTTATCAAGTTCTGTATTTTTCTGTCCAATTTTAAAGAATGTTGCTGCATAGCAGTGACGTAACTAGGATTGTGATTGGGTACATGTCATATTTTGTTATTAACTGACAAAAGAGCCGGATGAATAACGGGTGGGTCCAGGGGGAACTTTAGAGCCCCTAATGGGGTCCAGCAGGAGGGTCTGGTGGGAGTGCAGGGGAAGATCCCACCACGCTCTTGAGTTTTGGCCTGTTTTAAAAGATGCTGCAGTCAGGCTATTCAAGCTTTATTTGTTGTTGGTGAAAAAATCAACATCCGGGTATCAGAAGGCCTGTGTCTTGTCGGCAGGCCATTTGAACTCAACTGATTGATAATCGTACATAAATATAGGGGTTGGGGCTATGTCCCCTTTCGATGTGCTGCACCACATTTATTGCTACCTATAACATCATAAGTATTCTGATTTCCTAATGAATTTGCAAGTAGGAATCTTATTAAAATGCCTTTTGTAAAGTTTCCTAGACAAAAGAAATGTCATTGTTTTATACCAACCATTAATTTGCAATCTTCGTACAGGTAATAAAACACATGCTGTGAATTGTGATTGATAGTTAGAATAGAAGAAAACTATTCACAAAAGATAGTTTGTTTCAAATGTAAAATCTGTTAGATGTATGGGGCACTCACTCTGTAGGGGTAAGTAGGGCATTGTTTATATACATGTATGTAATAATTTGCAATAAACTTGCAAACTAAATTCATGTTTGAGTGTTGTGTTTTGTTTTGTCAGGTCAGATCTCGTTGGTTAAATTTCATTGATATAACTATAGATTCATAAACATTGGTCGATCGGTTATTGATTTGGACCTATTCAATTTAATGTTAAAGGAACGATAATGGACCAATCACCACAATATCGGCATTGTTTAGATCTAAATTAGATGCTATTGGTTTCACCAAATATCATGTGTCCGGGCATGAATTTAAACTATCCAAGCAAATAACGCGCTATTCAAATGTGCCATCTTAAGTGACACATATTGATCATCATTTTCTAATCCTTCTTGTATAGCCTAGATATGAGGATTAAATTAGAATGAAAATCAATTTGGACAATGGCACGAGAAAATTTTGTCATTATTCTGGATATGAACTGCCTGTGATTCAAGACACAGGAAAGCATAGTAACATTTGTGCCAATGATCAGATTAAGATTTTAAATCACTGCCTCCCCTTAATTGGAAGATATTACCTATACTGAAATGGTAAACCAGCCATAGTCTGTGAATAATCAGCTATACCTGAATGAATAACATACTCTGAATCATCTGCCTATGATTTCCTGAAGATGCCATTGAAATGATTCTGAAGAATTGCATCTCTTGAAATTTACCCATTATTGGAAATGTTCATTTTTTATTTTGGTTATTGCAAAATTGTGTTAGTGCTTATTAACTCCGTATAGCAGCTCTCATTCAAGCCATACTGGAAGCCCTCTGAAACCTGGGTATGACCCTAGTAGGCCTATACAAGGGTGGGTACATGAACTGTTATCAATAAATAATAACAAAAAAGATGTCTCCTTTTGATCCAAAGACTGCTAGTCCTTTCAGTAGCGTAGCCAGGGGGCAGAGTCCCCCCCCCCCCCCCCCCCCCCGAAAAAAATTGACCGGGAAAATTGGGAAGGCAAAAGGAAGGGAAAGAAAGGGAGAAGAGGAGACAAAAAGGACAGAAAGGAAGACAGGCAAATTAGTTGGAAAATTGCAGTTTTTCATGCCGGCATGGGAGTGGGGATGTATCGCCTCTAGGGGTGGCAAGATTACGAAAATCTCTAAAATGGTGCCCCATTTTTTTCAGTCGGCTCAGGAAACTTGAGAGTGGGGGAAGGGGGTAAGGGCATGTTTTCTTCAAAACCCGGGCGAAAAATGGTCCTTGTAAATGGTTATAATGCACTACATCCGAAAAGTGGGGCGGGGGCACAAATACCTTCTGTCAGTGGAATTTTCCCCCTCCCCCCTGTAGCTACGCTACTGAGTTATGACTTGACATTATTAGTGCCCAATGACTTCCCTAAATCTAATGACTCAGTCCGTCCAAGTGAAAATAAAATAATTGAAATTATTTCCAAGAGTAACTTGACTTGGGACTCAAAGATTTATTCAATTTGTATACCCACTATGTATCGGTGGTTTGTGACCCCGGGTTTGTGACTAGGTCACAACACTGTTATTTGGTACCTGTCCTGCCCCAATCTAGCAAAATGGGCGCTTTAAATCTTTATCATGGGCCGAGTTGCGCTGTGCCCAGGGAGGGTGGGCGGGTGGGGTGGGTGTACAAGGTCATGGTGATCGATGATTGGACCGTTGAACAGTAACTGGTGCATGGCACGCACACGCGTCCTTTCTCAAATTTCTTCCCCTCTCACCCTGTGATTTTTTTACTTGTCAGTCACTACTATACTAACCCCTCTTGTAAAAAAAATATCTCACTGATTCCTGGACTGTAGTGAATTCCTAATGAAAAAGGCCTGGAAATTTAAACAAAAGGTGAGATTTTCGTAGGGCCGGCTACGCTGCAAAAACTCTGGTGTTAATAGTAACACCAAGGGTGCTAATTTTAACACCGAGAAAGTGTTCTGAGAGGACGACACCCGCGGGTGTTGATTTACACCAGTCTTTGGTGTTAACACCCTACCAGGTGTTAATTTAACACCTTCTTGGTGTGTTGAAAGGACCACGCCCACTGTTCATATACCAGACTCCAGTGCAGTATGCAGTGTTGATTAATCAACACCAGAGTTTGGTGTTAGATAGGATGAAGTAGCCTACTACTTGTAAATAAATGCTTGCAAATCAAATAATTCACTATTCAACAGTTCAAATTTATTAAAACTTGAAAGTTCTAGTGAATTAATGTTCTTACTTGCCATAACATTATGATATGGTGCATGTTGCAGATCGAAATATACGGATGACATGTATACAATCCAAAGTGTTACGAAACTAATATAACCAACCTCAGTCCCTCTTACTAAGTTTTTCCAGATTACAGGAGATGTGTGAAATAATGCACTAGGTTTAACACCAGAGACCCAACTCCATGTGCAGTGTTACATTTTTCAAACTCAAGTTTTTGCAGTGACACCAAGTGGTGTTAATTTAACACCAAGACGCTTAAAAGTGTTGCACATTTAGGGAGTGTTCCCCGGTGGTGGTGGGGTGGGGGTTGGCCAACTTGTATTTTTGGGTGTCTGAACTTTTTGACCCCCCCCCCCCTTTACAAATAGTAAAAACTTTTTTGACCCCCATTTACAAGGTGAACAACTTTTTTGACCCCCCCCCCCCCCCCCCCCCCCTTAAATTCATTTTCCCTAGACACATTTTAGTTTTATAACGTGTTACAAAGAGTTCATATTTGTTTTATCTGGTGTTCATTGATACTAAAAATATCACAGACTGATCAAACCAATTGTATACTGTATCTATTTTCAATGTCTGCCTACACACATAAAAGAAACGTGGATTTAAGTTTTGTTTAAATCTATTGATTTTGCCAACAGTGGCGAAGCTATAGGTTATTCATATTGGGTGCCGAGAAATGAGAATGAACCGACAAGGTGAGTCAAGAAATACGCACGAAGCGCGCAAAATCTTTCGAGTTTTACACCTACTTTTGGAACGACCGAGGTACATTTTGGCTCTAAACAAACTTGTAGCAAAGAATATTGCATTTTGGGGACACATTATGCGCGTGTTGCGCGAAAAAAAATTCATCTGTGTACTTCTGTGCCAAACTTTTTTTGACCGCCCCCCCCCCCCCCCCCCCCCCCCCTCTTGAGTACCCACAACTTTTTGGTCCCCCCTTTTTTCAATTTGAAAACTTTTTAGACCCCCCCCCCCTCCCCGTTTTGGCCAACCCCCCACCAAAGTATTTCTGAACACTCCCTTATTAAACACCAGAGTGTTTGCAGTGTATACCCAAAATGTCAACAAAATGCGTTGGCCTACATTTCACAGGGCCAAATGTTTGGCTTCGAACTTTTAGTATGGTGTAAAATCTCACAGTGAATCCCCTAAGGAGTGACCCCTAGTATGTAGTCACTGTTTGATTGATCATACCACAATCAGTTAGTAAAAAAACCTTGAGAGATATGTCCCTATGATAAACATCATAGCCTGATTAGATATTTAAACCATCAGTTTTCTTCAGTCTAGTACCGGGTCATTTTTATTTCAAAGTCGCAGTTTAATTCTACATAGGTCCTACTTCGATATCGATATCGTACACAATCAGTTATGGTGGGACGTGGGGTTGTTCTAATGAATGTTCTTCTCAACTTTCTATTAATAAGTTATTCTCGCACTGGAAAGAACAACAAGTCCTCCGCTATGCCCCGCCGTTGCGTCGCAAGCGTTTAAAAAAAGCTGAGCTCGATTCACATGGTTAGTTTTTCATTCATGTATATTTGGATTTTATGTGCATACAATTTAGACCATTTTTTGTAGCTGTTTAGCCTGTTGGACGGTATTTTCAAGTTTTAACGAAAACACAAGGCTGGTTGAAAATAATTGATTCATTATCCAAACTTCATCACGAACGTGATTGTGACAGACACCGACTGGCACAGAGTTGCGAGTGAACTAGCGCCCTCTCTATCACATTTTTACCCATACTGCATCACGGTATTTCCCGGGGTTTCGTGTACCGCGGGAAAGGATAGCAAAACATTGTGCCCAGTCAATGTACGATCGTGTACATAAAGCATTGCCATACACGTAGTCGTAGCGAAGTTGAAGATCATAAAGATTTCCAAACTTGACAGCAAGAACATCACCTGATTACCAGACCATTTATAGATCAGGTAAGGCCAGGGTTTTGTCAAAAATTGCTCAATCAAGACGTGATTAAAGGTGAACCCTGTAAACTTTGATTTTGAAGGGGAAAACTTCTAAACAAAACAAAAAGAAAAAGCCTAAAAACATGCTAAACAAAAAACTTACAGGAACCGGCGTAGATAATTGTGAATAAGACATAATAAGTTACTAGATCTTACTTCCTCTAACAGCTTTCAGAAGCTAAACTAGGAGGATGCGCCGGCGCGCAGCCCTGAATCCTAGCTCTCTGTATGAATGAGAGCTACTGGAATGAAAGCATTAGTCGACATCGGATATTTTCATCAATATTTTTCAACTTTTTACAGAATTAAATTAGTCAAAAATTTTCTTCAGATATCATGTTCAAGTAATAATTATAAATTGGTTAAATATCTCAAGCAGCAACTATTTCCATGAAATACTGGCTTGAATTTCAACCGCCCTATTCCCCGCCGACAATCAACATTGATTCTTGAAAGGAAACCTTAAGTTGAGCTCCTTTACAAAATTACATTTACCATGTTTACCTTGATTGTAAATTTGCATCATCGGGACTCGGATCGAGGCTGTGCTTATATGCAGTCGGTTAATTTCAACAGGCTAATGAATGCAGTACAAAATTCACGCTGACAGCGCTTTCATGCCTGACCGTGCAGTCGTGTGTGTGTGTGTAAACAATGGCAATTTTACACACACATGCACTGCAACATGAGATTGCGTGTGCTCACTACACTGCTGCACACACGAAGTCTACGCACTGTCGCTACAGCAGCAGTATGTTCTTCTTTTTATTTTTTTACCACGAGCATGAGAGAAAAGCAATATGCATATCCCAAACCCCCCACCCCCAAAACAACAAGTTTGTCCCTGATGTTTACACACATTATTTTAATCAGAACACTCGATAGATCGTCACAGGACAGCTCATAATTTTTTTTATATGGTATGATTTTTCAGCCAAATTTCATGACTAGTTGTAAAAGAAGGATCGCTAACGATTTGTTCCAGTTTGGTTAAAAAAATCAACAGAAAACCCCCCCACTGTGGTTTCAGACAGACGCTGCACATGTACAAAGTGAATTGGAAACAGCAGCGTCTTAGCATTTTACGTTACAAATCTGCAGAGACTGATCAACGCACATGATATTTTGTTGATTACCGCTATTTATAATTTTCTTGAGTGGCGCATCTCTTACAAATTTCAATATTTTTAACTGAAAAAACCCCAGATGTCTGTGCATTAATCACGAAAGAGTACATAGGATATACACCAAGCCCACAGTTGCAAAATAATTAAAAATCTATGTAATCTACAAAGGTAGGAATCATCGATAAAATCATGTTTAATATGTACACATGTTATCTGGACCTATGATGTACAGTACAAATGGGCCTATATATCGGCTGTACCAATGCCCCATGACTGAGTGATATCAGCTACAAAGGAGCATCGTATTTACCAATGCCCCAAACTGATACCCGCTACAAAGGAGCATTACCAATGCCCCAAACTGATATCAGCTATCATACTTTACAGTGGATTATGATTTCCACATAGGTATGCTTTTGATTGAATTTCAAGACGTGTCATGCTAAAACAAATCTCATGTTTTGTTTTTCAGGCTAGCTATGATTTAATGCATACCACACCAAGCAGTGAATTATGATGGTCACCGGTAGCCCAGGCGATGATGATGGAGGGCCCTTGATCATGGCTAGTGTACACTTAGGGCCACTTATGAAAACAGTAGATGTCAAGGGAGCTCCGGTAGAAGATAAAGTGGATGCTTATCTCACGCTTACAGAGTAAGGAATCTTTTTTGAAAGGGGTACAATCACCACCAGCATGATCATGTTAGTGTGTGTATGAGTGTGGGGAAGGGGAGGGTGTCTATTGATCAAGCACAGGAACATCTTTATCTTTTTATTTCAAACTTGTTCGCACACTAATAAAGTGGCTGTAGATGTGAATACAACTTCTGATTTCTCAAATTGTTATGGTGTGTACAAGTACATGTACAAAGTATGACATGATGGTGCTTTGTTTCATAAAAGATTTTATACATGACTGGAACCAAAGTAAAATATTTACCCATATTTCCCCTGTTGTGTCTCTATTCTTTTAGACGCTTGAAAGGTGATGAACAACAGGTCTTGTCCCGTGAGATATGTCGCTTCACCAATCACCTTACACAGTTATTCAGCAGAGATGTGATGAACCCAAGTGCAGAATTATCGCAAGCTGCATTACAAGCGCTGGGATTCTGTGTATATCACACTGACATATCCAGGTACAGTGGTTATAAAGCTTTCTTAAACACTTGACAATTCTGCTGCATTACACTGGACAAGCATTTAATTTACCATAACATTTCACTTGCTTGTTAATTGATAGTAAATCAATGACAGTGTTGCTAACACAGTAGGATGGATGTAGAATAGAACTACTTGCACAACTCTTGAGGAAAATTGTATGGATGCTTCCCTTTAGTAGTTAGTTCAGCTACTCTTGTATTTACATGGTTTCACACACACGAAAATAGGCTAGTTTTGGTCACAAACTTGGTTTTAGGTAGCACGTCGTGCTGCGCCTTCTTGGCACAATTTTATTTGGCAAAATTGATCAATGAAATTGTGAGATAGGCTTTTACGAAGGGTAAAAGTCGGGTATTCATAATATAAGTTAAAAGTTTAACGGGTTCGCCGTCGGACGAGTTTTAATCTGTCAAGCTTTCGTCAGGATTAGCTCTGACTTCTTCAGGACCAAATTATTATAATATTAAACAAAACATAGAGATTGCCAATTCTCTTGTTATCATCATTTGGGCTGCCCCTTGCCCGATGATTTGAGAGTAGGTGCCCTTTCCTACTTGTGAAAGAATTGGTGGCTCTGAAAAGAGCAGTTCAGATGGATTGCCGCTTCCACTGAACACATAGGTTGCCACTGGCCTACTATATATAAATTTGGTTCTAATAGAACCTCCAAAGGACTGCCCCTTGACCAATGGAAATAACGTAGAGACTGCCCCTTGTCTACTACAGACTACAAAAGTCTAATGTACAGTAGTGCAGTCACTGATCTGTAAAGATCGTTTGACGATGTAATGAACTTGAGCAGGGTATATAATGGTTCATTGCGGACCTGGCTGAAAATATTGCAAGACTGTTATCGATTGGCGGGATTGATTGATACTTGATCAATGAAAACAAAGTTAAAAATTATTTTATCGCAAATTTATATAATATCCTCTTCAAATACCCTCAGTACTGATATCTACTAATTTATATTTGAACAGATCCTTCACAGATGCAGATTCCAGTACTATAATTACAGGTGAGTTGGGGTGTGTTACGGCCACTTAAAAAAAAATTCAATTCTCGTAGCCCTCCCTCCTCACTTTCTGGGATAAGGTCAACTTTTATTTTATTTTTCAATTTTCAAATGTTATTGAGTTTCTAACACTGAAATTGTAATTGTTGATAGACTTAATTATGTATTAATCAACTACAGTCACTTTCAAGTGTTTTCAAGGGCCTCACCGTTTTCCGGATGCTGCTGAAAGATGCTGGCAATATATATTGTGCATGAAAACAGCCATATTTACTTGTCAATTTCGTAAAAAAATAAAAATAAAAACCGCTCTCCCTCTTCACTTGTCGAAGGCCCGTGCTATGAGAATCTAATGATTAATTTTAAGTGGCCTAATGAGGATAAGTTATACGGCTACGCCCGTATATTTTGAGCCCTGGAGGATACGTTATATATATACTTATAATAATATATACTTAATTCACAATTTAACAAAGTGTGACGTTAAGGAAAGATAAGGGCGGTTTTAAAAAAAATGGCTGAGAAATGGGAGATTGTGTTCCCAAATTTCCAAAATTCCAAATTGGATATATTAATGATTTCTATATCTTATTGTAATCCCAATATGTTAAAGTATGTAAAACAAATCAAGAAACACACAAAATAGTCCTCATATTTTTTTTTAAACACTATTTATTGTAGAACATTTCTTTTTTTGGGTAAAATCTCAAAACATTCATTTGTTAAATATTAACACAATTATGTTTAAAATCAACAAGTTTAAGGTACAGCTCATCTCTGGAGGATTGGTAACATTAGAAAATGCAATTTGTTTAGGCCTAAAACAATCAAATTTAAAAAAAAGAAGAGATTTTCCACATAAAACCCTTATTTTCCCCTCAACATAGGGATTTTTTTTAATTTTTAAACAAATTATTAGTTTAGGTTTGATTGTAATAGTTTTAAACATCAGAAGATGGTAATATTAAAATATATGGAAGGTTTCAAGTTCATACTACAATCTACGGCAAAGCAGTGGGCCATTCAAAATGCATTTCTACATACTTTTGTATTGTGTTACACTCCTGACATTGTAATAATGGTCGATAATAGAGGTTTTGTTGATAGAAGCACTACCTTTAAGTACAAAGTATAGTATCTCAACTTTGGAAGATTGGTAAGCATAAAAAATACAATTTAATTATGCCTTTAACCACTAAATTGAAGGGAAAAATCAGATTTTCCACACAAAACCCCTATTTTTACACAATAAAGGCCTGTTTTTGTTTTGTTTTAACCAATTATTAGTTATTAGGTTTGATTTTAATAGTTTTAAACATCAGAATATGGCAATATCATAGTATATGGAATGTTTCAAGTTCATACTACAATCTACGGCAAAGCAGTGGGCCATTCAAAATGCATATAATACACTTCGACATTGTGTTACACTCCTGACATGCCTAATAATGGTGGATAAAATAGGTTTGGTGGATAAAAAACACAACCTTTAAGTATAAAGTACAGTTCCTCTCAACTTGGAAGATTGATAAGCATAGAAAATACAATTTCATTATGCCTTTAACAACTAAATTGGGAAGAAAATCAGATTTTCCACACAAAACCCCTATTTTTACACAATAAAGGCCTGTTTTTGTTTTGTTTTAACTAATTATGAGTTAATAGGTTTGATTTTAATAGTTTTAAACATCAGAATATGGCCATATCAAAGGTATACATGGACAGTTTCAAGATTAT
Source organism: Ophiura sarsii (assembly GCA_035610835.1). Taxonomy (NCBI): domain Eukaryota; kingdom Metazoa; phylum Echinodermata; class Ophiuroidea; order Amphilepidida; family Ophiuridae; genus Ophiura; species Ophiura sarsii. Next base: position 6,632,633 of record CM069443.1, read on the forward strand.
TTTACAGTTTATGGCACGGCAGTGGGCCATCCAAAATGTATTTACATTTCTACCCATTTGTTACACTCCTGACTGACCCCTATTAACTATCTGTAGTAGACATATTCAATGTAACACAATTTTATTTGTTACTATTTATTAATTTACATCATGTACTACTATAATAAACTGATATAACTCAATTAAATATATAAGGAAGTTTGCAAAATTTAGACGGCATGTCAATGTTACACTCCTGACATTTTGGAGTTCTCCCAGTAAACCTTTGACCACAAATGCTATGATGTGATTACCAATGCCACTTGACCATCTATGGCAAGCCAAGTGTATACGTATACAAAATATGGAATGACAAATGCATAACCTTTCATCATTTTTATTATCAAGCTGGATTAATTTCAATATTTGAGTTTGACTCCTTTCTTCATTTTGACATACTGTAGTGTAACAATCAATAATTGATTGGACTTATGCAAGTTCAATTTCACAGTGACTCATTCTGAATAAGGTGGACCCTTCAATATTTCGAAATGTATATCTCTGAAATGAATATCAAAGATGGTTTTCTTGTACTAGCTTAATAAAAATGCATGTTCAATTTTTATGTTAAAAAAAGTGTTACACTCCTGACCGTTTTAGCATCAAAAACGGGCAAAAGGTTTTTTTGCAACAAGCAAGGGCCATCATATCCTGGCACAAAGAAATGACTATCTTAGCACATATTTTGGAATAATTGGCTATTCTATAAAAGTTCTTTATATGATCAAAAACGGGCAAAATGTTGAATGCCATTTTCAGCCATTTTTTTAAAACCGCCCATAAGAGCCATAGAATGTGCGGTCACTTTAAAGCCCACTTCTATACAATTTTGTTTGCTGCAGTCAGTCAATCAAATCTATATTGGGTCCAGAAATATCCTGAATTTATTTTAAAATCTTCGTCTTATTGTGGTAGATAAATGTTGGGGAAATATTATAGTGCCATTAAACATAAGCTCACCACTAAGCAACTATATAAGCACATGGCTGTTCCTTGAACATAAAATCTGTTGAATTATGTAATATGTAATAAACAGCAAGTGCCTTTCATTTGAACCTAATAGTAGAATATACAACTCCCCCATACCTTAAGTACAGTAGCAAAGCGTTGTCAATTTGAGCTGCTACTTGAGCGTTGCCCTCATGAAATGATACACGCAGACGCGCGAATACCGTTGTCGATTGGTGATGCACATACGCTGAAACATGATTTAATCCCTTATTTAAGGCAGAACACTGTATATTTCCTGTCTATTTGCTTTTTAAGACATAATGTAAAATTACCTTTTTCTTTTCTTCAGCTCTGTGTAATGCATTACTGAAGACAGATGATAAGAGCACATGTACGAGGGCGCTGTGGTGCTTATCCAAACAGAACTTTACAGAGATGGTTATCATAGATAAGGTAAATAATTAAAAGGTAGACCTAGATATAATAACTTTAGTTAGATATATTGATACGAAACCATCCAGCACAAAGGGGCCGGGCCGTAAAGTTGCCAGAGCATGTTCTGAGATATGGCACAATAAACAATTGGTGTATATTTGAAAGTAATTTTTTTGGGGTAGAATTTCAAACATTTTGTGGTAAATTTAACAGAAATGTCTGAGATATTAATACAAAAAAAAGGATACAAAACTATGGTCACACAATCTTGCTACTGTCCAACACCGTCTGGGTGATGTTTATTAAAGAAAATAAGGCACTGGTTCTACTGTTTTCACTTTACAACTTGTCTAATTATTGATTCAATGTTTGTTTGACAATTGGTTTGATCTGTTTTCAGCTTCACAATATCCTGTGTGCAGTTGAGCACGCATTGACTAGTACACAGTACCAATCTATGACTGTGGAACATGAAGGAGTTAATGTCATTATCAAGTAAGTGTAATGTAATATATTACAATATCCTGTGTGCAGTTGAGCACGCATTGACTAGTACACAGTACCAATCTATGACTGTGGAACATGAAGGAGTCAATGTCATTATCAAGTAAGTGTAATCCTGTGTGCAGTTGAGCACGCATTGACTAGTACACAATACCAATCTATGACTGTGGAACATGAGGGAGTTAATGTCATTATCAAGTAAGTGTAATCCTGTGTGCAGTTGAGCACGCATTGACTAGTACACAGTACCAGTCTATGACTGTGGAACATGAAGGAGTTAATGTCATTATCAAGTAAGTGTAATCCTGTGTACAGTTGAGCATGCATTGACTAGTACACAATACCAATCTATGACTGTGGAACATGAAGGAGTTAATGTCATTATCAAGTAAGTGTAATCCTGTGTGCAGTTGAGCACGCATTGACTAGTACACAATACCAATCTATGACTGTGGAACATGAAGGAGTTAATGTCATTATCAAGTAAGTGTAATCCTGTGTGCAGTTGAGCACGCATTGACTAGTACACAGTACCAATCTATGACTGTGGAACATGAAGGAGTTAATGTCATTATCAAGTAAGTGTAATCCTGTGTGCAGTTGAGCATGCATTGACTAGTACACAATACCAATCTATGACTGTGGAACATGAAGGCGTTAATGTCATTATCAAGTAAGTGTAATCCTGTGTGCAGTTGAGCACGCATTGACTAGTACACAATACCAATCTATGACTGTGGAACATGAAGGAGTTAATGTCATTATCAAGTAAGTGTAATCCTGTGTGCAGTTGAGCACGCATTGACAAGTACACAGTACCAATCTATGACTGTGGAACATGAAGGAGTTAATGTCATTATCAAGTAAGTGTAATCCTGTGTGCGGTTGAGCATGCATTGACTAGTACACAATACCAATCTATGACTGTGGAACATGAAGGAGTTAATGTCATTATCAAGTAAGTGTAATCCTGTGTGCAGTTGAGCACGCATTGACTAGTACACAATACCAATCTATGACTGTGGAACATGAAGGAGTTAATGTCATTATCAAGTAAGTGTAATCCTGTGTGCAGTTGAGCACGCATTGACTAGTACACAATACCGATCTATGACTGTGGAACATGAAGGAGTTAATGTCATTATCAAGTAAGTGTAATCCTGTGTGCAGTTGAGCACGCATTGACAAGTACACAGTACCAATCTATGACTGTGGAACATGAAGGAGTTAATGTCATTATCAAGTAAGTGTAATCCTGTGTGCAGTTGAGCATGCATTGACTAGTACACAGTACCAATCTATGACTGTGGAACATGAAGGAGTTAATGTCATTATCAAGTAAGTGTAATCCTGTGTACAGTTGAGCACGCATTGACTAGTACACAATACCAATCTATGACTGTGGAACATGAAGGAGTTAATGTCATTATCAAGTAAGTGTAATCCTGTGTACAGTTGAGCACGCATTGACTAGTACACAATACCAATCTATGACTGTGGAACATGAAGGAGTTAATGTCATTATCAAGTAAGTGTAATCCTGTGTGCGGTTGAGCATGCATTGACTAGTACACAGTACCAATCTATGACTGTGGAACATGAAGGAGTTAATGTCATTATCAAGTAAGTGTAATCCTGTGTGCAGTTGAGCACGCATTGACTAGTACACAATACCAATCTATGACTGTGGAACATGAAGGAGTCAATGTCATTATCAAGTAAGTGTAATCCTGTGTGCAGTTGAGCATGCATTGACTAGTACACAGTACCAATCTATGACTGTGGAACATGAAGGAGTTAATGTCATTATCAAGTAAGTGTAATCCTGTGTGCAGTTGAGCATGCATTGACTAGTACACAATACCAATCTATGACTGTAGAACATGAAGGAGTTAATGTCATTATCAAGTAAGTGTAATCCTGTGTGCGGTTGAGCATGCATTGACTAGTACACAATACCAATCTATGACTGTGGAACATGAAGGAGTTAATGTCATTATCAAGTAAGTGTAATCCTGTGTGCAGTTGAGCACGCATTGACAAGTACACAATACCAATCTATGACTGTGGAACATGAAGGAGTCAATGTCATTATCAAGTAAGTGTAATCCTGTGTGCAGTTGAGCATGCATTGACTAGTACACAGTACCAATCTATGACTGTGGAACATGAAGGAGTTAATGTCATTATCAAGTAAGTGTAATCCTGTGTGCAGTTGAGCATGCATTGACTAGTACACAATACCAATCTATGACTGTGGAACATGAAGGAGTTAATGTCATTATCAAGTAAGTGTAATCCTGTGTGCAGTTGAGCATGCATTGACTAGTACACAGTACCAATCTATGACTGTGGAACATGAAGGGGTTAATGTCATTATCAAGTAAGTGTAATCCTGTGTGCAGTTGAGCATGCATTGACTAGTACACAATACCAATCTATGACTGTGGAACATGAAGGAGTTAATGTCATTATCAAGTAAGTGTAATCCTGTGTGCAGTTGAGCATGCATTGACTAGTACACAGTACCAATCTATGACTATAGAACATGAAGGAGTTAATGTCATTATCAAGTAAGTGTAATCCTGTGTGCAGTTGAGCACGCATTGACAAGTACACAGTACCAATCTATGACTGTGGAACATGAAGGAGTTAATGTCATTATCAAGTAAGTGTAATCCTGTGTGCAGTTGAGCACGCATTGACTAGTACACAATACCAATCTATGACTGTGGAACATGAAGGAGTTAATGTCATTATCAAGTAAGTGTAATCCTGTGTACAGTTGAGCACGCATTGACTAGTACACAATACCAATCTATGACTGTGGAACATGAAGGAGTTAATGTCATTATCAAGTAAGTGTAATCCTGTGTGCGGTTGAGCATGCATTGACTAGTACACAGTACCAATCTATGACTGTGGAACATGAAGGAGTTAATGTCATTATCAAGTAAGTGTAATCCTGTGTGCAGTTGAGCACGCATTGACTAGTACACAATACCAATCTATGACTGTAGAACATGAAGGAGTTAATGTCATTATCAAGTAAGTGTAATCCTGTGTGCGGTTGAGCATGCATTGACTAGTACACAGTACCAATCTATGACTGTGGAACATGAAGGAGTTAATGTCATTATCAAGTAAGTATAATCCTGTGTGCAGTTGAGCACGCATTGACTAGTACACAGTACCAATCTATGACTGTGGAACATGAAGGAGTTAATGTCATTATCAAGTAAGTGTAATCCTGTGTGCAGTTGAGCATGCATTGACTAGTACACAGTACCAATCTATGACTGTAGAACATGAAGGAGTTAATGTCATTATCAAGTAAGTGTAATCCTGTGTGCAGTTGAGCATGCATTGACTAGTACACAATACCAATCTATGACTGTGGAACATGAAGGAGTTAATGTCATTATCAAGTAAGTGTAATCCTGTGTGCAGTTGAGCACGCATTGACTAGTACACAATACCAATCTATGACTGTGGAACATGAAGGAGTTAATGTCATTATCAAGTAAGTGTAATCCTGTGTGCAGTTGAGCACGCATTGACTAGTACACAGTACCAATCTATGACTGTGGAACATGAAGGAGTTAATGTCATTATCAAGTAAGTGTAATCCTGTGTGCAGTAGAGCACGCATTGACTAGTACACAATACCAATCTATGACTGTGGAACATGAAGGAGTTAATGTCATTATCAAGTAAGTGTAATCCTGTGTGCAGTTGAGCACGCATTGACTAGTACACAGTACCAATCTATGACTGGAACATGAAGGAGTTAATGTCATTATCAAGTAAGTGTAGTAATATATTAAGTGGAGTGAGGGAAGGGTGTGTGAGTGTGTTGATGATGCTCCGTAATCAGTGCAAAATGCCCATTCCATTGAATCTAATCAAGGTCAACAGTTTTTCAATGAGGTCCTGGCTACTACTACAGGCATACGGTACCTAGTTGCTCCATGGCAAAGAAAAGAACTCTGTTCTCATCCTTGAATATCAGCTTTTTTAAATCATGTTATTTGATTGTGAATGTTTGTAGACTGTAGAGTTATCATCATACAATACTGTATCATCTCATCATAACCCTTGTTTCAAATAGATCTAATGTAAAAGTTTTTTTAATTTTTTTTAATTGAGCCATAAAGTCATTACCAGTATGATTAGGAAGATTGCTGGGATTTGTATGAGATCTCAAACTAAAATACACTTGCATTGTCCAATCAATCACGAACACAGATGTGCAGATTATCAAATTATCTTTCCAATGGCATTTATCCTAGAGGAGAGGAAGGGTAAGCTTGCCAAAGGGTGTGAATGCTTAAATCCAGGTTTTGATGACATTTTCTCTAATCTTCCTGCAGGTTGCTAGAGCAAATACCTACAGAGATGCCAAAATATGCTTCACGCTGGTCCAAACTAGTCTATCCACTCGTGGTCCACTCAGCCCATAAGATCCGTGAACGTTCAGCATATGCCTTACAGATAAGCCTTCATATACTGCAAGAACGCAGGGCTGAGGTGATACCATCACTCGTCCCAGATCTCAAGGCAGCATTGGTACCGGAGATGGTGAAGCTGTTTGCTGCAAGACAAGAGATGCATGTGTTAAGAATCTGGGGATTTTTGGTGCAGATACTCGGAAAGGTTAGTTTTGGGAATTGACTGGTGTTCAGAGAATACAATTCCAATTTGTATGGGATATGTGTGATTTGACGTAAAACAAGTATAACGCTTGAGCTTCATGAAGTAATATTGTCATAGTTTGCATATAAATGCCAATGATAGATGTTGGTAGAACTCTTTGAGAATTTTCACTGTGACCAAAATACAGAGCTTTTATTGAGTACAGATCAACATAAACTCACCTTGATAAAAGGGACAAAATAATGTTAAATACAGCCTGGCATACATTTGGGGAAAAAAACACAAATATGGGTAAATATCGACTACAGGCAACATTTAACTGTATTCTTTGAATATTTATAACAAAGCCATTGTCTGAATGTCTTTGAGCATATATATCTTGCTTTACAGAAAAATCGTTATCTTTTCAATCTTTATTTTGCTCTGATTCTTCTTACTTGAATATGACCTTAAGGTCAGATGGTAATTAAAAGTCTGCTGTTGAAGTTAGTTGACATTTTGGAACCATTGTATGAATACTCTATATATTGTTCATATGAAATCTATAATATTTTAATACCCTTTCTTTTCTTTTCCTTTTTGAAGGCTCTTCACAAAGGAGGCAGTCTCATCAATTGTTTACTTGGTGTTGTAGAACAAGGGTTTAAACATCCATCTCCGCAAGTCAAAAGACTTTCCTTCAATGCATGGAATTCACTTATTGACAACTTTGCATTGGACCCAGGTAAGATATTGTTGTTAAACAGGTGCATGGTTGGGACAATGTTTAACAAGTGCATGGTTGGGAAAATCTTCATTAACAACGTTGACCTCTATTGCCATAAAATTAAGGTAGATACATGCAACATGCCACTAATGTGTATATAAATGAACATATCTTAAATAGAAAAGTATGCTTAAAAGATTTTAAAAATATCGAGGCTTTAGTGTGCTGGTGTGAATGTTTATCATTGTTATATTTTCCTCAGTTGCCTTTTCAATCTAAAATGATGAGTTTGTAATATTAGGAATTGGAATATTCTGTACTTGATTGAATTGTCACTGATGTTAGCATTTGCTGGCAATGCATATTTAATTGATGACAGCATTTGAATCATACATGTAACTCCAATGTGAATCAGCATGTAACCACACGATCAAAGATGAATATTGTTTCATCCACAAAAATGCTGTGTTCATGTGTAACTAAATATGCAGCTATGTTGCCTCTCAACGGATTCCATTCAGGTTACTGAAAACAACATTTTACTTATTTACTTCTTTTTTTATTGTTTCTCTCTTTTCATTTTTTCAGACATCCTGTACAATGCCAAACGTTTAAAGGTCTTGATGCAGCCATTGAAAGCTACCAGTGCCAAAACAGAGGATGTAGCCTGCGCTAAAGTCACTTCATGGTGGTGCTTGTGTCAAAAACTGGGACCAAGACTAGCAAGCAACTTTGATCTGGTAAGAAAAAGACCATGCTTTATCAGTTTCAATAACATTTCCAGAAATCAATGCTTACTAAAGAGCATGAGCTAGTCAATGAGAAGAGAAGCAAGTTTCATTTGATTATTCTGTATACACTTCAAAGCCATTTTTGTGTCAATCTGGAATCCTCAACCACAACTTACTTCTGGAAATTAGCTCACAATAATGTTTATCCTATGAGTTCAAGCTTTGTCCTTTGGGGCCCATCCTTCCACCTACACTGATGGCACTGTGGATATGCATTAACTCCCATTCTCCTTATTTGTTTGTAGGTATGTGTACCTCTACTTGAATTCACACTGGGCATTCAGTGTTCATCTGATAGTCAACTCTCATCTGGTGCTACTACTAATGGTTCTATTGGTCCTCCTAGAACACCGCAACATAGACATGGTAAGACTTTAAACATCACAGAATATATAAAAGCATAAAAAGATTGCCAAAAAATGTTCTTACCAGAGTTAGAGTGTAATAACAAATGGCCACAACTGAATATAACAATGGATAGATATAAAGTTATAACCCAAAGATTGTGATCATGACTAGAGACAACTTGTCAGTTGGTTCAGTAATTAATAAGGGTCTTGTTAAGAACGTTTGCCCCTGGCGTCCATCAGCTATATGATTTGGAATAAATCAGTCATTTTAAAATGGTAAGTAAGACCACCAGGAAATAGTGTACAACACTTCTTATCACCATACCCTTTATATGTAGAGAACTGGGATCCTGCTGTAAATGATGTAACAAGTATCCTGTTTTCACAAAGTTTCTTAATACTGTTTTTTCCCTATTCATGTATGATAGGTCCTATAACCATGGCCAGCCCTGCCACACCAAGGTTAAACCTTCCCCCAGGTACACCGGGTAGAAAGCATCATGTCTTTCCTACTGTGCAATGTACAGGAGTCTCAATACTGGCATGTCTGTTGGGACAACCAGATCCGACAATTGCTGCAACTGTTATTAACTCAGAATTTCTTGGACAAGGTATGTAAACATTTATATACTAATGGATTATATAACAGGGCAATATTTTGGGTGCACATAGACCATGCCGGCTGAAATCAAGATGGTTTGACATAATAAAATCCATGTTTAGGCAACCTACTTCTATCATCTACTAACTAGCTGCAGACCGACGGAAATGGTGTGTCATCACTAAAGTCACAAGCCGTCATTCATGACAGATACGTACCAACCAACCAATGTAATGGATCTTGAAATTAAAGCGTATTCCAGTAAGAGCATATTCCAGTGATCGTACAGTTTATGTAACGTCAAGTGTTTGATTCTTATACAATGCTGGGTTGCATATACATCCATGTTTGAAAGACTCATCTATCTTGGCAGTTGCATGTAAATGCTGAGTTTAGCCCCATTCATACTCTTGTCATTTGGCATCGCACAATGTCAAAGGATATCGGTGCATGAGTTTCAGCATGTAAACTTTCAATACTGTCTAAATCTTTATAATTGTAATTTCATCGATAACATTCTGTGTGAAATAATGGTGCTTTCACACATGTGCACAGCAATGTTGACAACTTTGTTCTGTGTATCAATCAAATACAGATGTTATAAGATTATTTGTAAGATTCCCTTCTTAAAAAAGTAAGCTATCCATCATAAAATTAGTTTTGACTCATTTTGATATTTAATGTTTTGACTCATTTTGATATGTTTTGACAGAACCTCTACCTCAAGAGCTTATATCAAGCCCAACAGTATTCATGAAACTAGCACCAACTCTACTGCGTGTTGTAAAAGATGTCATAGTTCTACGCTGTCAAAAACAACTTGGTAAGTACAACTTCCTAGCAGATTCATACCTGCCAAATGTTCCGATTTTGTCTGAACAATTCAGATTTCCGAAATGAATACACCAGAAAAGCTGATCGTTCTGATTTCCAGAGTTTTAGAAAGAAGAAAAAATGTGTATAAAAAACCTGAAAATTAAAGATGACTCGGTCCCCTCCCCATGTGGCATATTATTATCAGAATGAAAAAATTGTCACATTATGTATATGTTTAAACATTTGTCCTTAAAATTTTGTGTTTAGATAATTTTGTCAGTTTCATAGTGTACATAAAAATGTATGTCTTGGTAACCGTAAGGATGGACCCCACCCGTTATGGGTGACCGTCACACACTTGTTATGATTTCTGGATTTTCAATGTTGGCAGGTATGCAGATTGTACGGTTTCATGAAGTCAAAATAGTAAACTAGTATACAAACTGCAATTGTGGCAAATCTGAACTTGCCCCTTTTTAAAACTCATTTGTTACATCAAATGAATTTTTACAAATGGTTTAATATTTCAATTCAAAAAAGATTGTTCTACACTTGATAGTGTACATATTAATATGAATTTTGTCACTCATGTGGTGTACAGTGCATGTAATTTGCTCTTGGACTTTGATGATAATGACAATTTGTCAATTGTTTGTATTTTTGTATTTTTATCTTTTTTTCTTGAATATTTTCTTGAATATTTTCAGCTGATGACTTCAATGTAAAGGAAGACCTTCTACTGTACATCTGGTCCTCTATAGTAGCACATATAAAGAACATGGTAGAAGTAGCTAGTAAGAGAGATAGTGTGGAGATATTCAATGACTTCCTGAGATGTTTGCAATGCATTGTGGGAGCTTGGCCTGATGTCAATGCCAAACTACTACTGGTAAGATTTTCAATCCATACTTTTGTTCTTTTAGGGATTTGAGTAGTGGCACTTGAACTAGCTCCATTGGGCAACTACCACTTTCAGGTTGTACATTAGATTGTAAGACTAAGATAAACTTACCAATCTTCAAAACATTTTTGGCATTGATGGAGCCTTATATTTTGGAGTTTATGTTAACACTCCTGAGTAAGATTATTTCATATGAAGCACAATTGTTTGTATGTATAACATGTTGAATATCTCTTTTAACCAGAGGCACATTTGTTGCTACATAGCTATAATTTGAACAACTTGCTTTAATTTAACCATTTTAAGAGTACTTGTCCCAAAACTTAGTTCTTCAAAATCTGTGTCTTATTTACTGGTATTACATAATTTATTTTCTGATGTTTATATTTCAGAAATTAGTAGAGATAGTGAGTCGGCATATCCCGATGAAAGTGCTTGGTTCACCATCATATCACTCGAGCTGTGCTGGTGAAATGCATGTAAGTATACCACATTTGCTTCTTCATAAGTAACACTTTTCTCAAATTGTTTTGTCATTATATTAGCATGTCGATGGTATTTAATGGGCTCTATGTCTCAATTGATAGAAATGGCTAGTTAAATTTGAAATATCATAGGGCAGTGTAGCGTGCATCTGGACATTGTTCTACAGTGATACAGTAGCGATATGTTAGCTATCCACAATGATCTGATGTTTTTGTCACATCCAGAAAGTTGGTCACATGACTGGTGTATCAAATTATGCTCAATGACAACGTCAGTGCACTTCCGTTCAATTCAATCATGGAATCCCTGGGTAAAGTTTTGTCTGATCATGGTTAAGGATGACCTAGTGTTTATTTTGTTTTCTCTTTTGATTTTGCTCTTATTGCAGGGAACACCTGCATTGGTTTTGATCAAAATGCTGTTTGCAGATCACTTGCAAGAGACTATTACAGATGAAAGGTATTGTGTATATATTAACCCTAACCCCGGTTTAGGATTTTTGACCGGGATCACAATTTTCGAGGAAAAAACACCAACTAAATCTCCGGGAACCTGCTGGGATTCGATCCGGGACCCTCCGTTCTCAAGCCCCACCTTCCAACCACTAAGCCACGGCCCTCAGCTACACATTCGCGCAGTATACCGCGCTCATTATATAGGCTCGGTTGACTACGTCATCGAAAACCGACGGCGCATGCGTTTGGAGAGGGACTTTGGATTAGCATTTTTTAGCACTCAGGGGGGTTAGGGTTAAGGCAAACCAGTAGATGTACTGGTTTATTATTATGTTTCAATTTTTGATAAATGACAAACAAAGTGTGTTACAAAACTGTTGACTAATCAAAAGGGGTGTGTTATTGTGGCAATATCACAAATTGAGAGCAATGTCAGGAGGGCAATGGGAGACTAACCCCTCCATGGGATTTGTGAAAAAGATAGAATAGAAAAAGAAACTTTTTTTTAATATTATCTTACTCAAATGCATGAAATGTTATTTATTGACCACTTTGTGGGACCTGATATAAATCTGAATTTGAAAAAGATGTACAATGAATAGTATTTGTGATTATTTATAAATTAGATTGTACATTGTTTACATCATAAATGTAATAGCAATCCAACAATTTGAATTATTACACTATCAAAACACTATCAGTGGTAATAAAATGAAATGTGTAATGTTTAGCTCAAAATTCTACATTCTGAGAATAAAATTGAATCACATTTTGTTGCAGGTTTTTCTGTGTGTATGAGAAATTTATTGAAGCAGGAATGTCAACCCCAAGTACAATCCTAGGATTTGCCCAGTCTGTCGTAGCGATGTTAGATGGAGCTGCAGCTACTATAGCGAATAGCAACACAGAAGCATTATGGAGACTGTGGAATAGACTAGTACAGCCATTATTAGAACATATTATACAGGTAATAAATTATAATCTAATTTGATTTGTCAAATAGCCTGTAATTCAAATTAATTTTGGAGGTAAAGTGTCCTGGTTCATTACCTAGTGACAGTCTCACCAACTGAAATGTTGCCAATGCAGTCCAAGCACCATTGAGACTGGCCACCAACAGCGTTACAAATAAGAAAATAACTGGTTATCCAGCGGATAACCTAGCAGAAGATGTTGGTTATCCGCCAATATTTTTAGTTGTTTTGGTTTCAAATTCTTGGTTATCTCATAATATATATTACATTTCGGGTGCACGGATTACCTCTATTTCGAAAGCTGCTAACTATCTAAAGAAGGCCAATTGTTGTTACACAAGTCAAAAGTTGCGCATAATAAATGGCTAAACCATCATGTGGACTTGTTGAAATAAAAATAACATCATTTTGTTGTTCACGATACAGATCAGAAGCTTTTGTGAAATTCACAAACTGTAAAACATCACAATCTTAAGCATCTATAAAAATTGAATCAAGTGTGATTTGCTTTTGACACTTCAGTCATATTGAATAGTAATTGTATTTTAAGTAGTTCTCTATTTCCAACTCCACTAGAATGTATATAATGTCTCATTGAACTTTACCCTCTCTCACACAGAGCAATGAGGTTAACCAAGGTGACTCGTTGGACCATGACTTCAGTGCTATGTACAGATGCCTGGAATTCCCTGCTCAATGGCTGATTGGAAATAATCTGTCACAGGTAACAATTACAGTACAGCTCGAAATAGAATGGACAATGTCAACGCACTTCATTGCAATGTCATTGCAATGTCAACGCAATGTCATTGCAATGTCAACGCAATGTCATTGCAATGTCAGTGCAATGACATTGCAATGACTGCACTAATCGGGTTACATCTCAAGGCATCATTGCAATGTCAGTGCAATATCATTGCAATGACAGTGTCCATTCTATTTCGAGCTGTACTGTATGCAACAATATCATTGATCCATTTCAAAGAAGTGAAATTTGTTTCAGCAAGCCAAAGGTTACTGTACAGCACCATATAACACTACTTGGCATATGCACTGGCATTGGTAACAGAGAGATAAAACAATCACCATGCATGATGAAGGGGTATGAGATGACCGTGGGAGCTATAATGGTGCCTTAAATTTATTTAACTGCATAGTCTTAAACACTTCTTATTTATGTATACAGAAACACTTATATTTTCATCTGCCTTACATCAAATCTAAAATCTCAATATATATATATGACTGATTTATCCTAGGGCACCTTGAAGACACTTCTGAGGACATGGTCTGATTTGTATCAAGCCTTCTCCCGCTGCGCAGCTCTGGTTACTACAGCCCAGTCTAATCAATGCTGTGAGGAGCTTGCCAGTAACTTATTACGGATCATTGACCAAACAAATAAGGTATGTAATGTTTGTACCAGGCCTTCACACGCTGTACAGACAGCTCTTGTGATTACCGCACAGTCTAACCAATGCTGTGAGGAACTACCCTATAACTTAATTATAGTAATACTGATTATTGACAAAACATATGGTATGTAATGCATACAACAGACTGAAATATATATACCAGGCCTTCACAAGCTGTGCAGCTCTTATGACCTCCGCAGTCTAATCAATGCTGTGAAGAGCTTGTCAATATTTAGTTGGATCATAATATGCAAACTAGACATGGTGTGTTGGACAGCCAACTTAGAAAAGCATTTCAATTTCATGAGAACAATTTGACATTTGGTATTTTGCAATTAAATAGTTTCATATACATTCACAAAGGCATTCTTCAATATTTTTAACAGTGGTCAGGCCTGGAAAGAATGTCCCTTCAAAAAGAGAAAATTCACTCTAAATTGTTACATATTTCTGTATTTTAAAAACCATGATCCCCCCCCCCCCCCCCCAATACCAAATCTCCTGCTGGGTGGGGCCTCTCTCTCAATGCCCATTTTTCCAAACCCAACAGGTTCAATAGGCAAAAAAAGAAATTGTTGCGTTGCTCTCAAGAGCCAACAATTTTGATGAGTTTTGGTTGGTCGGGTGTTCTTTGGTTTTTATGCCAGACCTTGGCTACCGTAGTTGATGTCAAGATAAAATTAGTAAATGTCAATTTTACTTTCTAATGTTCATTTCAAGCAGAAAACAGTAATATTTTAAAATTTTGGGTACAATTTAAATCTTAAAAAATATGTGACCCCAATTTTTTAAGATTTTAGGGTCAGTCACAGTGGATAACACAACAATTCATTTTGGGGAGCCTTATTTTGCTGTAAATATTTCACCAAGTTTCACTTTGATCATGATGTCCATAATTGATTCATTTTATGTTGGTTATTATTTTCTTCAGAATAATAAAGTGATTGAAGCCAGTATTCATATGTGTCAAGTGATGGTAGATAACCTGGACTTTGCAGCATTTACCCTCATCCATGGATCAGGTATGTAATAGAGGCTCAGACACAATGTTGTAGAAATAGAAATCACAGCAGTGAATTAATACAGAAAAGTGTAGGCGTACTATGCTGGTTCCCTGCACCCTGGATCCCCGGCCCGGTGCCGGTACAGGCAAAGCAATTGCCGGCCGTAACAGTAAGTTCAACACATTGCATTGTCGCTCTGTTATGGCATAAGGTTAATAACGATCAACACACTGTAGCTGAGATACCGCATCGAACACTGAATGTATTGTCGCGCTGCCATAGCTACAGCGCGTTTACGGCGCGATGGGGAACGCGCTATGACATGCGTGTGAAGTCCGGCACTGTGGTTAGCGCAGATACACGTGTAGCTTGTGCCAATCAGCAATTTGTTATCATTCTAAGCGTGACGCTGGCTTGATCGAATTTATTTGTGGATTTTGTTGTTGTTGTCAATCATGAATATGCATGACTTTTATGCCAGCAAATCAGCTTCGAGTGGAAATCGTTGCCTACCTGCATCTATGGATAAGTTGTGTGGAGCCCATAGATGCAGGAAACCAGCATATAGGCGTACATAAATGCAACAAGCGCACTGCCCTTCAGATGCGTGAAGTGTGCGTTTGGGCAAAATCATGTGTGTATGACCAAAATTGTTTGAATTACTTTCGGGCACGGAGAGATAAAAACCTCATATTTCTCGTCAATTTGAAACTGATTGAACTTCATAGCATATTAGCTTATATGCTCAATGGGCAATAAAATTCTACCCATGTTAAGATAGCAAAGATGGAAGATGAGATGAAAAATCAAGAGGTAAGATTAATCAGTCTTTGGATTAATCCACAACCTCAATGACACTTATTCGTACAGGGGTTTGTAGTAGTGTTAAAGAAATTTTTACTTCAGAATTCCAGATGAACAATAATAATGGTCCATTTTTGCTGTTGCCACTCAAGAAAACACAGCAACACTTGATTAATACAATGTTTTAAACATTTTTGAATATTATCACAAAGCTTTTCTTTAAAACATCCTCTATTTAATGTTGTTCACTTGATGTGATGCAGTTTAAAATGGCTTTAAATGTGTACGTTCTAACATATAATAGAATTGCAAAATGTAGAAATCCTTGTTTTGATCAAAATTTAGGGCACAGCCTCCAACTCATCTCTAAGCACCCCTTCAAAGGAAGAATAAATTTCCTATTCCTAGTGAAGGCACATGTCAGATCTGGCTCACGGTCAACCCAATTTATTATCATTTGATATGACTTTGTCCTGTACAGAACAATTGACTCCAAGCAAGTGGAACAAGAAAAAACTGCATCCACTTGGCAACCTACATTCCGTCACCAAGATATTATCACATACGATTGGCGATATACATTGTTTGCACAACAGTAAATTCACAACATTCAATGGAATGTTTGCTCAGGTGGGTATTTCATTGTGATTGTTATATGTTGTGAGATGCGCCTACCTGCCTTGACATTCTGTAAGAAAAAAAAGCGCAGGTCCTATTACTCCTATAGCACTGTCTACTTTACATATTCATAATTCTTTATGGCTTAATATCAAGACCTTTGATGTGTAAGTGTAATTGGGTATAACTTCGCTGTAAATTCTTGTATTCGTCTTTGATTATTACATCAGTACCCACACCAGTGCATTATAATTTCATGTTTAATAGTGTGCTACTCAACTGGAATATGTTATGATATTACCGCACAGAGGAAGGTAAAAGGGTAAAGCAATAAATCATGAAGCAAAAATGGAATCAAAATTGGCACCATAACCATTCTGTTTTGTTTTATTACCCAACAGGTCTCTAGCAAATCTTACAGCGGTGTAAACGCTACAGTGTCATCCGCCACTAGTTCTGCCATAGGCATTGTGAACACCCTGTTTAGTCATATATCCCAGCCAGGACTTATAGCATGTTTGCTGTCTAGATTTGCTAAACGATTAGCTATCTTCTACAAGAGACTTGCAAAGTAAGTAGGCTGGTGGTTTATAAGGGGTTTTTAACAAGAGTTTTTGTTATTTGTTTTTAGGGGAGGGTAGTTTGATTTCACCTGTGTATACTCCCAAGTATTGTGAAAATGAATAAATTGGACACCAATATTTCCAGTTTTCATACAAGTTAAGTTTTTTGTAATTTCAGGAAATGTTAAAAATCCAAATTTACTGTTTACCTATTTTAAGAATTGTTATTGGATTTTAAAGTGGTATCAACTGCATCTCTTCAAACAATGTTTAGTATCCAATCAGAAGAATTTTGTTATAGCGCCCAAATCAACGAAAATTGTTCTATGGCCTTCGAAAGGTCCAAGATATTTACAATACACTTGTTGAAAAAGATAGCATTTGAGCCTTTTCTTGAATATGTTAATAGTCTAAGCATCCTTGATGTGACTAGGGTGATAAGACTCATAAAACCTTTCACTTCATGTTCAAGAACTGTCACTCAATAATTTCTGTGTTTGCCGGTTTTCATTCCTGTTCCAGACTTGGATCAAGCACCCATGTATATGCTGCTAACATACAACAGAAACTTGAGAAACTATGGATTGATATTCTGACCTGCGTACAAAGCCGATATGCTGGTCCCTATGACAATGACTTCTTAGCAACCATGTCACCGCTATTAGAGGTCACATTCTTGCATCCCAGGAGAGCTATCAAGGATCACACATTGATGTTTTGGAACACTACATTTGCAACTGTTACTAATGTTTTGGAGTATCCTGAAGAGTTACGGTGAGTTTGTTAAAGATAGAAGGATGACATATAATGCTATAAGCCACAATTTTTATGAAAATCAGTCAAGTTGAATAGAATCAGTAGGTGCTGCATAGTATGCTATGCTAAGATAGAAAAGCGCACTTGAAACTAGCATTGGCAAATCTATTGGCTAAGCTCCAGTCATGTTAGCGATATTTGCTGTGCGTCGCATTACGGTACAGCCTTACTTCCGCCGCAGTGTACCGCAATTCATTGCAGGTCACGCTGGGTCAACGGCCAATGCAGGTCACCATATGCGATGGCAGCCAGCGCCGTGTGGCAAAATAGTAACTGCCATGGTAGTTTAATACTTTTTTAACTCAATTGCGATAATGCACCCCAACACACAGTAATTAACGTCCAGTGTAAACAGATCTTTAGAGGGCTTTAAAAGATAATCTAAAAAACATTTTTCCAGCAAAAAGGCAACAATTTTGAAATAAATATTTCCCTATTAATTTGTCAAGTATTTGTCATTTGTAGAACTGATAAACGTTCTTACAAATACTAAATTTCTTTCATCTTTAATTTGTATCCCAAGTCCAGTTGATGATTGATTTTACATTAACAAATTTGCTACTTCCATGTGAAAACAAATGCAATATGAGTAAAAAAATCCCAATTTGGCAAAGCGATTATCTAATTCATTTAATTATAACATTTAATATGATTTTTGTCCTTGTTCCTTTTCAGAGTTATTCTTAGTCAGTTGAAAGAGAAGACACCCATCATCTTACCTGGATGGAGTAAATCTGATATGGTCATCAATGAAACTCCTGTTAGTCAACTTATTGAGGTAGGATTGAAACCTTGTAATATTTGAAGAAACTCAAAATATTTCAAACATAATATGATAGATTATGTTATTTAACTGCAATTCCAACACGTTGTTGATAAATGTGTTTAATAATGAATGTTAAAGAAGAATCATAGAAGTTATTTCTGTATTGCTATGAAATAAAACAAATGATCATCTAAATATAGTATGGCTTATCAAGGGATTTTGCCCAAACCCTTACAATGCTGTGTGGTATTAATGTGTGGCACAGAATAAATACAAGCTAATCGGTCAAGCTATTGTCAGAAGTGGCTCAGTAGGAGAAGCATGAGCTGTCATGTTTTCCAATTGTTATCGGAGTATTCTTGATTACCTGCCTTTTTCAGAGTGAAGCCTCCCAGAGCATCATGGGACCTCCAGTAGGAGTCATTCCTAATTTTGGCAGTCCATCGCCTCGCAAGATGCACGGTAGTTTCCTCAAGAGATCTGCCCAAGCTGAACGTCTTGTGGCGTCATCACCAGACGGGAAACGAGGGAGGTCACCTGCCCGTTTCTCATCACCAGCACGCTTCTCATCTCCAGAAAAAGGGCGCTTGCATTCGCCCAATCGTAAGACGCCAAATAGGAATCAATCTCCAAATGTAGCGGCAGCTAGGAGAAAACTACCGGTTGATGAAGATAGCAGGCAGGTAAAGATTTTGAAAAATTATAATTTTAAGAACAAGATTTCGAATACCATTTGTGGCTGTGTAGTTCCTTCTTACAGCATCTTCAATTTGATATCATTGGAGAACCAGACATTTCCATAATTTGATCCTAATCAGCATCTTCAAAGTGACATGCCTATAAAATGTTGTGTGTTAGGCGGTTTCAGAGCAGACATGAATTCCGAATATCAACATATGTCTTGTTATTTTAGTAACAAGAATATTTGATGAGATGGATGTGAATGTGATTAACTGTGACACACGTCAGAAACAAACAACTGTTCCTACAATCAAGGAAAATAATAGTTGGCACACTTGACGCAACTCATTACAACTATCCTTGTGCTCGCAATTGAGATCACACTTGGGACACATCACTGTTTAATAGAAAGCAAAAGTCCCCCCCTTTCTTATATCCTTCCCCATCCCCATCAATCAATGTTGGGGGAACTGCCAAGGCTTCTGATAATATGACTCGGATCAACATTGCCTCCGGGGGAGAAGGGCGGTTTTTTTCCGTAATTAGGACAAAGTGTGCCAACTTTTTTTCCTTGATTGTAGATTGAATTGCCAAACCATGTGAACTCCTCAATATTTTTTTCTGAATTTGTTGTCATTCTCCTTATATTTCTGTTATTCCATGATATGTTTATAATTGTTACATTTTAATGGAAGGCTGATGTGTTCATCTTTACAACAATACCACATGTGTAGCAATGTATAAGTGTTCTAAATATTCCAAGGTACATGTCACAAATGTGTAACTGGTGACATACTAATATACACGATTAACATTCCTTGCAGTGACTTACAGCATAATATTCTACTTAGTATATCACGCTCAAACAAATGTGTATTCTTGTGATTTTTAATAGGATTTTGCAACATTACTGTAAATGATATCACCCAGCTTTCAATTGTACAACAAAACAAACCAGAGAACCAAATGTGTGTGCTTTTAAATATTAAAAGGATGATTATCATAAATCCTAAGTAAAAATGTGTCATCTATTTATACCTGCATATTTCTTCTGTTTCAGTTTGTGACTATAGCGCCATCCCCCACCAAGAAGCGTGTGCTAACTGAGCATCAGAAAGACATCCTTAGAAGCAGGAAGACGGTGATACCAGGCCTGTATAATGACCTGGAACAGTCTCAAGACACCCAAGCATTCGCTGATTTATACAATAGCCAGACTCAGACACAGATGGGTGCAGAGTAAGTTGTCTTTATGATGAAGTTAAACTAAGATATGAAACCAGACTAGACAAAGTTGATCAAAATTCTTGCTTTATAATGTTCTTTGCTCATCTATATTTCTGTTATTCAACTGTATCAGTAGTGTATCTCCTGGGGGGTCAGGGGGCAGAGTCCTGACGGCTTTGACCAGGAGGAACAGTTTAAACGACTGGCTAAAAGGTTAAAGTGATTTTTAAAATTTTCTGTAAATACAGTGTGTGGGTGGGGGAGGCATGGAGACCATATTTGTTCATTTTAGTCTTCATTTAACGTTTTTAAATGACTTTTTCGGCCAATTTTCCAAGTCATTTATCGGTGGGGTACATCATTGATAGGGATATTTCCCCCCGATCCGGATCTGATCAGGCTTTATGTAGAATTCAGAAACACACAAGTCTTTCTTTATAATTAAATTATATCGATAATTATCAACATGTCAAAGGTTTTTCCCGCCGACATATCGACACAAAATGTTGTATCGATAACAGCACTACACTACTACTAAGCTATAGTTAACAATGCCTTTAATATGAACATATTGATGTTGTTTCATTTTGCAGTTCTGATGTTACAAATGAACCAGAAATTCCAACAGAGCCAGAGATTGCAAAAGAAAAGACCCATACTGATAACCAATGTTCTACTCCAACCAAAGCGTCACCAAGTAAATCATCATCTGTGTTTAATCTCAAGACAAATGGAAAAGATCAAAACCAAGAGCCTGCAAAGAAAATTGTGTTGGCCAATGAAGATATTACGCAGGATCAACTTGGTAAATCACCAAAACCAAGACGTGTTCAATTAACCAAGGTTAATAATGAGGTTGATAAGGCTGTTACATCACCATCCAAATGGAATGGCTCTCAAATAAAACTGATAGTAGATGATAATAAGATGGAAAGTGTTGCCATGGATGTTGGTGAGGAAGAGCATGATGGGACTTCCAAAACTAAATCTGACTGTGAAGAAATAGAAGTGACAGATCCCACATCAAAAACTCAAGAAAATAATCATGTTGAAGCGCCAACAACTATTTCAGAATCACCCGAATTAATGACGCCTCCTAAAAGATCAAAACTTGAAATGGAGAACTTGCTTGCTGAGGAAGTCACCCCTCCAAAGGCTTTACAATCTCCAATGGAGCGCAAAGTGATGGTTACTCCAGTTATCAAACTACAAAAGATGTCTGTCACTGATATATTGAGATACAGCCCTACTGCAAGAGATTCAACATTTGCTAGGTTAGATGTTGATAGCAGTCCAAAGGTGTTCTCCAGCAAGAAGGAAAAAGGAGGATCAACATTCAAGAGGCACCATTCTCAACAAGAAATGCGATCTAGTCCACGATTAAAGATTTCACAGGAACGATCATCAAGCTTTGACGATATGATGATTGCCACAGACATGCAACCTGACGAGATGTTATTCAGAGGTCATGAAGGGAAAAAGTCTGGTCTCGGTAAACAGCAAGGTTTATTGACATCCCAAGCGGATCTAGCAGAATTAGCAGAGAGATTTGAGTTAGATGGTATTGAGCCTTTGGATGATGAATCCGAGGGAAATCAAGCAGATGACAATCAAGCAAGCGGCGATCAACCCAAATTTGAAGTCCCCAGTGAGAGTGATTGTTTCAAGAAGTCTACTAATACCAGTAAGACCAGTGGTACAGATATTTTATCCAACGATGATAACACAAAACAAAGAACAAACTCTGAAGAAAGTATGGAATTTCTTGATTCCCAAGAAGAACTCATCCCTGCGGCTGACAGTACCATAGAGACAGAGGCCGAGTACAACACCGCTGATGAGTCGGAGAAGGAAGTCTCCGGGGTAACTGAGAAGGACGCCATAGCAGATTCTTGTCAAACAAAAGTGGACAATTTTGCTGATAAGCAAGAGCCTGTTTTGTCTACTGTTGAGGAGTTAAGCGAGGCAGATTCAAATGCAGATAAAGACAATGCTATAAATGATGTCATAGATTTGGTTTCTCAAGAACCAGAGAATGAAATTGTTACGGAATCTTCTGAAGATTCAGAGAGTCTTGTTACAGAAAAGAGGCGAGGACGATCTAAGAAGGTTGTAAACAGCCTCAATACAAATGTTGACAAGCACTTAAAAATAAGCCAGATGTCTTCTGATGGAATAGAGGGGTCACAAAAGAAGAGAGGACGTGGTAGACCACGTAAGAATGAGAAGCTCCTCCAAGAAGACAGTGTTGTTATAGAATCTCAGCCTGATGATCAATCACAAAAAGATACAACTATGAGTAAGAGAAAACGTGGCAGACCAAAGCAGAAATTGAATTCCCCCAAGACAGATGAATGCTCTATTGAGAAAGGTGTACCATCGTCATCAACAGAATGCAAGGAAGATAGTCAAGATGAAGAGAAAACAGTCTTCAAAGGTGACAAAAGTGGTGCAACATTTAAGAAATCTAGCCAAAAAGTTAAACAAAGTTCTGTTGAAGTTGAAAGTGTGAAGCAGAATTCTGATAAAGAATCAAAGATGGAGGTTGACGCTGGTGGTCTTGATAATAGCTGTGAAGATATGTTTGGCAGCTACAATCCAGATGCTCCAGGAAAAACATCGACAGACAATGACAAAGAGAAAGATGAAGACAGTATCACAGTGGTTGAAGTGAAAATGTCCAGCAAGAAATTGAAGAGCAGATCGTTTACAAAGCTGTCAAGAAAGAAGAATCACTCACCTTGCAATTGGGATGAAGATGATGATATACCATTGGCTACTATAACACAGTGTTATCTAGATGTTGAAAGCCAGAGCTCGGAAGAGTCAGATGCTGCTGCTCAGGTCCCAAAGACTATTTTAACTCCTGAGACGTCTGTTAAATCACCAACTAAAACCAATACAGACAAAATCAATGCAAACAATTCCAAAACTGCACTAGAGGAGTCACCAGCTATAATAAAAAAGCGAAGGAGACAAAACATCAAAAAGAGCCCTCAGTCGGTCGTAGCAAAGAAAGCATTACGACGAGCATTAAAGTCTCCACTAAAATCATCTCCAAAGTGGGTTTCACCTTTGAAAAGAAAACAAGGTACACCGCTATCAAGCAATAAGCGCTCGCCAGTTGCCACACGGTTGCGAGCAGGAAAGCTTACACCTAAGTCTGCTCGTCAGCTACTAGCTGGAAAAAAAGAAATGAGTCCTGAAGATTTTGCAAAGAGCAAAGTGAAATCAGAGAAAGGAGTTTCTGTAAAGGACGATGGAGACAAGGAAGATGATGACAGCTTTGACTTGCCATTGAATCAATATGTAAAGAAAAACCACAGTCCCGTAGCAACACGAAGCTTATCCAAAAATAAATTGCAGTCAAGCCAGGAAAAAATTACCTCCAGCGTAGATGCAACTCCGGGACAAACTGTGTCTGATAAACTGAGACAGAAATCTGCTGAAACTAAAGTAGTAACTTCTGAGACATCACAGAGTACCACGGAATGTCTGTCTGGAGATGATAACATAGATGAAAGGGTTAATAGCAGTCAGACACCAGATAAACCAAGTGAAGTCGACCAAACCACTGAAGCCAAGGATTCTCCTAAAGTTGGACAGAGTCTTCAGACTCTTCCGCAAAGGCTACAGTTTGTATCTGGAATGAATTCCCCCACTGAATGTAATACACCAGAGAATACATCTCCAGTAGTTCCACATAAGTTCAGTCCTAGGAGCTGTAGTTCACCAGTGGAGTTTGCCATGCGACGTGGCGGTCAGGGTTCGCCAAGACACCGAGGAAATCAAGGGTCACCACGACAAGGTCATGGATCACCCAAGCAACGGTTTTCTCCAGTGGTTTGTGACATACCAGGTGTGTTCTCACCTTCTGTTTCACCAAGTTCTGGAATCTTGAAGAGGCAGGACTCTCCATCACCTTCAAATAAGGTGAGATACTTTATAGGCATAGTTAATATTTAATAGAAATTAAGAGGATGGATTACTTTACAGTGGAAGGAAAATAGTATAGATATTTGAAGCACTGAAGACTTGCCCTTTTCAGCAACACCAGGCAAAACCTTTGAGAAAAATACATGTAATATGGTTTCATACAAATGCATACTTAACTCTGGTTTGATTAGCTCCATATTAGTGAAGCCATGTAAAAGGATGTGTGCGGGCATGAATGCAACATGAGCACTCTGCATCATATGCGTAACGCATCCGTGCAACCAAGTTCACTACCTTGTCCCTTGATCTCACACATTTACAGTATTGATATAAAGTGAGCTGCAAATCATTGCAACACACTTTACAATTTCCCATTTTATTTGTTGCTTTACAGTCCCGAAGAGTAAGCTTTGCTGAACCCGTTGAGCAGGAGAGATCTAACCCACCATCACCGCTATCAAGTCGCAACCCCACTACATCATCTCCATCACGATGCTCTACCCCGGCTGCATTGATGCCATCGCCATTGGTAACAACTACATCCTCCAGGGTCGTATCACTCCAATCTAAGGTAAGGAAGTCGATTATTGGATATAGGTCTATACAATTTGACTGTTTTGACATGTCATGTTGGTCAGTTGATCAAATATAAAGCCCCATAGATGAAGTCAATCATAGCTGACATTTGTCTTGTGCCAATATTTTCATGTAAAGCCGTGTGTGGACATTTAATAATAATAATAATAAATTAAATTTATAAAGTTATGATGCGCTTGCTGTACGATACAAATATTGAGAAGCACAACATTATTTACAAATGTGCCAATAGGATTAAAAAGTACATCAAGATAAAAGTTAAAACAGAGCATAATTAACATTTAAGCAAACACATAACACATATCAACACAAACCATAAGAAACAATTATCTAACACACAACAGCAATACACAAAAAATGCAATTTATGAAAACCCAAAATAGAGGAACACTAGCAAGAGTTAATTGCAGCGAGAAAAAGTCACATTACATGTTGAAACCAATGATTTCATCGACATTTTAGCTAATAAAAGGCCTTTTAAGTTAAAACTTTACGCAATATATATTAGCCATTTTAAGATTTGTCTAGTTTCTTTTGATTACTTTCCACTCGAATAATAAAACCTTATTCATTTATATATTTGATCCATTGCAGTTCATTACAACTCCCTCCAAACAGTCTAGTTCTACCTCTAAGCTAAAGAGTGTAACCTCTTCAGAAAGACAAAAACGTCGTAGTAGCAAGAAGCAAAGTCTCAAGGTTATGAACACAAGGATGTTGTTTAGTAGAGGTGCCAGAGCTATCCTTGCAAGCAAGGTAAGATTGCATTCCTTCAGGCGATGATATAATTCTAATCATGTTGTATGGGCAAACGGAACGCTCAGGTCAGGGCGGTCGATCAGGCTTTTGGGTTTTTTGTTGTTTTTATTTCTCCATGACTGACCATAAAATATCAAAACGATCTGTAAACATTTGGCATTTAATTGACAAGCAAAAAAGGGAATTCATTAGCACTTGAATTTTTATTCACCAATCTCTATAAAAGATGGTCGGTCGGGCCTATACAACATTTGTCGCTTCTCTACAGATTTGTTTAAATACTAGTGTTTAAAAACCTTAAATGGATGTGAAACACACTGCATTTGTGTTTGTTTGATATAGCGTTCACCAGATTGACATTATTTAGTGAATTGTAAATTTTTTTGGAAATATAACACATGCTGGATTATATGAAACATACCTCCATCTCAATTTGCAAATCTCTGACATGCGCCAAATTTTGTTCAAGGAATCACTATTTCTGATTCATACAAACATATGTGAAGAAAAATACAAATATTTTAGCCTTCTGATTTCGGGCAAGGAGCATAGTGTGTTACATTTTACAGTGGATATTACTTATTCCTTTTGATATAATTGCCCCAAACTAACCAAGCTTACAACCCAATGCCCAAAATTGCCTGTCTGTAATCTTATGGTTTGAAGTTCATCAGGATTGAGATTTACGATGAAAGAATTGGAATTTTCTTTTAACAAATCCAAATTTACTCACTATATATCGACGTTTCACAACCGACTTCTCTGGTTGTTTCTTCAGGAATTATGATGTTTTTAGATCTATGATCACTTCCGGTGTTTCTAGAAGATTTCTAGATCAGCTGATCGTATGCATGACTAAGTTGATAAGCCCTGCCCCAGTCATTGTTCATGGCTATTTCCCCTCTTCTTCTTATCCAGATGGATTCTCGTATCCATCTAGTGTATCTCTCGTTTTCTCGGTGTAATTTTATGTTTTGTAAATTCTGTTATCAAACCAATATTGTCCCTATTCTGAAGATTTTTGTATCTAACAACAACAACTTTTTTTGTATAATTGCACTTTTGTCCTTTTCTAAAGTAAGGTATTGGAAAAGAGCAAAACATTTGATTGATGAATTGATGGAAATCCAGATTCATTCCTATCAACAAAATTATAAATGTCTTGATATATTTCTTTTAAATAGGGAGCACAGTCAGCAGAGAAAAATGGTAATAATAAAATGACGGCACAAGAGCAGTTTGAGATAGCCGCTCTAGACTCCATGCAGCGTGGGTTACCTGTCAGATTAACCCCCTCTCCATCCCTGTCTAATAACAGTGCCCCCTCCCCAACCCCATCTACCCAGGGAACACCAGCTTTGCTTACCCAGGGTACACAGAATGGTGATTTGGACAGCAGTGTGGAGGCAGTTGATTTTGAGAGTCAAGAGCCTGTGTTTGCGGATCTTGTTGCATGTGATGTACCGGTGGAGAAGGTGTTGCATCAATTGACATCATCAATGTGGTAAGTCAAATACTCAACAATTTGCTTGATATGAACAATGTAATATGGCAATTATGTGATGACTGTATGAATCATCTACAGAAAACAGAGGTAGTCTTCAGCCATTAATATTCTGGAACATGCCTAGTCATTGCTTACCAACTAGAATCTCTGACATGCCTAGTCAGTGCTTACCAACTAGAATCTCTGACATGCCTAGTCATTGCTTACCAACTAGAATCTCTGACATGCCTAGTCAGTGCTTACCAACTAGAATCTCCGACCATATCATAGGAGGGAAATCATTGTTATACATTTGCTCAGTAGTCAAACCTCTCTCACAAAAAGACTTATGCATGCCAGCAAACTATGGATAACTTTTGTTTTCTTCAAACAGCTTGACAATTTGTGATTAGAAGTTAATTTTAATCAAAAATAATCAGAAATTATATTCGAAATAACCAATTGTATCAAAGTTGTCTGTTATTGCAGATGACAGATTCTTTACAAACATGAAATTGATGACACATTTGGAATTTGAAATAATTAGAGCAACCATCAATGAAGTCATTTTTTACTTCTGCCTCCAATTTCCCCCTTTTAAACCTATGTTATTATTGTGTTCAATGATAACCGTGCAAAAAAAACTTCCCAATTTAAGAACCTCGTCATAATCTAATGCTTATTTGATTTATAATTCCATCAGTTACTAACACTAGTTTTAATGTTGTATTAACAGGGTTCGTGGTTTAGAACAACTCGTGCGAGCTCGTAATATACTGACCGTTGGACATCTGTGTTCACTATCACCAGGACAGGTATGTCATTTAGGCACAAAAACAGTATAAGGTGTTTCCATATTGTTATGTATCTTTTATTTTCAATCAGGGTCATCTTAATAAATCACAATTTCAATAGGGGGTCTCCCTCCCCCCAAAAACAAAAATCCAATTACAGGTGACATGTTTCAACGTCACACTGGACAATTTTGGAGTACAAATGGCCTCTGCACACGCTGTGTTCAATATTTCATCAATTTGAGTTTGAATACGCTCAATTTGTCACACAGGATGGCCACAGAAACGTTTTTTCTGGGCCATTTCAGTGCACATTTTTAACATGTTTCACCATCAATCAAAATGTTGGCTCGTCCGCCGCTATTGACTAGCCTAGACTGAATCAAATTTGCAGTGATAATGTAAACTTGTTTGACAGTTGGATTTTTTTTGTTATATGGTTAAAATAAAAGCCTCCAGAATTGTGGCTGTTTGGTATGGGTTAATGACAACACTTGATGATTAAATTCCCAGACAGAATGCAGTTTGGTACTTTGGAAAACTGATTGGTAGAACAAACAAATAAGCTGGCAAAATTATTGCTATCCAATGTTCATGTTGGTTATGAGAAATTTTCATAATCACACTTAGATATTCATTGTGTTTCATTTGGAGTACTGGTTTCAATGTGTCTGTTGACTTGTCTTTTACTATTTAGGTGAAATCTCTGCCAATTAAGTCACCTAAAGTGAGCGGTCTATGTCAAGTAATGGAACGATTTAAGAAAAGACAGGTAAGATTGACATAAATTAATGCAACTTTATAAATACAGTACAATTGACCACTTGAAAAAAGAGGCATATTGTATCAACTTATCGTTTGATCAGAAATGGATTCATGAGAGGTAATGAGTTCAATTAACCAAGATCAGTGAAGTATAATGTAGGAAACTTTTGAGTTTCCTATCGTTGCCTCTTCAACCGATCAAAACTTGTAGACTTATGATCCGTCACACTATAGTTCAATCAGTTCCAAATTGGCGAGAAATATTTGTTTTTTATCTATCCGCGCGCAAAAGTAATAAGTGCGATTTTGACATACGCAAGCATCACGCATACAATGACACTGCGACATTGCGCGCTATATTGTGCCATGCACAACGCTCTTCTGAATTTATTCGCTGCTTTAAACAGGTTATGACAATTTGAAACTGACTGAACTATATATAATAGGGTTCTTGTCAGTGAAAGAGAACATTTTAGTCCTGGTTCATGGTAGTTTCGCTCGTTTTCTAATTCATGGGGATTCCTGATCCAACTCCTTGTTTGATCAGGGAATCAATGTAAATTGAAAAAAAAAGCATTTGAAGTGTTCACACCTTTTTTGATAGTTCAGACAAGTAATACATTCCCACATCTAATTAGGCAAGGAATTTGATGAGCTGATTTCAACAATCATTTATACTTATCCTGGAATTTTGCAAATCATTTGTTGCAGTTTTTCAGATTTATTTCTCCATTATTGTTTTAATACTATAAATACATATCTTCATTTTTATTACAGATTGCTAAGCTTGGTAAAGACACTGTACTAAAGACCTCCATTCCAACTAAAGCAGATTCATCTGAAGCCGCGACTAATGCAGGTGGTAAAGAACTTAATACGCTATTAGAACCAACACCAAAGATACCAGACATTTCTGTGAAGTCTACCCACCAGCAAGATGCTACTGCAACAATTCTGCCAGAACCTACGAAGGATAAATCAGTGGTAGACGCAGATAAAATTGTGCAGGATAAGCTGGATAATCTAGATGTAAATGCTGATAAAGCTTTGAAGGATAATCTTGATAAAGACTCTGCTGAAGATGTACAAGATAATCCTGATTTAGACTCTGCCAAAGATATGCAAGATATCCCTGATATAGACTCGGCCAAGGCTGTACAGGATAACCCCAGTGTAGACTCCATGAAAGCATCTGCATCAAATGATAACATGGACATTACAGATTCTCAGCCATTTTCAGTTTCTGATCTAGATTCCAAAGAAGAGAAGATAATGTCACCCAAATGTAAACCACCTATTTTGCCATCTACGGATTCTGGTAAGTGTTTCTTACTAAATCAGTATGAGTAAATAAGTCCAATAATGGTGATTGTTTGATCAGTGCCCTTATTGCATGCCCTGGGGGGGGGAGGGGGGGGGGGGGGGCACTGACATTGGAAAGAAGTACAGGTATTTGCCGCCCTGTAGACCCCATCTACGGATTCTGGTAAGTGTTGTAACTAAACCAGTGAGTAAATTTAAACTCCAATAGTGATTGTTTGATCAGTGCCCTTATTGCATGGTTAAAGTGTATTGCTGTTCATTTTATAATAATGCATATCTTACGGTGGAATAAACTTTTCTAGCAAATCTTGTGTTAAAAGTTTGACTGTGCTGAGTTAATATAATCTGACAGTAAGAATAAATAAGAAATATGAATATTCATATTCAAAACTATCGGTCATCACACAACCAAGGGACAAAATCTTATTTTTTATGCCACCACCACACCACATTGGGTGAATCATGATTTAGATGGCCAGACATTATCGTCTTTGAGAATAGATTCACAAGGAAAGTCATCACTATGAGATTTAAAAAAAAGGTGAACTTCCTGTACCAGACAGTATCAATGTCTATTCTGTTGGTTTTATTCTGTTCTTTTCTGACCTCCTCTAGTACCAGGAAGTCTTATATTCCCAGTGAAGAAGTTATTACATGATTTAATCATTCCTATGATAATATCCTATCATGTAATGTATTATTTCTAACCAATATTATTGAAATTGTATTATTTCAGATGAAGCAATGAATGACAATAACAACCTCATCTCCAGACCTGGCAAGAGAAAGCGCAATGACCAGGACCAAGATAGGGACCAAGATGTAGACCCGTCGGTTTCCAGTCCTTCCCGTAGTGGAGGATCGAGTTGCAAGCGTAGACGTATGGTTGATCAGCTCGGAGAGTTGGCCAAGGAACTATCTGGAGACATGCTACAGACGATGCCTACTGATAAGCTCTTCCAAGCACATCAACATGTCAACAATTTAATGGAGTCTATTGTGAGTGCATTGAAGACTAAATGCAGGTCACCTAGTCTTGAGTCTTCATAATCTTATTGTCGAGATTATATTCTTTTACAAACTTGTGATTGTGTATCATATAAGAGTGAAAGAAAGAGACTTACCTTAAGTGTCACCTCAAGTTGGGAGGTGACATTACACTTATATTAGTTACAGTTACAGATGCAGCATTTCTGTGCCACGGCTGACATCCATCTTTGATCATGCAGGTGCAATATTGCGTGGTAATTACTAGAATATGGAGTGACGTCACATACATCACTTTCAATTTGAGGTGACAAGAATAAGCACTCGGATTTAAGAAACTAGTACGGTATAACTTCACTCTTTTATGAGTTTATTATACACAATATGTCGAGGATTGTCAACCAGAAAGATGTAACTCATAAAGGGACATTCTGAGAAAAATTAGTTCAAAATTGTGTGTTCCATTATTTTCTTGGACGATTGGGCTGGGCGAATTTTACCCCTCGGTCCTTCTGCCAAAGCGCCCGGTAATGTTGAAAAATAAACAACCGAGCACTGATATTTTGTTCAAACCAGCGCCTGAGAAGCTTGTCCAAAACATTGAATTTCGCGTAAGCTTATATGATTTAATGAAAGGTTAGCTCCCGGTAGACTAAAAGTAGTTCCCGGTTCTCAATAAATCCCCCTGATCCGGGCGCTACTTTAAAAAAAAACTAGCTCCTGGTAAAAAACCTGTTATCTTGATGGTATTTTTGGTCCTCTTGTTTTGTTTTAATACTTATGACCAAACTGAGTGCATCTTTCTGGTTGTAAACCCTCGATATACTACTGCCAATATATAATATTGGCAGTAAGCTTTACCACTGATATTCATTAGAACAAAGCATATTTCTTCATGAAGAAGCAAAAATCAATTATTATTTGTTAAGTATTATTTCATCAACAAATTATTTTATTGAATTGTGTAAAGGAATTATGTAGTTATATTTGATAGTTTTTAACAGTACAGGTTTAATCATGGTCGATAATTGCCGCTGGTTTATCTTCTTCATATTTTATGTATAAAAAGGTTTTTTAGTTAATCAATTTATTTTGTATTGTATAGAATTATAGTTGGTATGAACAATTTATTAGAATTTTACCCAACGCCTGGGACTATTAAGCTCAACTTTATTTTATTTGAAGAGTGCATTTATAAGGCGTTATGTGAGGACTTGCAAGGATAAGAGTGAAAAGGAAATGAAAAGTTTCAAGGTTAAAAAATGCTTTGCGAGTATGAATAGTTCACATGAGACTGGTTTGTGGGTTTTTTCCCCATTTTGAGAAAATATTGTCCCTTGACCAGTAGGTGATTTTTCATTTATTTACATATAACAAACCATTGACTGCAAGTCGAGATATCAATCAAGATTAACAGGTTAATGTATTTAGATAATCAAAAAGCCGCATATAAATGGGTCATAGGTTTTGTCTTTATTGATAATATATAGACAGATTTTGAATAAAATTCATGCCTTGCATTTTACACATCAAGTTAACAATGTTGGGGGGAAATGTTTTAAATTTAATGTGGCATTACATTTTGATAACTTATTAATATTTACACAAGTATGTTTGTCTTCCCTGTAATATTGGACCAACTCTGCCAGGGAATACTTGATAATTGTTGGCATAATTATTTCCTAGACCGGTACTAGTACTGTTTCGTACATAGATATTTTAGTGTTGATTACTATATCACACTTTGTTACAAATGAAACTCCTGCAGAATTTTTAAAACACACGGGTGTAATGGGATAGGGTGTGGGAAAGCATGTAAAACAGTTGTCTATCTTTTTCTGGAAAACAAATGTAAATATCTATATTTTTGGGTGATGGGTTGCATCCAAAATGTTGAAGAAAATTGTAACACATTACCATTTCCAATTAACACAAATGGTATGTGCAAGTGCAGGCATGCCTTTACATGCGATTCTAATACGCTGGCACACATTTATATGCATCAATATGTGATAAGATGTGATCAGGTTTCTGGACAGAAGATGTGATCAGGTTTCTGGACAGAGGTGAAGTTGGGAAATATATGACATGAGTTATGGATGAGTTCTATGTGTGTGTGATATGATTCAACAAATGCCTCGTTCATCTAATACTGTGTAGGGATGTAACAGCGTTCTCTAACGCTCAATCGTCAGAATGCCTCGTTCATCTAATACTGTGTAGGGATGTAACAGCGTTCTCTAACGCTCAATCATCAGGATGCATCTTTAATTGCATTGGCATTTCTGCCAGTGCATAACAGATGCGTGTAGTAATTAGGGTGCAATCATTGGAATAAACTCTGACAACACTGCACAGTGTAAGATGAATGAAGTATAAGCAGGGCATGTGCAGATTGTATTGAATGATATAGTTACAGTTGTATGGACATTGTGTTTTATAAAACTGTCTGACAGGTATTTGACATCGTTTATAGTGCAAATTTGAGGTAATTTTTTCTGCATGGCAACTTCTATTTATAATGTTGATATAACCATGTGAATAATGATGTATATAATACATGTATATCAATAGATTTACTAGAAATAGTTAATTTACTTGCATTTTTGTAGGAAAGTAGATAATTATGTAGTAAAATAGGTCTAAATAGACTTTTTGTTAGATTTTTAATACATTTATATACATTTTGTCATTGCAGACCTTGTCGTTTTTCACCTTTTTACTATCCTTGCTATGCAATAACATGAGTTAAATAATCACTCTCCCAGATCTTGCTTGCTTTGATTATAATCTTGAATGACATTATAGTGCCAGGCAGACATGGGACTAGTAATAACAAAACAGATCTGGGATAGAGCTTAATACCAGTGTTCATTTGAACGTTTGAAAAGTACTATCAGTATCACTGTTTACCATTTCCCCATCATTTTTAAATATTGGGTAAAATAAGATGTAAATTTTGTAAAAGAATTTTAAATGGTCCAGTTAAAAACCATGTAAAATATTAGTGAATAAAAGCAAATAAATTAACAAAAAAACATTTCTTCTTTTTACAGTGAGTGATCTTTGTTGTGAATGAGATGCCATGAATTTAATGTCATTATCCCCTATTGACAGAATAGCTGCAACAATCAACAGTGCGTTTCCGTAAAGGATAGGCTAAAATGTAATTGAAATAATTATCTACAAGTGATAACGATCTAAACCCCTTATATTTTGTTATATTTCCGTTGAAATTTGCCCATTAACCCTAACCCTACTACACCACACGCAACAGATTCTTTTTCCGACCCCCAAAATTCACCAGAAATCTCCCCCCGGATTTGAACCCCGGACCTCCTGCACCGAAGCCCAGCTGCCAATCCACTACACGACGGCTCCACTACACCTCGGCTCAGTATTTTCGCCTCATTATATAGTCTGGGTACATTTTGGAGCCTAAAAACGTGCACGCGGGGTTATAAAAACAGGCTGGCCGTGTTGTTGCCGTGTGGTATAGTAGGGTTAGGGTTATAGTGATGAAAATTACAACATTTTGGAATGAAAAAAAAAGAAGAAAAAAATGCTGATTAACCCTAACCCTACTACACCACATGGCAACAGATTCTTTTTCCGACCCCAAAATTCACTAGAATTGTCCCCCTGCTCCCCCAAGGATTTGCTCCCCCGGGATTCTCCAAAAGTTATCTCAATTATGGATTATTGATTTTCAAGTTTACGGAATAACAAATATCTAAGATCCTCAATATCTTTTATCGCATAAGGTAGCACACCTCTAAATATAGCTAGTCAAAATTAGACACCTTATTTACTCCTTATTTGATCGATGCGCGTCGCTTTTAACGATGAGATCTTAATGACTATCGTGATTTAGAAATTGAGTTTTAGTATCAAGTTAAACCCTATGACGTCATACTTAGAAATCTAAAATTGTATTGTTTGAAAGACAAAGGTTCATATTTTGTGTTGATCAATCCCTCAATAGAATCACTCATGCATCCCTTACCATGATCACTTTCATTTCTTAATCACCAACCCTCGTACATGCGGGTCACCTTGTTTTCAGAATACCGTAGGTGATTTGAACCATTGATTTTACACATAGAAAATCATTTAATTTGGTATAACTCATTCTATTTCAATAACCTTTCGAATAAAATCGTTAAAAAACAAACAAACGAGAACGGATAGATTTTCCACACAATTGGCCATTAACCCCCTCTATCGTCATTTTACTGGCACTGCTGAGTTTTCGAACGACTTCAGTCTTTTCTTTTTTTCCTTAACCCTAACACTCCCGGTGGATTTTCCAACAACAGTTTTTTCAAGCAAAGCACACACAACAAGAGGTGCCACGCCCCGGGGTTTGAACCCACGACCTCTCGGTTGACAGTCGAACGCTCTACCAACTGAGCCACGGGGGAAGCTATGTAGCCCGGGCCATTATTTCACCCAAAAACCTCAGCGCCAGGTGGAACCGACAGGCTGGGAAATGGGATTTCATGGGGTACGGGGTTGTAAGGGTTAACCCTATAACCATCCTCAAGTGCCGCAAATGTCCACGTTAAAGTCTGTCTGTGCCAGCTGGCGTGGCACTTTTTCGATGAAATAATGGCCCCAGGCTACATAGTCGGGCCAATACACTGGCCCGACCATGGTTGGCCCCCGTTGTTAATATTGTTTGTGAATGTTATATTATTAAATTGGAATTTGAAGCTTTAATTTGATACCAATCTCGGCTGCCAAATCGTTTTAGTTACCGAAAAATCACTATTTTAATCACGCGTATAGATAAGAAGTATTACGCAAGAAGAGTTTTCGCCTGGAACTATTTAGAGACGTGCTACCTTTTAGAACAGGAACTTTAATTTTAATATCATCATTTTGTTTCAATATTTTTAGTTATTCATAAACCAAATTTCATTTAAAAATCACATTCAAACTCTCATTGATATTGGTTTAAGTTTTAAAGTTATACCAACTTTCTAGAACCCCGGTAATAGATATAGGCCTACGCCCGACCGACAAAGCGCGAAAACCTTGAATTTTCGTCATGGTACGGTAGACATAAAGGGAGTATGGTTTTTGTATTAACAGTGTCACTAATAGCCATTTTATTCAAACATTTTTATTTCTTATTTTCATTCTATACAATTCGTCATATTTTCTGACGATATCCTGATCATTTCACCCAAATTGAAGGACGTTTGGTATAATAATTATTATATCATGATAGGCCTTATTTCAACCATGTGATAGTTCACATTTAATAGTTTTAACAAAACAGATTTTTCAGAAACCTTTCCCAACTTTCTAAACTACCTCAAGAATTACAGAAACAGTACTAGGCTAGCCGCATGTTTGCACTTATTTCAATGCATATCTCATGGTGATTCCAAATATGATGATGAAAGTTAATAATGTTGACATTTTTGAAACATTTTGTTCAATTTTGGTACTGTTGTCTGCAGACAGACGCATGTTGCGTGGAAAGCGTGAAGATCTTTACGATCCCCTTTCTTAAAGGTTGATATTCACTCCAGAGATTATCCCTTGTACTTGATCCTCTTATCACATTTAGTCCATTATTGTCTACGGTAATTTACAAACTGTTGTCCGTTTTTAATGCTTTCATCAATATCTTTATCCCACCAATATGTCTTGTGTTAATTTCCTTGGCACCAATGGTTTTAGTAGCAGCATCCAAAATGTTAGATTTCGAGGAATCCCAAAGTGATTAGCAGTATCAAATGAATTTGTATCCCAATCAGAAAACTGAGATGACTATAATTCCCGGGGATAATTCATTTTTCATTCTGACCAATCTTGATTAGGCCTATGTTTGATATTCAAGACGATTGTGTTTCTGATGGGCACATGTTGAATTATGTCTAGTAGATGCTGATCGTCTCACAGAGTAGATGTATCGACAAATTTCTACTTGATTTTATAATTTAAAAATAGAATAATTATTATGATCACAGCCGAGGTTAAATTTTCTGTCATCAATAATAAATTCTCTACATTAGTACATTCAAATCAAATGAGATTGGATCAAGACTATTCTTTTCTCATGTCCAGGCTGACAGCAAAATTGTTAACTTTATTTGTTGGGAGTGGCTCTCCCGGTGGCTCTCTTAACTTCATTCTTTTCTTCCATCGTTTCTTACTATCATATCATTCAGCCATCATGCTTATGGCTTTAAGTCTGGTCCCTTCAGGACCCAAGCGTGTCCATCCCGGGTGTCCATACGGACCGACACGTGTAAACAAAAACATTTGCAGAACATAACATGTAATACTGTCTTTGCAAGAGACTTGATTAAGTCTATCGTATCGTCGGGCAAGGGTTGTGTAAGCATAGATTCTGGATCAATAAGCTTGCGAAAGATAGCCTTGGTTTGCAAATGTTGGTTCTATTATAACGCCAACGGTCTGGGAAAAACGCCCTGGTGGTTTTATAAACTTTTACAGGTAGTTGATTAAATATATTATCATGGAGTTGTCTGCGATATTCGGGCTAGGCTTGAGTACCTATCTGATTGCAACCGTGGTATTTCTCATCCTGTATCACATCTTGCGTGATCGCAGCACTGACGCCTTACATCTACCACCAGGACCGAGAGGATGGCCTATAAGGCCTAGTAAAAAAATTAACATGTTTCCCGTCCCCGCCCGCCTCCTTTTTGGCCGCCGCCTCCTATTTTTTACTATTTACTATTTCCGAAAATTCTGTAAAAAAAAAAAAAAGTTTTTTTTTTTTTTTAATTTTTTTTAATTTTTTTTTTTAATTTTTTTTTTTTAATTTTTTTTTTTTAGTGATTGATCCTTTGCCCATAGGAATGGTAGGTGTAATAGAAATGCTGTATCATTTCATAGCATGTTCATGCCATACATGACACAGAATTATTGACATGGCTTCTCAAATAGTACCATGGGGAGTGGGGACCGATATACCTAACTTCACAAATTAGGGGACCGACACATGTAGGCATACATCCTTTTGATCAATGATGTTTTGTTCCTCATTCAACCTGAAAAATGACGAAAACATAAAGAAACAATGTGTACTTGGCTCTATATATTAGGTAAACCTTTTCATATTTGTATTCCTCTGGCAATTAGAGTGGAAAATCCTGTTTAGGAGTGTCTGCAACACAGTCAGTTGGTCACTTTCGACTTGGCGGCCATCTTGAAAAAAAATATCAAAAAATGGGAAAATAGTAAATAGTAAGACCCTCCCTCCTCCTTTTTTTAAAAAGTCCGGACGGGAAACATGTCATTTTTTTTACTATGCCTAATAGGGAATCTCCTAAGTCTAGATCTCCAGACACCTTACGTGTCTCTGAGTAAGATGGCGTCTGAGTATGGACCTGTACTTAGTCTACAGTTTGGCTCTTTTCCTGTTGTTGTACTCAGTAGTTATGATGCTGTAAAAGAAGCATTTGTGAAAAAGGGTGAGGATTTTGATGATCGACCAAGACTACCAGTGTTTGAGGTTTCAAATAGAGGACGAGGTGAGTATAGGCCTACAATGTATATTAAAAAGGTTTAGGTTGGATTCCGGCGATATCGGGATCGGGATTCGATAACGATGGGACGTAACCAGAACTTTGAAAGATAGTGCATTTGGTGTGATGTTTAGGCAATGAATGTTGTTGTTTTCGCTATTGTTTTGACACAATGTTGTTTTTTCATCTTTAAACCCTACGCTAGTATATATGAGTTGTTTCCATTTTTTTAATATGAGGCAAGGAGGTCATTTTAAAATGGCTACCCCCTCTACAGGGTCAAAATTAAAATCTGCATCAATAAAGCTGAAGCATATACCAACTTGTTAGTCAGAGCACAATGATTCCAAAAATGTATAGTTTGCCCTACATCCGATATTTTGTTGCGTTGAGGTAAAATGAAAAAAGGTCAATATTTACCCTTTTTTGCATGTCAAAAATTAAACTTGATCTGTATAGGCAAGCAAATTGTGCATCTGGTTATACTTATAGGGATGCCAAATGTAATTTTCAGAAGTTGATACTTCGGGGGGGGGGGGGGGGGGGGGGCGGTTACGTCCCATTGCTTGCGTTATGCCTGTATATAGTTAACTTTTGACCCATGTTTTATACGGCTTTAAAACAACTACTCTCAGAAGTAAAACAATTTTTTTGTGCAATCCCTATATGCTCGACGAACAATGAAATAATGCTCGTTTGAAATGGAGCAAGTATGGTTTTACCTAATAACACCATTAACTAAACAGTGGATGCAGGGCACACTATACATTTTTCGAATCTTTGTGCTCAGACGAACCAGTTGGTACGGTACACAAAAAATGTAAATTCGTCAAAAATGTGGTTTAATTTTACAAATTAAAAATCTGTGTTTAGACAGAGGTATGTGATTCAAGAAATGCTGCAACTTCATGTGATGCTGAAAGAACAATTTAGAGTATTTCTAGTTGATTTTCAACCTAACAAACAATTCCCTAACCAGGCACAGGTCCACTTCGACCAGTTCACCTTGGGTGAACTAGCTTACACTGTTCATTTGGTGACAGATGAAATAGATTTCTCAACCTTGATATATTTCCAAAGGGTCCGGCTGGTGTAAGAGTGGACCTAAAGGGTTTAAAAACTTTAAATATATTTAAATTACAATGACAAATTAAGTGACAAATTAAATGACTAATTATTAATGATATGACAAATTAAAATGAATTTGATTTGTTATTTAATTTCATATTAAATGAATAGTTACTGATTACAAATTATTCTTGTAATTTGTCATTTAATTTGAGATTAATTGGTTTGTCATTAAAAGTTGAATATTTAAGATTCAAGAAAATTATTATTTGCTATGCTGAAAATTATTTTAAAATACTATTCATTGGTTATTTATCATTAAAAAATAATTCCTAAGCATTACAAAATATTTCTTAACCCCTGACAATTATTTTGTCAAATTAGACCATATTTTTGCCAAATTAATATTCTCTGTGATATCATTGAATTCAGTTTAGACACCCCTTGCTACACATTTGAAAAGGGGAAACAACTCAATTATTGTAGATGGTTTCAAATATTGTTTCTAAGAATATATAGCAAACAAAGTCACTGCCCTATATACAGGGTGAGTCAAAAAGACTGCAATAGTGGAAAGAAGCCATTTTGTTTTCAAACTTTTTAAACATTGCAAGAATGATGTATTTAATCCTAACTTTGTGTGAAAAAATGAAGTCGATCGCATTTTTCGTTTGTCTTTGGTGACCCTCTTTGCTGCACAACCAAATTTACCTGTTTGTCCACGAGCACAGTGATTTTCATTGGAAATGGCACACATTGCATTTTCATATTTGAATATCCCGCCAACAACAAAATGGAAAATGTCAGTTTTTATTAAAATTTAGAACATTATACGGTTAACTCTCATGAAAACAGTGCAAAATGAACTTTTTGATGTCTTTGGTCCATTTCTGTGTTATGCAATGTTTTCTTGCTTGAAAAACTTCTTTTCTAGATAGATATTGATGTTTTCTACTTGGATCTATATACTTTGATATACTTCTGAACGTGTTTTCACTCAAAAAAATGCCCTCATATACCCCAAATTAGCGAAATTTCCATGTCCGCAGCATAAATGTATATTTTGCCTTTATTAATTACAATACAAATAGGGCACCATTTTCTACAAGATATGTCATAATTTGTTGGGAACATATAGCGATATTCCATGGATAGAAAAAAAATGCACATCTTTTACGATGTTTACCTGTTTCAGTTTCATATATGTTGTCCGAGATGTTGATGTTTATTACGTTACCTGCGACATATGGAGGATCAACATTGTTCAAAATTAACATTTAAACATTTAAATGTACATATTCTGAATCTAAAAGAACATGGGTGTTGGAAAATAATATTATCAAAAATCTATAGCAGCATGTCTGACCTTGAGAAGAAATCAAAATGCTGCAAAGCATGCGACCTTGTTAAGGATGTTTATTACGTTGTTGAGATTTCTCCCGAACTATGTATCAAAACACACTTTTTGGTTAAAAACCAATTTGATACTTATACATAGGCTATGTGGTTACTTGGAACACTCGCTAGCTCTTTCCAGATTGTCTACATGGTACTTTGAGTACGAAAAACGTTTACTACGTTATCGTTTATTACGTTGTCGAATAAATCGACAGAGAGACAGCTGCTCTCTACGACTGTATTAAACAAAGATACGTGGCAGGCCCTTTTCTCAGGCATTCATGGGGGATACTCGATGAAAGTACAATGCAAAAAAACCACGACGAATGGTAAGAATTCCTCATTTTTTCTTGTAAGTAATATGAACATTAAGCTGAATGACAGTTGAGGTCATTATAGATCTCTTAAGCACATTGAAAATGGACCTATGATATCAGAATGGGGTTAATAATGTGAAGAAATGCAGTAGGTATCGTTAACATCTTCATTGATTGCTTTGTATATACGTTATAAGCCAGCATTAGGCACTGTTGCAGTTGCCAATAACGTAATAAATGGGATAACGTAACCAACCTCATTGTCTAGTCTCATGTCAATGTTGGCGTCAATTCAGTAACTTTCATGATTGATGTACTTGAGTATCATACATTGTATCCAATGTTATAATTGTAATATGTGGACTATTCTATGTGAGGACTGAAACCACCTTATAATGGACAACGTAATAAACTTTCCATCATTTGATAAATATAATTGCACCCTGTTCATAGTGATTCAACATTTATTATGTGTTTATGAATGTTAACTTAGTGTACATACATATTGTCTCACATACTGACACAATCTCATTTGTTTGCATGCTTCAATGATGCATAGTTCTATGGCTATTGGATAACGTAATAAACCAATTCGTATAATTGTGTGAATAAATACGGTATACCTAGCTGAAACAGCTGCAATATATGTCATTAACTTTGTTTTGTTTTTGTTATCTTTATTAAACAGAAATATGTGCCACACAGTGCAAAAAACCAATGGCGATACCGGCAGAACCAAATGCAACAGTGGAGACAAAAAGGTCATCAGAGTACAATCTTATTAACAATTCTACTACCATCATTTTAAATAATACAAATCAATATCTTACTAATTTTAAGAGATAAAAGGCTATTCAATATTTAGTGCTATTAAAATTTACATAAAGGTAATAATGTCATGGTCTAACAACATATCTGTAAAGTGCCATGTTACATCTGTCGATTTAGTGACCATGTTTATTACGTTATTCACCATATTTACCCTACATCAAAAGAGCAAGTCGACAATATATAGAACTGTCTTTTAGTGGACTTTAGGCAACCTAACTTTTACTAAAATACCATTTACAAGATATGTCTGTGTACAAAATAAACTGACTTGGTCGATGTTGAATATATTTGTTTACATGTGTTTGTATATGTTTATTACGTTACCCACCCCATAAAGTCCGAATACCAATGCCAGCGTTTTTGGTAAAGCATAATATTTATTGTTTCTGAGCTAACTTTTAAAAACACATTATAACGCTTGGAAAAAGATACGATTAAAGATATATTTTATACTTTGCACAAAGATATTCATTTTGGAAAACCGTGCATTTTTTTAGTTTTAAAGCTGAGGTTCAAACAGTGATGTGAAGACCAAAAACAATTCATAATACTTGCAATTTACAAAATTACATTGCATTTTGTTCGCTGTAATTGGTAGAAGTATGCTTTCGTAACTATAATTTTGTGTTTTTGGCATCACAGTTTGTAAACTCGTTCTGATTTAGAGCTGATAGGAAGTATATAACGTAATAAACATGGAGCAAAAGCTGCAAACAAGTGATATTATAATATAAATTCAACGTTATATTGTACAAAAATGCAATGAGTGTTGTTCACAAAATTTTTAATCTAGTATCCAGTACATGTCTACTATTAAAAAATAGTGTAATAAATAAAATTGGAGACAATTTTTTTCTTCAACTTCTGAAATCTCATTTGCACTATTTTCATGAGAGTTAACCATTATACGCTTTCATAGCATGGGTATGATTATAATTGATTATGCTAACTCACATGTAAACAAGAAAGGATGCATCAAATTCCAATAACATCACAAATGAACTCAAGTTTCCAAATTTGAATGAGACACATTTTGCGATCTGATGCATATTTTGGGTATCTCGTGGACAAACGTGTGAAATGGGTGCGCTGGTCAAAAGGTTCACCAAAGGAAAACAAAAAATGCGATCGACTTCATCTTTTCACACAAAGTTAGGATTAGATACATCATTCTTGCAACATTTAAAAAGTTTTAAAATTCATTTTGGTTTTGAAAACAAAATGACTTCTTTCCACTATTGCATTCTTTTTGACTCACCCTGTATTACTGCATAACACCATACCATGCCCCAAAATGAACAACTTTTGTATATTGACACAATTTAATTAGTCAGTTCCTAGTATATCCCACCAGTGCATGTCTTAACCCTAACCAGCCAGGCTATGGTGGTT
The DNA here is from genome assembly GCA_035610835.1 of Ophiura sarsii. Classification (NCBI taxonomy): domain Eukaryota; kingdom Metazoa; phylum Echinodermata; class Ophiuroidea; order Amphilepidida; family Ophiuridae; genus Ophiura; species Ophiura sarsii. Next base: position 6,676,356 of record CM069443.1, read on the forward strand.
TTTTTTGTGGAAACCGGGGGAGGGGAACAAAGTATGAAATCTTTACCCAACAAATCGCCGCGAAACCCCCAGGATTCGACCCGGACCCTCCAATCACAACGCCGCATCCCTATCCACTCGGCTAACGTGCCAACGCTTGCCCGGGCAGCGATTTCGTACCACACATATCAGCTCGGATGATGACGTCATCGAATCGAGTGAATCGTAGGTTCCAGGAAGGTTATGGTTAATGGAGACTTTTAAAGAACGACCCGTACACAAGCACCCTCCTATCCCCGCCAAATGGAAATGATGACTCATGAAGTTCATTTGGTGGGGATTAGGGCCGGGGACATAGGTATGATTTGCGCTGGAAAATGGGTCCCAAATGGCGAAAATAACCCAAACGTGGGTCCCAAATCGCGAGATACAGTCAAATCAGCCATTATGTGAGGTAAAATCACATAGAGGTTCAGGATGTCAAATCTTCAGCGGCACACCTCGTCAAAATAATGTGAGTACCCCCCCCCCCCCCCCCCCCGGATTAGGGGTAAGCCTTGAATTTCGCCACTGGAAATGCATCAAAAGTCTCTGATGCCAATTCGTATGCCAAAGATTTTGAGACTATACATTACATGTACATGTAGAGGAGATCTGAAGCCAAAAGTCCGGTTACAATTTCAGCCTGAAATTCTATGAAATTAATTTAGGCGAAATTGGGATAGGCAAAAATTATACCAAAGACCATGCAATCGCCCCTCCCCTCTTATACCCGGTAATCTCAGCAGCCTCTATGAGCCTGTAATGTTCTCTCTTCTATAAATCCTATATATTTGTTCCACTTTGCACAGGTCTTATTTGTGCCTATTCAGGGGAATCCCAACGTATGCGTCGTCGCTTTGCCTTACAAGCAATGAGAAACCTCGGCATGGGGAAATATCGTCTGGAAGAACAAATCACAGAAGAAATAAATAAGCTAGTATCTTGGTAAGACTCTATTGTGGTATAAATTGTCGCTACACAATGGCCGTTAGGATTAAGGTGATTGGATCGACTCAGTCTTTTAAGGGGTGAGGCTGTACTGGCTTGTTCTATTTTTATCCTACGTCATTCGATTTGCAATGAACCAATCGACAAATAAGTTTCAACAACCATCCAATCAATGGTTCTTCACATTGTCCTCATAATAGACCCCTCGTCGTGGGTTCTCCCAAAGAACCATTTCATTAAAGAACCCTTATCATGCTTATGACAGGTTCTTTTAAACGTTCCGCAATTGTGTACCTTTTAACAGTCTATTTATATCTCCTTGACGCGAAGCAGTGGTGTATCTAAAGGGTGCGGGGACGAGACAAAGAGCTGACGAGGAGGAGAAAGGAAAAAGAGATGAATGAAAAGGAAATGAATAAAGGATGGAAGGGTTTGCCCGACAACGTCTACAGGGTGAGTCAAACAGACTGTAATAGTGGAAAGAAGCCATTTTGTTTTCAAAACCAAAATGAATTTTAAAACTTTTTAAAAGTTGCAAGAATGATGTATTTAATCCTAACTTTGTGTGAAAAAATGAAGTCGATTGCATTTTTCGTTTGTCTTTGGTGACCCTCTTCTGCACAACCAAATTTACCTGTTTGTCCACGAGCACCAATTCCAATAACATCACAAATGAACTCAAGTTTCCAAATTTGAATGAGAGACACATTTTGCGATTTGATGCATAATTTGGGTATCTCGTGGACAAACGTGTGAAATAGGTGCACACTGGTCAAAAGGTTCACCAAATGCAAAGGGAAAATGTAATCGACTTCATTTTTTCACACAAAGTTAGGATTAAATACATCATTCTTGCAACGTTTAAAAAGTTTTAAAATTCATTTTGGTTTTGTAAACAAAATGGCTTCTTTCCACTATTGCAGTCTGTTTGACTCACCCTGTATTGTGAAATGGGAACGATACTGACGTTCTGAGTACAATAAGAATTTGAAACTAATAACGTTTATCTTCCGTTTCATATTTCCAGGTTCGGCAGTCACGATGACAAACCGTTCTGTCCTTCTGATCATATAGAAATTGCATTTTGCAATCTTATATGCTTTGTCGCATTTGGCAAGCGATATGAATACGAGGATGAAAGCTTCCAGAAAATGCTTAGTCTGTTACACAGAAGCTTTGAAATAGCAAATTTCGCAGGCATTGGGACATTTCTACCGTTTCTTCGGTACCTGCCGTTTGGAGGTCTCCACGAATTGAAAAAGATCTCCAATTATTCCCGAAAATTTTTCGGAGATTTGATTAAAGAGATATCAACAAATTACGTGCAAGGAGATCCGCGCAATTTCATTGATATGTATTATGACCATGGAGACAAAATCAAGCAAGAGCAGCCGCCGGATGTTGCCGCGTCGTTTAATGATGACGACCTCCTTTATGCAATAGGAGACCTTTTTGTAGCGGGTACCGAAACTTCATCAACTACAATAAGTTGGGGGCTACTGTATGTTATTGTGAACCCAGCCGTACAAGACAAGGTAGGTATAAACACCCACAGAAAAAGGGCTCTTATACTCAGTCCTCAGATTTGGAAACCTCAATAGCTTTTTTAATGAACCAATCGATTCTTCAGACATTCAGACGCCTTGCAGTTGATCTCTGCTCTGAAGAACCTTAAATACTTTCGTTGTTGTGAAGGTTCTGTAAGAAAACTCTCTTGCACTTGAAAAGGGTTCTTGAAATTTAACCATTTGACTAGGTTTTTAGACCAAAATGGTATTATGTTAAGGTGTCTATTCTACACATAAATGAATCATTAATGGTTCTAAATCATCAGTACATGTGTCTAAGTAATAGAGGACAAAAAGAGTCATACTACGCGTATAATTTCCTGATTATACTTGAAGAAAATGTGACCCAGAATTAAAAAATATAAAGTAAGTAACAAGATACAAAATTGCCCATATAACTAAAAGTGCCCCTTTCCCGACAGATTCAAGCAGAGATGGATAATGTTGTTGGTCGTAGCCGCCTTCCAAGCACAAAAGATCGGTCTTCTTTACCATACACAGAAGCTACTATCATGGAAATACAGCGTATATCGTCCATTGCACCACTTTCTGTTCCTAGAGCAACCAATGTGGATACTAAATTACAAGGATACGATATACCTAAAGGGACGTTGATCTTACCAAACTTGTGGGCCATTTTACGCGATGAAAATATCTGGAAGGATGCAAACAAGTTTAATCCGGACAGATTTCTAGATAGAGATGGAAAAGTGGTTCAAAGAGAGGAGCTAATTCCATTTTCAGCAGGTACGTTTAACTCATAATTGCATCAATCAATTAACATGATTAAGGGCGCACATGAACGCTCATTTATAGTGCCATTCCACGTGCGATATTCAGCAAACTCATCAAACGATAATCAAAGCTGAGCATACACTGACGGCGACTATTGTAGGCCTACGCGTGACCTGACCTGAATCCTGATGCCAATGTTTTGCACGCGTGACCTGATGTCAGTTTTGCACGCGTGACCCGATGTCTATGATTGGCACACACGTGACCTGATATAAATGATAAGCCGGTTAAATCTTTAAGATTTCCCAGTATTATTATACAGGGTGCATCAGAATGAACTATACCGAGGCAATATGATGTATTACGGTATGAATTTAATCGATATTGTTCAAACCGTTTTCACATCTTGCGCAAATATATAAAACCAGTATCAATGATATCAAGAGGTTACAAATGAACAAAACATGACTCTACCAGCGAACAGCATGTACCACCAATTATCATCAGCTTTGAAGATAGATGGCTCACGATCATCAACGGTACATGACGTTCGCAGGTGAGTTGACAACCAAAATAATATGGGCTTTCTTGTTTACATGTGTTTCACAAGAAAAAGATAAAAACCTACTATTTACTATGTGCTATGTAGGCTTTTGCCAATCTTATGCCACATTTCCCCCACAGTGTCTCATTAATAAATGTTGTCATTACTTTTTGGACCTTTTCCTTGCAGGACGTCGTAAGTGTCTCGGTGAACAGCTAGCCATTATGGAACTATTTCTTTTCTTCACACATCTACTTCACAGATTTAAATTCAGCCTTCCAGAGGGCGCCCCAACACCAAGTTTTCAAGGGAAAATGGGAGCTACCCGGGCACCCCAGTACTATGAATTATGTGCTACTGCAAGACCACTAGATTAAAACCTTTTTTTAGTAAACCCGAAACTGCAAGACCTGAGAACCGTTCTAGTTCCAATTGCTTCCTCACTACAATGCCCTCGATGAATGGAGTGAACAACCAACCAATGGCAACAGGCCCATATAACTTGTATCAGCGTACGCGTCCGGGACGCGTATTTTCTTTATGCAACTATAATGGGACATTCAAGATGCCTGCACTGCCAACTGGGTGTTTCCACAGTAATGATACCTTTTTTTGTTTGTGGCTCTAAATCTTGTTTCAAATTGATTTTCGACTGTAAAGTAGCAGGGAGATAGCGAGCAAAATTTCAGAATCCTAGCTTAATTTTGATTTTTTGTGTGTGTGTACACAAACCCTATGGTAACGGTTGTAACTTTTTTTTGACATAGGCCTACACATGTTACAACCGTTAACTTTTCAATCTTGACATACAAAATATAAAAGGCTAAATCTTGAAAAGTTGACCATGTATGTGGGTTGTGCTTATTTCTTCAGTTGACGGACATCAATTACTTGAAACAAAACCAACTGGGGGTAATTTTGATCAATATCAGGGTCTGGAGAACTGTCCGAATGCGTAACGGTTGTAACGTATGTCAATGTTACAACCGTTATAAAAACTGTCATGAAATGTCATAAAATGTCATGAAACTAAAAAAAATGACAATATTTCAAAGTCCTATCACATTATTCAGGTAGCCTTAATGTGCTGAATTACAAAAATCAAGGAAAGCCCTCCTAACAATTAATATGCGCTTCAGTAGGCTATTCAGTAATGTTTTTTTGACATACAGAAATTTCATATTTCTGTATGTCAAACATTTAAAATGACCTACTACTGACCTAAAAAAAAAGATTCGACATTAAGCTAGGATTCTGAAATTTTGCTCGCTATCTCCCTGCTACTTTACAGTAAGTGTTGGCCAAACGCCAAATATGAGCTAGAAAATCAATTTAAAACAACATTTAGAGCCACAAACAAAAAAGGTATCATTACTGTGGAAACGCCCAACTACGAGCGCTCAAAATCGGTTTTGTGCCACATTTAGAAAAAGATGGGTTTGGGGGAAATGTGTTATTTTGATCACAATTTCGCATAGTGGATTTAAATGCAAAATAAAATGATAATGATCTCTATTGATAAAGCCAGTAAAGGATTTAACTATGGGTTTATCCCGGAAATATTGATATTCATATGGTGTTTGTTTTTGTAGAAATCGTGTACATAATAGTGCTTTAATGGGTTTTAAAAATCTTTTATATTTTAATGTAGGGCCTATATTTGTGTAAATCTTGTATTTGTAATATTGTGCCAATTCATCCGGTTGGCCGCGCTAACAGTAAAATATATAGCCTATACCATCAATATTAATAGACTAGAATAATATTTGTGAGTTTGATTTTGTTATAACGCTTTGTGTCGACTTGGATAGTTTTACTTACAAAAAAGGTACACAAATAGACGTTATTCTTAATTGGCCCACTTACGTCAACAGAGGGAGTAAAATCTAACTGAGCATGCTCAGAGCAATTAGTGCGCCGAAAACTATTACATATCGTATTTTCTGCTATGTACTGAAGTGACTGTAGTTTTTCAGATAGTGTCGGTTACTTGCACTAATCATAAAGAATTCTTCATACTTCTGAACTGATCAATATTTGCATTCAAGTTGATTTCACGAATGCAAATATTGATCAGTTCAGAAGTATGAAGAATTCTTTATGATTAGTGCAAAGTTCACCCCATTGAAAAACTACAGCACTCTCGTCTCAGCTAAATCGCTAGCCTCGTTTTCGGAGCACTAATTGCTCTGAGCATGCCCAGTTGGATAGCACGGCCCTCTTTTGACGTACGAGGGGGTATCAAAAAGTTCTTGACATCACCAAGATGTGAAGGAGCCAGAAACTTGTTTTTGATATGTAACCCTTCAGACATCTTTAAAAAGTCACTGTGCAAAGTCACACATTTCTCCCCCTTTAAATAATTACCTGTCCACAGACCGCCATTGTAGATATCCTCAGAGTGACCGCCATTGATTGGTCCTCAGATTGCCTCAGATTGCGTTATTCACCAAAACAGCAATAAATAGTTTAAGTTTTGACAGAAAGGGGTCAAAAGGTCATTACAAACCGTCTTGGTGACAATAATCTTATGGGTAACATGGGTTGTACACAGATTGACCTCTAATGACCCCTACATGACCTTTGACCTCTTTCTGTCAACACTTTAAACCATTTATTGCTTTATTGGGAATAACGCAATCTGAGGCAATCTGAGGATTAATCAATGGCGGTCAGTCTGAAGATCTCTACAATGGCAGTCTGTGGATGACAGGTAATAAAAAGTGGGAGAAATGTATGACTTTGCACAGTGACTTTTTAAAGATGTCTGAAGGGTTACATATCAACAACAAAAAGTTTCTGGCTCCTTCACATCTTGGTGATGTCAAGAACTTTTTGATACCCCCTCGTAAATGCGCCAATTAAAAATAACGCCAAATTTAAGCTGTTTAGCAAGATTTTCTGAAGCGGGTGAAAGCTTCTAGACGCCACGCCGATTGGAAATTGCGCTCCTCTTAAATGAATTTATATAGTCGGGAATATATACGGGGGGGGGGGGGGGTCCTTGCACCCTCGGCCTCAGGACTCCCCCAACCAACTTTTTTGACTTCCTTTCATGGTTCTAAAACAATTTCAGGATGTTATCAAAAATAAATTTGGGGTTATTCAAGTTTAAATTTTGACCCCATATGTAAAGGTCAACGACCTTTTTACGTTTTACCCGATAACTCGTTAACCAAACATCGGAAGTAGTGCAAACTATACCTTTTCGGAATCCTTGTGCTCAGCCGAACAATTTGGTGTGCTTTTTAGCTTAATTAAAGCCATTTGAATTTGTTGGCCCCTGTATGGCGCCATTTTGGAATTGCGCTATAAAACAACGTTCCCGTAACATTTGAGAAATGCATGGGAGCTCATTTTCTTTTAAAATGGTTCTAGTTGACAAATTCACGAAGAAACTAAGGTAGGAAGAAAATGGTCACGGAATCCAAGATAATGACTCTACTAATAGGTCGCCTAATACGCTTTGCTGATGATATTGGTTTCGGGAATGACAAACGATAATCACTATCTTCCAGTGTTTATGCACAAACCGAGTTGGAACAGTTTAATAACACATGCAGTTCACAACTCGGTAAATTTTAAGTCATTTTAAGTGTATGGATCCGGAGATTGGAACATATTGATCTTACCGCGACTGTTAGATGTAGGCCTATTCAACCCCATTTTTGGGCAAAAATGTAAAAAAAAATCACTATTTTTGTGAAATTTTATATCAAAAATGGATCCTCCGACTCATTTCATTTGAAAATTGTATACTTTAAATTTAATGTACATAATACATTATTAGTTTAAAAGTTACAGTGCTTGATAAATTTCATAAAAAGGGTTGACAGTACCCCCTTAAGCAGAATATTAACTTATACGCAATATGGCACTGGTCTCTTATCCCTCCCCCAAAGAATATTAAAATAAATGAATACATAGATAAATGAATTTTAAATAAATGAATTATAAATACATAAACCAAAACAAAGAGATAGATATGAGGAGAAAACATTGTTCATAAAAACCAAAGGCGAATGATTGGAAAATACTGATACAAATAAATATAAAACTTAAATTAATGACTGTGACAAACCGTAGTAAATACATAAATGAATCAATCAATCAATCAATCAATCACACAGTGCCCCGCCCCATTCTCCATCTCTAGATGTAGTGTGTCGGCATTTATGACAGCTTTTTAAGCGCGTTTTGTGTAAAACATGCTCTTATCCCCCGACCCCCCGCTCTCAAATTTTCTCAGCTGACTGCAAACACATTAGGGGCAACCTTTTACGATTTTTTTAAGAAATCTTGCCAACCCCCCCCCCCCCCCCCCCCCTGAACAAAATCCAGCTACGCCACGTCTGCAATCTGAGACGACGATTTAGTTATAATCGTCTCAGACTGCAATCACATTATATAAATAAATGAATTAACAGATAAGTAAATTTATAAACCAAAACCAAACCAAAACCAAAACTCAAATGAGCTCATATATAGTCATAACTCATCTCATACTCAAAACTAAAGGGCCATATACATTCAGTGGTGGAACTTCAGATTTTTTCCAACGAGCCAGTCGGGCAGGTAACTCACAGAATTTACCTGCCCGACAAAAATTCCACAAGCCCAAGGTTTTTTCATAATATTTTGCAACAAACAATTAACATGATTAAGAAGAGCAAGAGTACTTTTAAACTACAATTTCGCACGGTCACAAAATTTAGCACGGTCACAAAATTTAGCACGGTCACAAAATTTCGCACGGTCACAAAATTTCGCACAGTCACAAATTTCGCACGGTCAAAAAATTTCGCACGGTCACAAAATTACGTAGTACAAAAAACACAACAGTCAACAATTTGTTGACTGTTGTGCTTTTTGTACTGCGAAATTTTCTTTCTTTCCCGTTCTTCTTTTCTTTCTTTCCCCTTTTTTTCTCCTTTTCCATTCTCTTTT